>JAQJVL010000380.1:245395-755601 GCA_035578905.1 Stictocephala bisonia
AATAAAATGTTTATTTAATGTAGGAGGAATTAATTCGTTTGTCTCGGACCTACAAACGAACACTACGGCCAACCAACATGGTAGCTTTAAATAAGTAGATTTAGAGGCCTACAGGTAAGTATGCACATATGAAAATAAACAAATTAGACAATTATTGCCTTGCTAGAGTCTTTAGCTGGAGGGTACAGAAGATAACGGTACTAAGCAACATCAAACGTTCTTTGGACGGATTAACTTGCTTTTTTTGGACGGGGATTCCGTCTTTCCACGAAGCTCACAGAATAGTCTTAGTTCTATTTCTACTATATCTAATTCAATGAAAAAGTCAATATTAAGCCAATTTGTGCCTATACTTAAGTATAGCTGGTTTTTCAGAATAACATATCGTGAAATAAAATCCCTTAATCAGACTGAAGTGCTAACTAAATCTACTTATATATATATATATCTACTTAGTTTGTGGTTCAGTATTGAGTTGTGGTTAGCACTTCAGTCTGATTGAGGGATTATATTTATATATACTACATACTGAATACTGTTTATAGTGCATTCACTCATTTATACACATCACACCCCTTCGAAATCCATATTCACCCTTAACTTGATGATCGGTGTCTTGAGAATAAATAGTACAAAGTAATTACTAATAATTCCAAGCTCTGGCATATTTTATAACTACTAATCGGCACTTAAAATTAAACATTCAAGAAGGTTAATTTTTCTATTTGATCTACCAGCAGTTGAAAAATACTTTAATAGCTTAGCATGATAATTTAACAAATGTGATATTGCACTTAGTATAAACTATTATTTATTCATCATTCATTCATGAAACACCGATCGTCAAGATATGGGGGAATATGAGGGGCAAATGAGTTTGATAAGTGTAGATAACCGAGTGTAATCTTTGTTACTAACTAAGCTCGACCGTTTCTCAGAAATTTATTAATGGCCCAATAGCCAGGATGACTAGGGGACCTACAGCTTTACGTGGAATCCTAACCACGTAATATTGGTCTGACTTTAGGTTAACTAACAGACCAAGCCTTGGCGTCTATACTGGCGACCCTAGGACCAACGCTAGCGTGAGCCTGGGAGCGTATGGCACCGTCTTCCAAGCTGAAGTCACCGCAATCCTTCATTGTGCCGCCCAGGCGGTCGAGAGAGGGGTTTGTGGGAAATATATCCGCATCCTCTCAGACAGTCAGGCGGCCTTAGGGGCTCTGGACTCCTGGAAGGTCTCGTCTGGTCTAGTCTGGGAATGCGTGGAGACCCTCAGCATCCTGGGATCAAGAAATCAGGTCTCGCTGGAATGGATCCCAGGACATAGGGGATTAGAAGGCAACGAGCAGGCCGATGCCTTGGCTAGGGAGGGGGCTCTCAAGCCCTTCATTGGTCCTGAGCCAGCCTGCGGCGTTTCGATTGCAGCTGCCAAAGCAGCAATTAAAAACTGGGTCAGCGCCAGACATCTGGAAAGATGGCGGGGGTTCCCAGGGCAAAGACTCGGCAAGGTTCTTGTCAGGAATCCCTCCCAGAAGTTGACAAAGTCAGTTCTTGGGTTAAGCAAATCGCACGTTAGTCTGGTGGCGGGACTCATCACCGGCCACGGCAAATTCCGGAGGCATTTAAGAACGGTGAGACTCTTTGCGGAGGATCCCATCTGTCGCCTCTGTGGGGAGGACGAAGAGTCGACAGAACACATTGTCCTGGAGTGTGAGGCTCTTGGTGCCAGAAGAAGAGCACTTTTTGAAGGCTCACCTCTGGGACAGTTGGAAATTACCAATCTAGTGAAGAAGCTCCTTGACTTGGTCAAGGGCAGCCAGCTTTACGACGATTAGGCACCGGGATTGGCACAAAAAGCCTTAGGCTTCGTTGCAAGGGTTGGCTGGACCAACTATATATCCCCTTTCAAACTAAACTAAACTAAACTAAACTAAACAGACCAAAGACTCAGCTTTTATCCCTACACAACATCTGAACCTTGACTACCATCCAACATTGATACCCCAGACTGCTCCAGTAGTGTCCACGTTGATGGTAACCATTGAGCGGACACTGTGTCGGTATTAAGAGAATCGAGCATTGAGCCTATCGCCTACAATCTCCTCAACACTTTGTCTCAAAGTAGCTGGGTTACAGCACTGCGCCACTAATAACGATTTTGTAAAAATTAATATTTTAACGATATATCTATCGACGTAAGTATCTTACATAATGTTTATTAATTTTAAATATGTTAAAGTAATGTTTTATCTTTGAAATCATAGGCTATTTCCCTAAATAATTCTATTTATAACATTTTCCACAAATACAAAGACGAAACATAATAGTGTACCGGGTTTTTTGACCGGCACATGTTTGGTTACATGTTGTTGTGGTTTGCCAGGCTGCCTGAGTTCGCTCTTACGCTTTCGATTATTTTACTTTCGTGGCCGTTGGCTCGGACTCTGTTCTTTCCGTGGTTTCAGCTCTCGGTCTGTCTGGCTAAAGTCTTTAAACGTAAGTGTTCCAACTCTTTTTAATTTCAAATACCTAATCACCCTTTTGGTGAAAACCTTTTCTTAATCCTAATGTCCTGTTCTGTTTGTTACTTGATTTATATTTTCTAGGCTGATTTATTTTTCTAGCCGGGTTTGTTCGTAAAACAGTTTCGAGACAATGTCCTCAATTTTGTATTTTGTCATTAATTTTATTATTAATTATGTCTTAAGTCTTGTATGTTAGATAAAGTATGTCAAGTGCATTAACTAGAAATTTAATGATGATGGTTAATTTGATTTTCATTTGTAGTGAATTGCTTTTCCGTGCAAATAGCCTAGATTTTCAGATTGTCATTTTCTTTTCCATATACGTAATTCTTTTTATAATTTATCAATTATGTAATTTGCTTTAAACCTAATTAAAAAAAAATTTTTTTAACCTAAAATTAATCTTTTTACTGTCTTGTTTGCTCCAATCATGTTGTCATTTGTTTTTTTCTGTTTTGTTTTGCAGTTTCATGCACTTTTATATCTATTCGTTTGTTATTTGTGTTATTATTTTGTTTTGGCTGTACTCTCAACTAATGTGCTGTGGTTTGGCTGTTCAGTCCAGGGTCCTTGAATGGGACATTTGGCCCTCAGCCTGCCGTCCGGCCGTATTTCTGATATCTCTACTCTGCTGGTCTGGCCTGGGGACCATGTAAAAGAGCCATGTTGCTACCCCGCTGCCATCCCTACATCTTTGGGTGGGGTTCTTCAGTCCTCAGGTCAGTGTGTTCCTTTTTATTCCCGGTGGCTGAGCTAGGGGTGGTAATTTGTTAAAAAAAAGCGAAGAAAACCCTCTTATTTTCACTACAGCCACATGATTCTTATATAGGCCATTTTTTAAAGAGTGTATACTTGTCAATATTTCTTGTTATTTATTAACTTTTTAGAGGTTTATTTTTCTTGTTATTATTATTTTCAAAATATTTATTTATGGTTAAAAACAAAACAAAAAATATTTTCGGGTACTGTTTAATTTTTGATTTCTTATATTTAGGCCTAGTTATTAAGTTTGTTTGTATATCTATTTTCGGTGTAGCGTTTCTTGTTTTATATTTCATAATAAAATGGTACCTTGCTATATTTTCTTTTTAATTGCTTAATTTTTTATCTTTTCACCAAAAGGGTAGTATTTAATGACGTTTTTACTTTTCTTTAATTCGGAGCTGCCCATGGATTCCGGCTGACTCTCTGGCCTCGGTGGAATTATGGGGTGTGGGCTAAATTGCCGGTTATTTGTTTTGTTCAAATATTCAAAATTTTTTCCAATATAAATTCTCTTAATATTGTGTTTTTGGTTTCTGTATATAGGCCCGTCTGTTATGTCATTTTTGGTATTTGTAACTTATGTTAATTTTGTGTATAATTTATAATTCTTGTTTATTTTGGTTTTCTTGTTATTTTCAGTGTTTTAATATTGTGGCCTACTGCCAAAAATACTTATTTCTTTTTGCAATAAATAGGTTTTGCTGAACTGCCGTTATGATTTAACCCTCTGACTGCCACCCGTAATCCTATCCCCTGGCTGGTTTTGAGCCATCCCCAGTACAGAACGACTACCAGTTTTGGTGGGGGGTGAGTCTCATTACGGATATAATAATAAATACAACTTTAACAACTGTAATAAGTAAACCTATTGGTATTACATCAATATGAAATGTATAAATACACTGATGAAGCTACGATAGTATATATAAATAGCCTAAAATAACAAGATATGTCGAGAGAGGCCAGTAGCGCTGGGCGTGACCTCTGACGAGAGCTCTCGGAAGTACTTAACTAGTTTAAAGTTACCAGTAGTTCTTGACACTGTTGTTGGCATATTGCCATACAATTTTATCTTCACTTACCCTCGAGTGAACCTAACCTCAAACTTATTAATTAACCTACTAATAGTAAACACCCCTGCACGCTTCGCGTGCCAATCCTGTCACTCGTTCTACTCGTGAAACCACGGCTTTCGGCCTCGGTATGTGACTTTTGACTTAAAATATTAGTTCTGATTGAACAATTAGTCTGTGCTCACGGCCAGTGACAGCTGGAAATATGCGAGGGGTGAAGAAGGAGCTCTTTTATGAAAACATTAGCCTAGTCAAACGATTATCTTGATAAAATCTAAATTATTATTAATATGTTAAATCTGAATTGCCAGCGTGGTGGCTCAATGGCTAAGGTTTCGGAATGTGGAGAACTTAGTCCAAGATTTGAATCCCCACTGAGTCAACAGTCAGTAATTCGTTGAATAAAGTTCACGCACAGGTCTGCATGCCCATCTGAACTGGCGAGTGAAGTAAAAAAAGCTGATATTTTTTATTGTAATATTCGTTAGTAATATGGTCTTATTACCGAAAAACGTACATTGCGGGCTTCCTGTGGCCTTCATTATAAAAATATTGAACAATGAAGACTTTATCACACATCTACGAATATGGCCAAATTGTTTGACACCTTAACCGTTAAAGTTGATAAAAAAATAAGGGGGGGTAGCTATAACAAAAAATGGCTCCACATAGTATATAATAAGGATGCTTATTTTGTCATAAACTTAAAATTAATACATATTTTACATGGAAAAATATTGCCAGATTGGTGTTTTTGTTTTAGATGTACTTACACTAACTAGTCTCTACGTATTGTTCGTAGAGACTAGTTGCCTAAAAAAGAGTAAAAAATTGAAATTCTTTCACACATGACCTATTGTACGATATAATTATAATAATTCAAGTGCACTGAAATAAAGATAAAATATCACAACAGATACAATGGTGAGAGAATTTGTGATAGTAGTTCCACCTTTGAAGCTTTGAAGACACCATGTTTATTTTCTCTTGGGACGTTAGGAAAAGCAATGGGGTATTGGATGTGATTTGTTTTGAACAGAGTTGAATCTTTCATATTTTATCCAAACAATTATCTTTTAAAGAATAATGAAGGTTTTTATTGAAACAAACTCATTTGAATCGACTAACACTAATTTGAATATAATTAAAATTAACAAAACCTATTCAGTAAAATAAGAGTACATTTTCACTAATCAACTTTTTAAATTTAATCTGATTTTTGTAAATTTATTTTAATATTATATTGGTTTAAATACATATATGATTTCTCTTAAAATGTATAAGTATTTCTTGTAGTAGTTAGATTGGCTTTGCTTATGGAAATAAGAGTGGAACAGACGGATTGATAAGATAGCTGTTTTAAAAAATGAACAACAAAAGACAACAATACCATACGGTTTGAAAGTATTATAAAACGAAATTTTGAAATAAACGAAGAAAAAATAAAAACATATTGACCCACTAGTACATATTAAATAGAAGACTTAAAATACATAAATGTTATCAGACTAATGATTAGCGTTAAAGAACAATAACAATTGTTTCAACATTTTTGTTAACAATTTGCAACTTAATCAAAATTAGCTGTCGAAATCTCATAAACGTTTTGAAAGATTATATAAATATTTGTAACTTCAATTATACACAAAATTTATAAAGGTTATTTATCTTAATTTTTATTTTAGGAAAAAAATATATTTAGTATTCTTTGTTAATTTGGCAACCCTAATGAGTAGAAAGTTTGTTATTTTTAATAAATAAAAGTATATATAACTAGGCAAATAAACAGTTTTATCATTTAATTACATTATGTATTGAGTGATATTATAAACTATGTATTACAAGTTATCGTTATTTTTTATTTTATAATATACGGAGATTGGCAATATTTTTAACTATAAATTGTTGTTTATAACAATCAGAGAGGTATGCAGACACATTAGATTGAATATATTTGTTTCGTTAGATACAACATTTTATAAAGATACATTTAGTTTATTTCTCTATGCCATGAAATGTAATCTCATTCTAATTATTATTTACAATAGTAAATAAGGTTTTAATTACGATTTGAATTGTTCATTTTAACTCGGAATAAATAGCGAAATTAAACCTCTCTCTTCATTGGATATCTGATTAATTAATTAGAGAAGCAAAAAGTTATTATGATTTATAATTACTTACCACGGAATTTATTATCAAGTAATTAATAAATATAAATAAAAGGAAATTACTATTACTTGCCTGAATGACAAATTGATAATTAATTATGTTGACAACATTAATTTATAATTATATGCCATTTTAAAGCATACAAGTAATTGTATGCCAGAGTAATAAGTACTACCTCTATAATAAAATAATCTTATTAAAATAATCGATATAGTTGAATTTAGTAAAACTAGTTAAAATAATTGAAAAATTATCCATCCAACTCTTAGTTTCTCCTTAACCCATCGTTGGAGACTCACGAGCACACTCGTTCTGTTTTTCGTTGTTTAAATAGTGAATAAACACAACAAAAAATCAGTTAAATTGTTGATAGACAACAATTTCACTAGAGATCACTACCTTTTATGAGCAGAACTAGTGGCAAAAATATGAACTACATCCATATACTACAAAATCACAGTAAAACATTCTCCCTGTAAGAGCTCTAGCTGTTTTGAATCGGTTTTGGCACATGCCGCGTCGTGCCTCGACGTTCTAGTGGTTAAGACGTCGGCTCCTGTCGACAGGAAGACGGTGTTGCCGGGGTTCGAGTCCCAGTCGGGGTGCAGAAAGGTGACTGGTGCAACTGTAGTATAATCGTCCTTCCGCAGGTACGGGTCTACATGGCTCGACGAGCCTGAGGCTCGTATGTTACGAGACCGGTGTGACGACATGACAGAATAGCGGTAGGAAGCTTCTAATGTATTGTTGATAGTGTAGTCAACAGCATCAGTCAACGCAAGAGTTTTGCTCATTTTTAGCTTCTTATTCAAGTACTAACAGAGTATCATTAATTAATGACAAATGAACAGCTGTTGGTAATTAGCTGATCCCTTTCAAAATGTGTTTTGACTCTTATTGTGATCGAACTGAGAACCTTTAGCTTATTAAGTTGTGCTTTAACCAATTAGGTCACCGAGAAATAAATTAATTATAATGTCAAATAAAGGCCGCTAGCCCTGTTTCGAACCTCCGTTAAGTTTGACGTAGTTATGGCTTTAGTTATCACGGTTTCATACTGTATGAAGTTATTTCAGAGTCAGGGCTGTTTGAAAAGTGTAACACATTTATCTATAACTTTCTATCTGAAACTCTTGGACAAATATCCTTTGAGATATACAGGGTGTTTGAAAAGTGTGGGGCAAAACTTCAGGAAATGATTAAATATGTAAAAATAAACCAAAAAGTTCCTATGAAGATGTGTCTTAACTCGCTTAGTTTAGTGTCTGACTGTGTTTAAAACAAATACAATATCTCCGACACGGTATTAGCTATATTTTTTAAATTTGTGGTGAACATTTAACTTCACGCTACCTAATATACTCTAAAAATACAAAATAATAGTTTTACCTTTTCAAAATTGTGACCGTTTAAATATTTTAATGCTAAATTTAATGAATACTAATCAAAAACAAAAATATATCACGTTACCTAATATTTAGCTTAAAAAGAGGCAAATCTTACGGCATCTAATTTGTTACAATCGGACAGTATATATACAATCCTGAGAAAATATAATTTTTCTAATTGTATGCAAAATTTGACTGGTGGTTTTGTTCATGTCAACAAACATATGTATACGAAATTTGCAAAAACATTTTGCACACAATCAGAAAAATTACATTTGTTCAGTTAATTACTGATTTTAACAAATGAGGTACCAAAAGATTAACCTTTTTTAAGCTAAATATAAAATATTTTAGCAATTTTTGTTTTTGATTTGGTTTTCATAGAATTTAGCATTAAATCTGGTAAAAAGCTGCCATTTTGAAATGGGTAAAAATGTTATTTTATATTTTTAAACTATATTGTTGGTGTGAAATTAAATATTTGTGTAAAGTTTCAACACTTTTTTACTATTTAGGAGATAAAGTATTTTTTTTTCAAAACACACAGACAGACGCTAAACTAAGCGAGATAAGACACACCTTTATAGGAACTTTTGTTTATTTTTACCTATTTAATAATTTCCTGGGGTTTTGCCCCATACTTTTCAAACACTCTGTATAACTGACCATGTTAGATTTGTAATTTCTATGACTTTTAATTTTAAAAATGTAAGAGACTACCACAATACACCACATTGACATAGAGATATCTAGTTGGGGACAATCAACCTCTTTCCTAAACATCTTAATTATGCAATTCAATGGGGTTCATATTTAAAAGATTGACACACCCTCTAACCTCTATTTTGGCAAGGAGTAAAATTATTGTACAATGTAAGTATGAACCACACAAATATATATCTGGATCGATTTAAGTAAATTACGTGTACCTTCCTCAGACCAGCGCCATTTACATAGGAATGACCGAAAGGGATTTCTTTGTGAATCCCTCTGGTCCGAGGAAGTTATTTTACTGAATTCGATCACCATAATATTTGTACACTTTGTACTTATATTGTAATGAGTTTTTAATGTGTTCCGTTGTATTTTTATTTCCTCACGGGAAATGCTTATAAAGAAATTATTTGAACACTAATGTACTACTGGAATTAATATTTCCAGTCAAATATAGTTTGACAAAAGATATTCATTTCTTTGTTCTACTAAAAGATGTTGTGTAGTGTTTTCCTTTTCTCCTACTTCCCGTAAAAAACGGAATATTAGTTAATTTTTCTCTTAAATATCTCATAAACATGAAACAGTTTATAAATATGGGTCTAAATAATGAGAATACTTTAATGGAATTGAGTTTTCATAGTTATAAACGAATGCATAGTAATCTAAATAAATTATATCAGCTATAAATTACAAATAAATAACAAACATGATCGTTAAATTATGCCATTCGAGGTAATAAAAATAAAATAATCTTAAATACTCTAGCTGATGAATAATAAAATTATATTCAATGGAATCAGCAGATAGGTACATGCACGTGTTACAATTAGCTGCAGTTTAAAAAAGAAATGTACTTAACTTTAAAATTTAATTGTTTTATATAAAAAGGAATGTTTTTTTCGAAAAATGAATGATTGTTGCATTTGCTGCTAATAAGGAATACAAAACATTATTACAATATACATAAGTTCTGTGATAGTAGCAACAGCTATGATAAGACAATACGGCAAATATGATAAGGCAATTACATTTGATTGGAAACATTTATAAGTATAAATAATATAAATTATTTAAGTAAAGACAAGAAATAAATGAAGATGTTTTATAAAGAAGCGACATTTTAAATACAGAATTATCTAACCCTGTTATTTAAGTATATTTCAAAGAATGCCTGTTCATTCGAACAAAACAAAATTAAATTTTAAAATTATATTTATTATGTAACTGCATTGAAATTACTAATCTTATTATTTCTACCTTTGGTAGAGTGGAAACATTTAATGAAAGAAACAATTATAATAATGATACAAATCACTATACAATTAATAGAAAACTTTTATTTAATGTATGGAAATAATTATTAAAAAAGTAAATAAAGAACATTGAAGAAAAATGTCGTAAATGTGGTATTATTAAAAAAAATTGAAATTCTAATGTAAATGTACTTCTTTTGAATTAGGCTAGCTATTTGTATTTTTTGTTAATTCACCACCACACCTAATAATTGTGAAAACATACTTACAACATTTATGAAAAAGGAAAAAGGACACGACGTAAGAAATTCATGATAGATACGAGTATAATGACAATAGTTCTATAACATGGTGTATTAACATTTAACAAGTGTTGTTAGTGAAGGTGAATTAACAGAAACACGACAGGGCTGGTAGTAAATTAATAAACAGAAACACGACAGGGCTGGTGGTGAATTAATAAACAGAAACACGACAGGGCTGGTGGTGAATTAATAAACAGAAACACGACAGGGCCGGTGGTGAATTAAAAAACAGAAACACGACAAGGCTGGTGGTGAATTAAAAAACAGAAAGACGACAGGGCTGGTGGTGAATTAATAAACAGAAACACGACAAGGCTGGTGGTGAATTAATAAACAGAAAAACGACAGGGCCGGTGGTGAATTAAAAAACAGAAACATGACAAGGCTGGTGGTGAATTAAAAAACAGAAAGACGACAGGGCTGGTGGTGAATTAATAAACAGAAACACGACAAGGCTGGTGGTGAATTAATAAACAGAAACACGACAGGGCCGGTGGTGAATTAATAAACAGAAACACGACAGGGCTGGTGAATTAATAAACAGAAAGACGACAGGGCTGGTGGTGAATTAATAAACAGAAACACGACAAGCCTGGTGGTGAATTAATAAACAGAAACACGACAGGGCCAGTGGTGAATTAAAAAACAGAAACATGACAAGGCTGGTGGTGAATTAAAAAACAGAAAGACGACAGGGCTGGTGGTGAATTAATAAACAGAAACACGACAAGGCTGGTGGTGAATTAATAAACAGAAACACGACAGGGCCGGTGGTGAATTAATAAACAGAAACACGACAGGGCCGGTGGTGAATTAATAAACAGAAACACGACAAGGCTGGTGGTGAATTAATGAACAGAAACACGACAAAGCTGGTGGTGAATTAAAAAACAGAAACACGACAAGGCTGGTGGTGAATTAAAAAACAGAAAGACGACAGGGCTGGTGGTGAATTAATAAACAGAAACACGACAAGGCTGGTGGTGAATTAATAAACAGAAACACGACAGGGCCGGTGGTGAATTAATAAACAGAAACACAACAGGGCCGGTGGTGAATTAATAAACAGAAACACGACAGGGCTGGTAGTGAATTAATAAACAGAAACACGACAAGGCTGGTGGTGAATTAATAAACAGAAACACGACAGGGCTGGTGGTGAATTAATAAACAGAAACACGACAGGGCTGGTAGTGAATTAATAAACAGAAACACGACAGGGCTGGTGGTGAATTAATAAACAGAAACACGACAGGGCTGGTGGTGAATTAATAAACAGAAACACGACAGGGCTGGTGGTGAATTAATAAACAGAAACACGACAGGGCTGATGGTAAATTAATAAACAGAAACACGACAGGGCTGATGGTGAATTAATAAAAAGAAACACGACAGGGCTGGTGGTGAATTAATAAACAGAAACATGACAGGGCTGGTGGTGAATTAATAAACAGAAACACGACATGGCTGGTGGTGAATTTATAAACAGAAACACGACAGGGCCGGTGGTGAATTAAAAAACAGAAACATGACAAGGCTGGTGGTGAATTAAAAAACAGAAAGACGACAGGGCTGGTGGTGAATTAATAAACAGAAACACGACAAGGCTGGTGGTGAATTAATAAACAGAAACACGACAGGGCCGGTGGTGAATTAATAAACAGAAACACGACAGGGCTGGTGAATTAATAAACAGAAAGACGACAGGGCTGGTGGTGAATTAATAAACAGAAACACGACAAGCCTGGTGGTGAATTAATAAACAGAAACACGACAGGGCCAGTGGTGAATTAAAAAACAGAAACATGACAAGGCTGGTGGTGAATTAAAAAACAGAAAGACGACAGGGCTGGTGGTGAATTAATAAACAGAAACACGACAAGGCTGGTGGTGAATTAATAAACAGAAACACGACAGGGCCGGTGGTGAATTAATAAACAGAAACACGACAGGGCCGGTGGTGAATTAATAAACAGAAACACGACAAGGCTGGTGGTGAATTAATGAACAGAAACACGACAAAGCTGGTGGTGAATTAAAAAACAGAAACACGACAAGGCTGGTGGTGAATTAAAAAACAGAAAGACGACAGGGCTGGTGGTGAATTAATAAACAGAAACACGACAAGGCTGGTGGTGAATTAATAAACAGAAACACGACAGGGCCGGTGGTGAATTAATAAACAGAAACACAACAGGGCCGGTGGTGAATTAATAAACAGAAACACGACAGGGCTGGTAGTGAATTAATAAACAGAAACACGACAAGGCTGGTGGTGAATTAATAAACAGAAACCCGACAGGGCTGGTGGTGAATTAATAAACAGAAACACGACAGGGCTGGTAGTGAATTAATAAATAGAAACACGACAGGGCTGGTGGTGAATTAATAAACAGAAACACGACAGGGCTGGTGGTGAATTAATAAACAGAAACACGACAGGGCTGGTGGTGAATTAATAAACAGAAACACGACAGGGCTGATGGTAAATTAATAAACAGAAACACGACAGGGCTGATGGTGAATTAATAAAAAGAAACACGACAGGGCTGGTGTTGAATTAATAAACAGAAACATGACAGGGCTGGTGGTGAATTAATAAACAGAAACACGACATGGCTGGTGGTGAATTTATAAACAGAAACACGACTGGGCTGGTGGTGAATTAATAAACAAAACACGATAAGGCTGGTGGTGAATTAATAAACAGAAACACGACAGGGCTGGTGGTGAATTAATAAACAGAAACACGACAGGGCTGGTGGTAGATTAATAAACAGAAACACGACAGGGCTGGTGGTAAATTAATAAACAGAAACATGACAGGGCTAGTGGTGAATTAATAAACAGAAACACGACATGGCTGGTGGTGAATTAATAAACAGAAACACGACAAGGCTGGTGGTTAATTAATAAACAGAAACACGACAGGGCTGGTGGTGAATTAATAAACAGAAACATGAAAGGGCCGGTGGTGAATTAAAAAACAGAAACACGACAAGGCTGGTGGTGAATTAAAAAACAGAAAGACGACAGGGCTGGTGGTGAATTAATAAACAGAAACACGACAAGGCTGGTGGTGAATTAATAAACAGAAACACGACAGGGCCGGTGGTGAATTAAGAAACAGAAACACGACAAGGCTGGTGGTGAATTAAAAAACAGAAAGACGACAGGGCTGGTGGTGAATTAATAAACAGAAACACGACAAGGCTGGTGGTGAATTAATAAACAGAAACACGACAGGGCCGGTGGTGAATTAATAAACATAAACACGACAAGGCTGGTGGTGAATTAATGAACAGAAACACGACAAGGCTGGTGGTGAATTAAAAAACAGAAACACGACAAGGCTGGTGGTGAATTAAAAAACAGAAAGACGACAGGGCTGGTGGTGAATTAATAAACAGAAACACGACAAGGCTGGTGGTGAATTAATAAACAGAAACACGACAGGGGCGGTGGTGAATTAATAAACAGAAACACGACAGGGCCGGTGGTGAATTAATAAACAGAAACACGACAAGGCTGGTGGTGAATTAATAAACAGAAACACGACAGGGCTGGTGGTGAATTAATAAACAGAAACACGACAGGGCTGGTGGTGAATTAATAAACAGAAACACGACAGGGCTGGTGGTGAATTAATAAACAGAAACACGACAGGGCTGGTGGTGAATTAATAAACAGAAACACGACAGGGCTTGTGGTGAATTAATAAACAGAAACACGACAGGGCTGGTGGTGAATTAATAAACAGAAACACGACAGGGCTGGTGGTGAATTAATAACTAGAAACACGACAGGGCTGATGGTGAATTAATAAACAGAAACACGACAGGGCTGATGGTGAATTAATAAAAAGAAGCACGACAGGGCTGGTGGTGAATCAATAAACAGAAACATGACAGGGCTGGTGGTGAATTAATAAACAGAAACACGACATGGCTGGTGGTGAATTTATAAACAGAAACACGACAGGGCTGGTGGTGAATTAATAAACAGAAACACGACAAAGCTGGTGGTGAATTAATAAACAGAAACACGACAGGGCTGGTGGTGAATTAATAAACAGAAACACGACAAGGCTGGTGGTGAATTAATAAACAGAAACACGACAGGGCTGGTAGTGAATTAATAAACAGAAACACGACAGGGTTGGTGATGAATTAATAAACAGAAACACGACAGGGCTGGTGGTGAATTAATAAACAGAAACACGACAGGGCTGGTGGTGAATTAATAAACAGAAACACGACAGGGCTGATGGTGAATTAATAAACTGAAACACGACAGGGCTGATGGTGAATTAATAAAAAGAAACACGACAGGGCTGGTGGTGTATTAATAAACAGAAACATGACAGGGCTGGTGGTGAATTAATAAACAGAAACACGACATGGCTGGTGGTGAATTTATAAACAGAAACACGACAGGGCTGGTGGTGAATTAATAAACAGAAACACGACAAAGCTGTTGGTGAATTAATAAACAGAAACACGACAAGGCTGGTGGTGAATTAATAAATAGAAACACGACAGGGCTGGTAGTGAATTAATAAACTGAAACATGACCCAGTGATGTTATTAAATTATCATAATTATTTAACAATAAATGTTAGTTTTATCAGTTATGGTACCAACAACAACAATTAGCCTACAAAGTTAAATGATGTTAATAATACCTAATTTATTCCAAAGGTTTCTGGTGTGCGTTTTGATTCTATTATTGTACCGAATGCCATTTTCCATTCATTAGCTCTAATGGCTGTATCAGTAATGTTAGTATGATGCCTGATGTATCCATAATATTATTTGGCTTATCACAGAGATTGAGTTCATGACTTAATGTAACAGTTTGGCCAGTGAAACCATTTAATTATTATAAATAATGTATATAAACATGGAACACGTTCATAAACTCATTTAATATTATCATATAGTGAAATTTAGAGATTATTTAGTTTTTATTGTGTTTATTTCCAAATAAATAAGCTAAAAATAGTTAACATATGTAAAGAAAACCAATTGATAACATTTATTGTTGTATTTTAATTTGAAAATACTCTATGCCAGTAAACAAAAGTTAATAATATAGGAAATTAAGTGAAAGGCAAAAATAAATCATTAAGTAGCAGAAGTTATAACCTTGTTCACAAAATGGCTGTAAAAATAGCTATATTGTAGCCAGTGATATTACATGTACGTATGACAAACTACCACCCTCTCATACACGTAGAGTAGTGATGACCCACCGCCCACCCATACACGTAGAGTAGTGATGAGCCACCTCCAACCCATACACGTAGAGTGGTATTGACCTACCGCCCACCCTTACATGTAGAGTGGTAACAACCCACCGCCCACTTATATACGTAGAGTGGTATTGACCTATCACCCACCCTTACACGTACAGTAGTGACAACCCACCACCCAACTATATACGTAGAGTGGTATTGACCTATCGCCCACCCTTACATGTACAGTGGTGACAACCTACCGCCCACCCATATACGTAGAGTGGTATTGACCTATCGCCCACCCTTACATGTACAGTGGTGACAACACACCGCCCACCTATACACGTACAGTGGTGACAACCCACCGCCCACCCATATACATAGAGTTGTGATGAGCCACCTCCAACCCATACACGTAGAGTGGTATTGACCTACCACCCACCCTTACATGTACAGTGGTGACAACACACCGCCCACCTATACACGTACAGTGGTGACAACCCACCGCCCACCCATATACATAGAGTAGTAATGACCCACCTCCAACCCATACACGTAGAGTGGTTTTGACCTACCACCCACCCTTACACGTACAGTGGTGACAACCCACCGCCCACCCATATACGTAGAGTTGTGATGAGCCACCTCCAACCCATACACGTAGAGTGGTATTGACCTACCGCCCACCCTTACATGTAAAGTGGTGACAACCCTCCGCCCACCTATATACGTAGAGTGGTATTGACCTATCGCCCACCCTTACATGTACAGTGGTGACAACCCACCGCCCACCTATATACGTAGAGTGGTGATGACACACCGCCCACCCATATACGTAGAGTTGTCATGACCCACCACCCACCCATAAACGTAGTGGTATTGACCCACCGCCCACCCTTCAATGTACAGTGGTGACAACCCACCGCCCACTCTCACATGTACAGTGCTGACAACTCACCACCCACCCATACACGGACAGTGGTGATAACCGTCCCAACTATCTATAAATGTAGAGTGGAGGTGTATAGTGCCTAAAATTGGATTAGTTGCTGGATGGGGACCAGAAAAAATAAATGTAAATTACGACTCACCAGTGATTCAAAAATTATACTAAAACCACATGGTTGGGATTCCATGTTGAACTGGGTACCTTAATTGCTTTGGCGATTTGGCTCATAACAAAATGCTTTTTCTAAAATCCAGTCAATCTCACTAAAAATTCGACTCTTGTATATTTAATTCGACTCATTAAACTAATTCACAACTTATATCTATAAATGTTTTGATAATTGAATTCATAGTGAAATTAGGACAATAATATAAAGCATAATAAATAAAATATAATAAAAACATTATAAGGAATTTACTATGGCTAGATTTATTTCATACTAATAAATGTAAAATCAAATTTATTTTTTCCAAGTATTCACATGGAAAACATTAATTGTACCAGCGCGATGGCTCATTGACTAGGGGTTAGACTAGGTTAAAATGCGGAGGGATTGGTCCAAGGTTTGAATCCTCAACTGTGCTTAAGGTTAGTACACTCGTTGAAAAAGTTCACACACAGGCCTGCAGGCCCATATCAATGGCAAGTAAAGTTACAATAAAATGTCTACTCGTCTATAGAGAAATATGATCAGTTAAGCTTGCCAATAAACATTTTCAAAATAATACCATTATAGTACCTGTGGTATCGAATCTGCGCAATAGACATGACTGTATGTTACATTTAGCTAATGTAAATTGGGGGGGGGGGTTGGTGGAGTAATCAACCTATAGAAGGCTAATTGCGATTGTCGAATGGTCGTCTAATAACCACTAATGAGTCTGCTTTCAGTATTTAAATTTGTTTTTCATTAAAAGAAATAATAAAAAGTAAATAAAATACTGAAGATTATTACTATTCAATAGGAACACTTTGGTGTGTTTTTTTAATGCCGAAGGATAAGCTATTTGTATTAGTTTTATTCCGATTAAAAAAGTGTTTGTTGACAGATTGGGAGACCTCTATTTTTTAACAATCCGCATTTTTCTATACATAATCTTTATTTGAAGCAAAATTTTATACATCTTTAGATTATGAACATTTCACAAAAACAACACAGAATCTGAAAACCCTTTGTTCTAACAGATTAGGTTTTCACGAAAACGAGAAAAAATCTATTTTGTTGCTGTTATTTTTAAAACTTTACCAACCAATTCTAATGGATCTGATGGCATTTACGTAATTTTATTCAACTATAGTATGAAAATGTGATCTTACTGAATGAATATGGCGAAGAACTTTAGTGTTTTCATTGGAAGAACCACTGACCAAATATATTCTTACATTCTTACATATGACATGCCGACACAACGTTGTTGGTATTTTAAGGCGAATATGAATGATTATATGAGTGTAAGATGAGTGTGGATGAGTGTAGTCTGGTTACTATCTGAGTTCAACTGTTCCTCAGAAAGGGCAATTTATTAATAGCCCAACAGCCTGGGCAACTAAGGGACCTACAGCTTTACGTGAAATTCGAACCACGTAGCGCTGGTCTGATTTTCAGCTAATTGACAAGCCTGATACTCAGTTATCTCCCCCACACAACATCCGCACAATGATTACCACCCAACATGGACACCCCAGATTTCTCTAGTACTGTCCACGCCGGTAGCAACCATTGAGCGGACGCCATGTCGGTATTAAGAGGACCGAGCATCCAACCTATCGCCTACAATCTCCCAAACAATTTGTCCCCAAGTAGCTGGGTTACAGCACTGCGCCACTATATACCGTTATTTCCTTTTACTTCTGAGTGGTCCATTCAACATTTTCTGAACTCGCGTAAGGGAATTTGTTTAAGAACGTTAGTTTATAAAAGTTTATAGTTTTACATTTATAACAGACGAATAGTTTTTTCTGTTTGTAGGTTAAACATTTTCATTTTAGCAATAATTACGAGACACTACTACAAAATCTGACCTGTAAGTGGAAGAATAATACAATAATTACAGTTTTAGCAACATTTTATGGTAAATATTTTCGTATTTCGTAGTATTTCATATTATTTTGCAGTAAATATGATTTATTATGCTTTCTATGCATTAAAATGTAATATAGTTGTAAAGAGTGTTTATAATTTAAGGTAAGATTTTACGGATGGAGACAGATGATAAGACTTTTGTCTTGGTATGTAGATTTTATATACTCCTCTGTTTACAGTTTGACGTGCTTATTGTCTTGTGTACGTACGTAGTATCACAGCACGTGTATGGGTGGGACAGTATAAGATATGACGAGCTCAATTATTATTCATTATTAGACCTATAGGTGAATATGATAGGTGGAAGAGTGTGATGAGTGTAGCCATTGTTACTAATTAACTTCGAATGGTATGTAGAAAGTGCCATTTGTGTTTCGGTCTTTGGCTGGAAATTTTGAAAATTTCTCGGATAGTGTTAAAATTTAAGCAACATACCAAATCATTTTTAATCAACGGATAGTGTCAAAAATTTTAAAGCAAGTTACCAAGCCTATTAGGCAACTAAGGGAACTGCAGCTTAAAGTGGAATCTGAACCACGAAGTATTGCTCATTTTCAGGTAATGGATAGCTTGATAATAAGTTCTCTTCCCCACACGACATTCGGAGACTGACAACTACCCAACAAGAACACACCAGACGCCTCTTTGGATTACGAAGCCCTAAAAAAGTCAATGGATACAATGGAGGGAGGCCGTGTTAGTATTAAGAGAACTAATTATAGACCTTGTTGCCTCCAATTTTTAAATTGCTTTGTCCCCAAGTAGCTCGGCTAGTTGAATTGAGGATTATTTTCTGTAACTATGAAATTGAGGAGCATACAGTTCATTCATAAACAACTAAAAAAATAGATTACATCACTAAAAAATAAAAATGGGCCACTTATGAAACAATAATCACACAACAACTGAAAACCAGTTATATCTAAAGATTTATTATATTTTATAAAATCCTAATAACAATTAAGTATTTTAAAATTTTAATTTTTATGACAACAAATATAATACATGGTTCCAAAGAATTGGCACATTTCCCCCATATTAAACACTAAAAAATCAAAACTGAAAATTACCAGTTTGATTTCCATTTATATTTTTTCCATAACTCATACTCAACTAGTCAAGCTAGAGACGTGCAGTTTTTACTAAAATATTTTAAATCTTAATTCACATAATATTTCCTGAAAACTTTATCAAAATCGTTAATCAAAAATGTTTTTGAGAAAATTCCATTTTTATATATTTTGCCTATTAAATGAAAAAAATAACATTTCAAAAGAGTGAAAATATAGTCTGGAGATATTGGCTAAATATACATTCATATAAAATGTCATAAGAATTGATCCGTCCGTTTGGTCTCAAGCGAACTGCACATACACACTGCATATAGGCCTAGGACAAAATAGTTATCAAATTTGCATTCAGCGCAAAACACAAAAAGAAAAAAGATTGGCATTCAGCATACAAAAATATTATTATAATATAATTTAAATTAAATGAAATATGTCAAATATACTAAACGTTGTGGACATTGAGTTTTAAAATATTTTCGGTAAAATACGTGATTTCTGCGTCTTTTGGCCACCTAACCACCCATACACGTACGGTGGTATTGACCCCCCTGCCCCCCATATAGGTACTGTGGTATTTTGTTGGGTATACCAATACGTGCAGTGGTATTGACCCACCCACCCACCCATACACGTGCAGTGGTACATTGATCACGTCATAAAAATTGATCCATCCGTTTGATATCAAGCGAACTGAACATACACACGGACACCCATACGTTAAGACACCAAAATTTTTTTCGAAAAGTAGTTTTTTTGGGTTCAGGAGACCCTAGAATGGGGTTTTAGACCAACTTGTAAATACATTTTTTCAAGGACGATCACAATACTTTATGCTAACGAATATGGGAGGAAGTATAATTACACGGATTCAAACTAAATGATTAATGTTCTTATAATGACTTGCTTCTAGATACAATAACTTTTATTAGACCACACATCTAGGTTAAGGTCACGCTCAGACAGTGACTAGGTTGGGCGGGGCCTCTGCAGGGAGTTTCTGAAACTAATTAATCTGCCGAGCAATCACTGTAGTTGGCATGTGATGACGTAGTCACTTGATTTTCTGCAGTCTGGTGTCTAGGGATGGCAAGTATTTTCAACAAATCAATATATCAAAATGTCGATATATCGCAAACCAAATATCAATATATCGCAAAACAAATATCGATCTAAAGGTAATATCGAAAGAAAAATATCAATATATCGAAAAACCGATATATCGAATTGAACATGATTTATGTGATTAAAACTATGCACTAATTCTTATGTCATGACAAAAAATACACTCATGTATTGCTGCCACCATTTAGAATAGCCAACTCGAATGTAAAAATTAAATCTGTTTATCTACATGAAACATTTAGTGGTCTGTGGGGTTGAATGAAAAAAATCAAAATAAGAATGATTATAACTTTAATTATTGTGTTAATTATAAAAGAATAAAGTGATAATTATTTGTAAGGCGACTGGCTAAGCATCCTAGAGTCAGCGTTGCAAACTCCACCCTCTGGTCTACAATAAACTATATTTTAGTGCGTTTACCTCCCGTAAAAAACCTAATAAGGTTACTTTATTATATCAATGCATGTTTTGTACGCTTAAAAGGGAATTTAAATATGTTCTTTCCAATCATAATGATTTTGAGTTGAGAGAATAACAACGATACGATATATCGGACCAAAATATCGATATGGCCGATATTATCGAAAGAAAATATAGATACTAATACATCGATATATCGAAACATATTTATCGATATTTCCAATATATCGATCTATCATTGCCAACTGATGTCCGGAGGGAGACTTACATCTTGGAGTAATTTTTTACATTTTTTTATGATAAAAGCCATTATAACAACTCTGTTCAACGTATAAATTGATTTAAAAACTATAAAAGTTAAATAGATAAACCTATTTATTTAAAAAATTTTTACTTCTCAACAAGCATTATTTACGAAAAATGACCTCACTAAAGCATTTGTACTAATTTTAAAAACACTAAAAGTAGAAATACTGTTTACCAAAAAAATGTGTGTAGCACAAAAATACTTTAATTAATTAATAATTGAAAAAAATCAAATAAAGTAAATTAAATAAAACACCGATATAGAAAGAACTGTTCTTTAAAAATGTTATTACTTACCGTAAAATTAGTCCTTAAATGATAACCAAACAGCATTTACCTGAAAAAAAGAAAAAAAATCATTTTATAAAACTTGGAATATATTAGAAAATTACATGGAACTAGAAAATAAAAATGTTCATTTTACCATCATTATTTATTGTTTAAAGATATTTAATAATAAAACAGAATTAGTAGTAGGGTTTTGGCGGTTCAAATTAGTCCAAATGATGAGATTTCGTCCCATTATAACAAAATACTACTACTAGAATTATTTGTTTAATATTTTTGGGGCATTATATTACCTTACTTGCCAAAGGAAAATTAAAATCATTATAAAATATTATAGGTCCTTGTAATGTAAGTTCGAATTACCGATTGTAAACGAAGATATCGCTGGCTAGTTTCAACCCTGCAACGAGCCATCACCTTAAATGTAACAATCCCGCAGATTGTTTATTGACACATCGATTCCTTAAAAGAATTATAATAATTTAATTTCAACAGTTAAATTAGAATACAATAGTTTATTCATTAATTGCTGAGCGCCTCTTATAAAATAAATCTTGAACGTTTTATGGGATATTTTTTGTAAACTTGTATATATAAGTTGTTGAGATAATTTTACTTGTTACATGTCTAGCCTCAGTTTAAGTACAATTAATTAGTAAAACGATTTTTTTAAATTGGATTAGGGAAGGTTAGTCTTAAAGAATATACATACCGGATTATTGTAGGTAATATAAAGGTATTCCAGGTTAACTATGGATCTTTTTAGTTCAACAATGTTTGTTTTGGTAATTATGCACTTTCTTGCCACATCTGAAATTACGATTTCCTAAACAACGCTGCCTACGTGAACGATCCTCTGACTCCGGGGACCCAAAACCTTCTCAGGCTGACCAACATAAAGGCAAAGGAAACTAAATAAAAGTATGTTTGGTGCAATGATGGCAAGACATTTGTGAGAAGCGAGGATGGCCAAAGGTGTATCCGAGTTGACTGTGAACAGAATCTGTGTAAAATAAAATACGTTTGTTAATTTAATTATGGTCCTGTATGTAATTCTATTTATTTATCTATTGTTTAACTTTTAGACAAAAAGTTCCCAAAATTGATTAAAATATGTTTATTGGACAAAGATAAAATCTTACAAACCTATATTCCTTCAAAATACTCTTCTCCTACAACAATACACTTGTCTCTACGATCATACAGACGGTCAAAACACTTTTGACACTTATTTAAAAAAATGTATTTCAATACTTTTATCGAATTTTTCTGACATCTTTAGCACCTGCAAATCGATTTCTTTTTATTGATATTTTTCAGTGTGAACAGTAAGAAATCGGCTGGCATGAGGTCAACTGAATATGGAGCATGTCCTAACGGGGTAACGCGGTGCTTGACTAGGTAGTTACGTACTGAAAAGAATCGATGTGTAGGGATCATCGTCATGCAGCAAAATCCAATTGTTTTCTGCTCATTTTTTATGCAGTTTCCTCCTAATGGCATCTCGTAAGTGCCTAAGAACTAATGTGTGGATAAATTTACCTTATATGCGATATCATCAATTGTTATTCTTCAGTTTGCATGGACAGTTTGCGGAACTCGCTCAATGTTGTCATCTGTGGTTGCAGTCGAAGGGCGTTCACTACGAGAGTCATCTTCAATGTTTATGCGATCTTCACGAAAACGTTTGTGCCTTTCGTAAAATTGGCATTTCTTCATCGCCTTAATTCCGTATGCTTAAATTGACATCTTAAGTGTCTCAGAAGATGACTATTGAAGTAAAACACCAATTTTAGTGTTTTTTAGCTGTTCATTAAATTAATTTTCTAAACATTACAATTTAAACACGCAAATACACGAAAAGTGCTCTCCACGGAGGAGCAATGGCGGCTGGGCGATACTCACGCTACCTTTATCCCTTCTCCAGGAGTAGTACTAACTCATAGACCATGAAATTCCCACCAGCAACAACGTTGTGTGTCTCTGGACATCGATTCCGGGAACTTTTTGACTGTACCTCGTATTTCAAGTATATAAATATAAAATAGTACATATAAATAACAACAATTGAAATTAGATGATGAGGAAGAAGTCATTTGGCCAGTCTGTTATAGTCTAGATAGTGTTTTCCAGATATTTCTACTGCAGGTTTTACTTTTATTCATGTGAATGTAAGATCCATAAGAAATAAATTTAACCTATTACAAACACAAATTAATAGTTGTAATAGGAAATGTGATTTTATAATTTTCAGTTAAATATGTATTAAGTCAGATGAAGTAGGTTTTTATAATTTAGATGGATATAAAGTTTACACATAATGTAACGACAAAATAATGTGCTTCAAATGGATTCATGGTTTGTGTTTCAGATAGTTTTATATGTAATAACATTCAGTTTAATATGAAAACTGCTGACTCTGTAATATTGGAGTTAAAATACAATAATAAAAAGTTCACCTTAGATTCTTTAAACAGACTTCATGATTACTCAGTTAAACACTTTTTAGAGAAACTAGAAGTTATGTTGATTGATTTAGAATCAATTTTTTTTGTATTTAGCTGATTGACATTTTAAAAGTTGATTACTATTCAAATAACTGTTTAACTTTATTGGTAATTATGGTATTTCATGTTTAGTGAAACAGTCAACTAGGATAACTAGTGATTCAGAAACTTGTATAGATCATATGTTTAGTAGGTTTAGGCATTTGAGCTTATTTAAAATTGAAATTTATAACATAGGTATATCAGATCACTGTTTGGTAGCAGTCAGTATTTTAAAAAATGGTCATAAAATGAGTTTTGATCCTCTACGAGTAGACATTGTTTAAATATTGAAACGATTTTCTCTGTTTTAATATTTAAAAAACTTTTGTAGGGATGAGGTAATAAACTTTCAAGATGTTACTCTATGAATAGATAAGTTACTCTATTGTTGATAAAGCAATGGAGATGGGTGCGGAGTTTAAATTTATTTCACGCAGAGAGAGAGAGAAAGAGAAAGAGAAAGAGAGAGAGAGAGAGAGAGAGAGAGAGAGAGAGAGAGAGAGAGAGAGAGAGAGAGAGAGAGAGAGAGAGAGAGAGAGAGAGAGAGAGAGAGAGAGAGAGAGAGAGAGAGAGAGAGAGAGAGAGAGAGAGAGAGAGAGAGAGAGAGAGAGAGAGAGAGAGAGAGAGTAAGGCAACAGCCAAAAGCCTTTGGATAAATTAATTTATACTAGACAAAAATTTTTAAAAAGAAATAAGTTATCTAGGATAATGTTAAATAGACCCTGTGACACGCGTTTCAACAACTACTTTGAAAGATTTTCTCTTAATTTAATAAGTTTAGTAGATAGTACCAAACACAAGTGTTATGAAAGTTTACTTAATAAACATAATGGAAATTCATCCGAACAATGGAGAATAATTAATAATATCACAGGATGCACAAAGAAAACTGATATTGAAAGGTTAATTTTAAATGCTGTATCGACTATTGACGACCCGCAAACAATATGTGACACGATAAACAAATACTTAATTAACGTTCGCCGAACAGCTGATTGTTGACAGTACAGGTGGCGCGGCGGCGGCGACGACGCGAACTACTGGCGAACAATCAAGCACTGGGAACAATTGCAATGCGCCGCAACGTTCATTCTATGAAACCTCTTTTGATCGAGAAGAATTAAAAACAATCATCAGTAATTTGAAAAATAAACGTTATCGTGGGTGTGGTAATTTAACTGTCACTCTCGTAAAAAGCTGTTTAGATATTTTTGCATATTTTCTTGAAAACATAATAAATTGTAGCTTTCATACAGGGGTGTTTCCAAATTCTTATTGTTAAACCATCGCAACTAGTTAAAGATGGTTTACTATTTTCAAATAAGTTTATTGTAATTTTGCTGCATTATTTAATAAAAAATAAATCTTATTTCATTTATTGTTGAAAAAAGGGCAATATACTAGTTTAGATCTGTTTAGGAGGTTGAACTCAACTGCGGAACACTTGTTTTTTACCGAAAAAATCTAAAAACAAGTTTGAATTTGATAGTGAAAAAAAAACAAAATTTTTAAAACTCATTATTTTTTATAGGTTTGTGTTAACTTAAAATATTTGCATGCTGAACACAAATAAACAATTAGTTTTCCATAAACAATTTTTTCGACCAGAAAAATACACTTTTTACTTATATAACCACACTTAACATAATTTATCCCAATTGCGTACATTTACTGAACGAACGTAATTTGCGTTAAATTGGAGTGGCTGGTCTCTGGGACGGCCTGCCGGCCGTTCCTCCGGCGGTAGTACAGGTGACTTCAGTTGTTGTTGTTAATAGTTAGTTGACGTTTATTGATCGTACAATGGCCAATAATTGCAATTCACCGCGAAAGCAGATTTTCCGTTATATATTGAGAAATATTTGTTATAGACCGAAATAGTTTTCTAATTTGTATTAAGTGCCAAAAATCATAAAATAATAAAAAATAATTAAATATCGCTAATTTAACGGTAGTATTTTTCGGTAAAATTTGTGAATTTCGCACAGAAAAAAATAAAATAAAACATATGAAAATATAGTTAATTCTTACCCATTCCAGGAAACATTTAAAATTCCGTTAGAAGGCAAGAAACTGCAAAACAATAACCCTTTTTTTACTCTAAATAAATTAGGGGGAAACACCCTAAATATTGTCGTATAAGTCACGCATTTTTAAAGCAATGAAAGATGCGAGAAACTTGTACGGAATCAAATCTTATCAATGGAAGATTACCACGAGTAAGCGGATTTACGTCGGGCTGGAGGTTATTCTATTAGGCCTGACATTTTATCTTTTGGAAAATATTATATGAGGTTTGGTTTACATTTCCTAGAGGTTTAGAAAAAAAAGTATAATTATTTGTGTTAATATAAATTGATATTAAAGTTGCCAATAACATTTATGTTCGTTATACGATTATGAAAGGAACATTTCTAATTATGCCTGTACGTACTCAAATTCATCCTGTTGTTTGACAGTTATTTGCTGGCATATAATTGTTCGTCATGCCAAATCTTCAAATGTTTTAAGAAAATTTCTTAATCCAATATAGTTTAAGAACACCTTAGAATCCAAATGCTTATAGATTACGGTTGACTGTTAAGAAAGTCAAGTGCTCTTAAAAACTATCACACGCAACACAATCATAACAAAATATAAAACACTGTGAAATACAAAAAGCAAAAGAGCAGGTTATTAATATAAAAAATATTAAACTTATTCAAACATCGTTCTAACTCGACCAGACGAGGAATGGATAACACAAACCACTAAACTCACCACGTCAAAGATGAACTGAATCCCCTTATTTAAGGGTCGTAAAAACAAAATCGTTTAAAATGTAGATTAGGTTAGTACCACCTGTAGATTATTGGGGAGTTTTTATACCTGTCGGAACGTCGTGTTTGTCCCCTAAAATACTTGAAGCATTGGGAATCAGTTATTTTCTACCGACAATATTCATACTATTTGAGCTGTACAAGCACCATTTTCTTCTGTTTGGATCATTTCGTGGGAAAAACATTTTAGAGCGTTTTATCCTGTTAAAGTGTGCATTAATTTTCAAAGAGTGTACTATATTCTTCAAGTATCTTCAAAGGAAAAAAAAAAACTCTTATAGTTTGGATGGACTGTTCAAATGTTTTTGACAGAATCAGAATCGAAAGACCTAGTAAAGTCAGTTTTAATGTTTCCATTGATATACTGAACAGTTTTAAAATATTAGGACTATAAAGATTCATTGTATTTCATAAAGATTCGGGAAATAATGGACGTTTCTCAATTTCGTGTTATGTATATTTTTTTTCCTTCACTCACCAATTACGAGGCATAGGCAAATGATCCTACCTTAACCCAACCTAACCTAACTCACACAAAACAATCTAACCTAACTCAACTGAACCTAACCCAACCGAAACCAACCCAAACCAACCGAAACCAACCCAAACCAACCCAAACCAACCGAAACCAACCCAAACCAACCGAAACCAACCGAAACCAACCGAAACCAACCCAAACCAACCCAAACCAACCCAAACCAACCGAAACCAACCCAAACCAACCCAAACCAACCCAAACCAACCCAAACCAACCGAAACCAACCCAAACTAACCCAAACCAACCCAAACCAACCCAAACCAACCCAAACCAACCAAAACCAACCCAAACCAACCCAAACCAATCTAATCTACCCTAATCCAACCTAACTTACCTTTATTCAACAATTGAAGCAATGACTTGAGTTCAGTTGAGGTTAGAATTTTGAATTCCTTAGTCCGAATCCAAAACCATTCAGCTACCGCACCGGCCGTATACTTATAAACTCATAGTTCAGTCAGATAATATAAGCCTGACCTTAAAACTAAACACTAGATACATTTGTTATATTCTACAAAAGGTGATATATACCAAAATAACTCAACCCTACAAACTCATGTCACATAATTAGGTATCTTTTTTTGGAGGAAACATGTGTTAGAAACGATCTGAAATTAATTACACTGTTATAGTTGATATGATGATTAAGAGGATTGTATTCACTATAGCTAAAACATTTTTTGTGAAAAACTAAACGGAATTTCTCTGAAGTCAGCAACACAAGGGCTGAGTTTACTGAGGCCTTGTACTAGTAGGTATAATAAAATAAAACTAACCAGTTAAACTATGTACTACAGAGGAAAAAGTTGTTTGTTTTACTGTACTAAGCGTTTAGTGTGTGAACGGTTACAGGTTCGCTGTATAAGCTGTTGCCTGTCGAGTCCAAAACATAGTTGAACCTAATTTACTCGCTGACCTTCTAGACTATAGGTAATCTAGGGTAGGGTAATATCGATTATCGACAACGCAATTCCGGCAATCCGCTTAACAACCACTTACGGGGTACGTAACTCCAGAGTGCCGAAGTGGGTAGTTGGTCATTACCAACGTACTGAACTGCGTACTAAATCAAAACGGTTGTATATTTTACCAGCCATGTCTTGATTGAAATTTAAATGTGCACATTTTCATTTCATTAATAATATTAAAATAAAATCACTTTGAAACGTAATGCCACTGTATTAAAACTGCAGATAAATGAACTTAGTGACACAAAGTACAAATACGTCTCTCATATCTTACACCTAACTAATAATAATAAAAAAATAGCTCGCTCATGTTAATTTGAAATGAAATGAAATACGTCTTTATTTAACCAGGCAAAGTTGGGACTAAAAAGTCCATTCTTCCACTTAACCCATCCACCCTTCCATACACGTACAGTGGTACTGACCCACCTTTGTACCCTCCCATACATGTACAGTGGTACTACGTTAATTATATGTATTTTCTATGTATTGGTTAACACGATTTAGAATCAAAATAAATAAAGATGTTAATCAATATGAAATAAATTTTAATCATTACAAACCTTTTATAAGTTTAAGTTTTTTTTAGTGTTTTTGACATTTTGTTATTTTATAAAATATTTTTTAATTTGCCAGTGGCCTTGACCGGAGGGTTCAGACGTTATCGCAAGATAACGGAGTCAAGCAACAACAAGCGTGGCTGTCCCTTGGATGGGTGACTGTCTTAGCGATCTCGTTCTTGCACGTAGCTCATCTGCCCGGTCACTGGTTTTGGTTCTAAAGTCACCCTTAATCCGTTGGTCACCAGGTTAAGTGTTAGATAGGGCTTCTTAGCCCTAACTTCTTTTGGTAAAATAAGACGATGTTTAACTTTAATGTTTGTTTTAAATGTATTTTAACTAACAAAATTCAAATATCAATTTTGATTTATTTAAGGAAAATATCGTGCAGAACTGAATTTATCAACCTTATTAACTCGTCGAGCTTCAACTGACCTGCAATTCTTTTAGGGTGCCTCAGGCCACACTGGTTCAGTAGAGGCTACTGGGCTAAGAGTTCCAGAGCACACCTTTTGCTCAAGAGATCATTTATTTGCTCATACTTTGGAGTATGTATTCAGTTTCTTTTTCTTATCTTACTAAGACCTTTAAAATGAGGTATAATACAACTAAAAGTGCTCTTTGAACATCTTTAGCTACGCCTCAACCCCTTGGGCGTAAAATATGTTCTTAACACACTTATTGATGCAGCCTTTTATATCCAGGAAGATTGCCGAAAACTGACTCCAAATACCTAAAGAAACAAAAAATAAAGTGGAGCGCAACTTAATTTTCAATCCCTTATATGTAGAGGTTGCCATTTTGTTAGGTATGTATGATTGAAAATTGCTTCCCTTTGTCTTACCAATGACTTTCAATATAAACGTGCTATTTGACCGTTTTGAGCCACCCCTCAATACCCCTCCCGCGGACGTCAAAAATGTGGAAACTTGCCTTATTGATCTTTCATTACAGGAAGATTTCCAAACATTGATTTCAAATATTTAAAATGATAAAAATGTTACGATGGGGGTTCAAAACTTTTCCGATCAGCCTGTACATCGCAGTTATTTCATTATTGAACCTAGAGATTCTAACTTCATTCTAAACCTCTTTTTACGCTAATATTACAAACTTTGATCTCCAAACCACTCTCTTACCATATAGTGTTCGTATTCTCTAATGGTAGAGAGGAAATTTATCCTTAAATTTATATCTGAAATAAAATAGTTTTATTTCATTTTATAATATGAAAATATTGGACATTAGAAAAGATAAATAGTGTTTTTACATATTGTAAATTAATTTGTTTAGTAATTTTAACTGGAAACAGCCACTGTTTATGTACATCGGAAACACTAAGATGACTGAAGACCTTGAGAGAGCCGGTGGCCAAGCGGTCTAACGCGTCAGGACTTTAAAGCTTGGGTTAGAAATAGCGCTGGTTAGAATCCGGCCTAGTCAGGATCATTTATCAGTAATATTCACCTTCTACTGTACTGGTTCGCCCCCTTACTCTGTCTGAATAAGTTCCTCGCACAGATCAATAGTCTATGAGGAATAGGCAGAGTAAGGTTAAACAAGAAGAATATCGGCCTCTCCTTATATATATATATATATATATATATATATATATATATATATATATATATATATATATATATGTATAAAATCACTCATCACCATGATGGTCACGGCCACTTCAAGAAACATTAAAAAAATATTTATGTAGAGAATATACCAGTTGCTGACTTTAAGGCGAGGCTCTTAATGTGAAGTTCTGAAGCTCAGAAGAAGGAGATTTTTTTGGGTTCAACTTTCAAATAAAAAATAGCAGCTAGTCAAGGCAAACATATTTTAGAGCAGGCTAAGCCATTCGGAATAGCTAGTAAATTCTATTAGATAACAAGGGAGCACAATAAACCCAAGGTTTAAGCGTAGTTAGGAATAGCCTCAGAGCTTTCCTCCTCCTCAAAAAATTAAACTAAAGATTACTGTAAAAATTAATATATTCTAGTGATTCAATATCTAATGTTCAACTGTATATGTATGAGGTGAACAAACTTCCAGAGGATGGTCAAAAAGAAAAAAAAGGTTAAATATGAATACCTGAAGCATATAACTGGTGTTTCAAGGGACCACGTTCATCTTTTCATTCTTTAATTTTGAAACTCTTAATTCCATTTTCTTTTGGAACGTGTCTGAAATGACTTTCCATCATGACTACTGGAAAATTGGCTATAGAATGTGGTAGCGTCCCTCATACTTTTGTAAAAAAAAACTATGGCTTCCAATCACCCTTTCCCTTAATTCCGAATCACTCATAAGTGAATACATGAAATAAATTGTCATCGATATCCTTCAGGTAAAACGTACAAGCATGTAACCTATCTTAGTACGTTGAAGCACACAGTATTTATAACCACAGTACATTTACATATTTATTTGTACTCTATGGTTGAAGTAAGCTATGAAATACTCTAAGAATGTATGTTACTCTCTGGAAAATTTAAGTTTCGTTACATACATATTTGTTAATATAATTTTAAAAAATACTTCAAACTTGTTTGTTTGAATATGTTTGATTTTTCCTTGTAAGGAAGGAATTGATGGAATAATTTCTAAGAACCTGTGTTTGGTAGGAAATTCTGTGTTCTTTATTATTCTGTGCTTCCCAGAAATTAATGGCCCACTTTATGCGTATGGGTGTGCTGGTGGGTCACTTCCACTGTACGTATATGATACCACTAACCACCAAGGACCTACCTACCTACCCATAGACATACGGTAGTATTCGAGCTAACACATTCTTAAAATGAGCTTAAGCGAAAATTCCCCTTCCCCAGTTATATTTATAAAATTACGTTCTGTACAGAGTTTTAAATTTTATGTATTGTTATTGAGATATATTGAAAACAGACGTAAATGAACTGTTTAAAATTTCTTAAGTTACATCAAAATCACACTGTCAAATAGTAAATTAATTATTATCTCAAGCCACACGTACAAAACGTTACTGATTAATGTTTGGTTTGATGTAAAATTTAATTTGATAAATAAGATTTAATTTGATGTATAAATTACAAATATTTTACAATTATTTAACAATTAATTTTGTAGTAAGTATTATCTATGAACAAGTAAATATAATGTTTTTTTCAATTTTTAACTGAAAAAGTTAAAGTTATCAGCATAAAAGTCATTGGGTTATTAAAGAAAGGAAAGAAATGAATGACACATAGTTTAGTACTTAAGAAATGACAATGAGCTTCAACAATATATCCTAATTTTAAACAAATTCTAAAATAAACTAAAGTCCTTAGGTTGTATTTTAAATAAACAACTCTCCTACAAAAATTGTTTCTGTATTCGCTGTGTCATGGGAGAGTCAGATATCGTGCACAATAACGAGGAGGTAAATTGTGAATTCAACCCAGAGCTCTCAGAATTAATTAACTAGGCTACCTAACTATCCCGAGAGGTGTAGTGGTAGTACGAGCTTCTCATCCCTGTCCGCACTGAAGTGTCTGGGAGTCAACCCTCGAGACCTGTTCGAACTAATTAACTAGCCTAACTATCGCGAAAGTCCTGTTATTGGCATGTGCTTATATAATATCATCACTGTCCACGCTCAAATTTCAGTAAGTCAATATTCAAGAGCTCTCAGAACTAATTAAACTAGGTCAAGCATTCCGAGAGTTCTGTTATTGGTGCGTGCTTATATAATAACATCACTGTCCACGCTCAAGTGTCTGGAAGTCACCCTTCAAGAGCTCTTGGAACTAATTAACTAGGTCAACCATTCCGAGAGTTCTGTTATTGGCGCGTGCTTTTATAATAACATCACTGTCCACGCTCAAGTGTCTGGAAGTCACCCTTCAAGAGCTCTTGGAACTAATTAACTAGGTCAACCATTCCGAGAGTTCTGTTATTGGCGCGTGCTTATATAATAACATCACTGTCCACGCTCAAGTCTCTAGAAGTTAACTCTCGAGAGCTCTTGGAACTAACTAACTAGGCTAACTATCACGAGAGTTCTGTTATTGGCGCGTGCTTATATAATAACATCACTGTCCACGGCGAGCCTCAGCTACTGGGTGGGTCGCAGGTGGCGGATAGTGAACGTTCCATCTTGTCTTTGACGGGGTGGATAACTGTGAATAAGGGGCAACCCCAATAAGCAGTCCCGGACCGAGGCCCGCAGGGGCAGCTGAGGTGTGCAGCTGACGGGAACAGTGACCCCGCGGACCCTGAACTCAGCACCACACCCAACTCATACAAAAACATGACACTGTCTCAGGGGTCAGAAGTAGGAATGGAGCCACCAAACCGCGGGTACCATGACCCTAGAGCTCTTGAGGGTACAGTTGTTAAAACCGGGATGGCACACCGGGCTGCCAGAGTACAGGGGCCCGACCTGGCTTCACCAGCATGTGGTAGCTGCCCTATCAGCTGGCGAAAATCCCGATCCTGTTTACATTGCCAGCTGGTGACTGGATGGGACCGTGTAGACGGGCTAGGGGGGTACTTCCGAGGCCACAGGGGTCCCTGGGGGCGTGGGTACGCTCGAGGGGAGGTGGTAAAAGGAATATGGATGGCCCTTGGGACTTGAAAATAGACACACACACACACACACACACACACACACACACACACACACACACACACACACACACACACACACACACACACACACACACACACACACACACACACACACACACACACACACACACACACACACACACACACACACACACACACACGCACGCACGCGCGCGCGCGCGCACGCACGCACACGCACGCACGCACGCACGCACGCACTCACGCACGCACGCACGCACGCACGCACGCACGCACGCACGCACGCACACACACACACACACACACACACACACACACACACACACACACACACACACACACACACACACACACACACACGCGCACACACACACACACACACACACACACACACACACACACACACACACACACACACACACACACACACACACACACACACACACACACACACACACACACACACACACACACACACACAAACACACACACAAATAAAACAATTCAAAAAATGGACAAAAGAAAAGAGGATACACCCTTGAACGTGCCACAGGTAAGTGAGCAGCCCAGCTCAGTGGTGGAGGCAGACAAGGGCGGCATGTCTTCGGACCCTGCCCAGTATGTTAGAGACAAGAAGAGGCTTGGGCTACCTGGAGCAATAGGGGGACCGAGAAACAAGGTGCTGGAGTGGAGGAAATGGTAAGTTTCCTACAAGCCAACCTCAATCATAGTATTGAGGCCTCTACTACACTAGCTAGAACTGTAAGATATAGAGGGGTTAATGTTGCTCTGATTCAGGAACCGTGGATTCGGGATAACTGTATTAAGGGTTTTAACATTCCTACATATAAGCTCTACGGGGGATCGGGTGGGCTGAAACCGTGGGCGGCCATTTTGGTTACAGGCGTAGACAGTTGGCTCATACCGGAATTCAGTGGGGGTGATGCGGTTGCAGTGGTAATTAAACTGCAGGAAGTCAATGGCGTAAGGAGGGAACTAGTGGTTGCATCGGTATACATCCCATACGATAGGACGATCCTCCCACCATCAAGAGAGATGGTGGCGTTGGTGGATTACTGCTGGAGTGGGAACCTTGAGCTAGTGGTCGGCTGCGACTCCAACTCTCACAATGAGGTTTGGGGAATCAGTAACACGAACGAGAGGGGCCTTGCTCTTGCAGAATACCTGGGAAGTACCGACCTTTTGGTACTCAATAAGGGTAATCTCCCAACCTTTTCGAACATCATTAGGAGGGAGGTTATAGACATAACTATAGTCTCAGCCTCAATGTTTCATAACATTAGAGACTGGGAAGTTTCGCAGGAACCCTCGTTGTCGGACCACAGACACATCTGCTTTGTGCTTGAGGGCCAGACAACACTGAGGGGTTTACAGGAATCCCAGACAGACAGACTGGTCCTCCTATTCGGTGGAACTGTCTGACAGACTGGATCTAATTCCTAAAGGCCAGATTCGATCTGGACAGGACCTAGAGGAGAGGGTGGCACTCTTTACGGAGGCCGTAATCACCTCTTATGAGAACAACTGCCCTTTGATTACACAAAGGGATCCTCGAAGCCGGAGATGGACTCAAGAATTAGATCCATCGAAGGAGAACCAGAAGGCTCCTCGGCAAGGTCAACAGATCCGGTAGTGAGGCTGACTGGCTGGCCTACCGGGAGTCCCACAGAAATAACAGACGAGAGTTTCGCAGATTCTCCAGGAAATCCTGGAGATACTTTTGTACCTCTATAGAGACGACCTCAGCGATGTCTAGGCTTCACAAAGTGTTGGCTAAGGACCCTGGGGGAGGACTGGGACCCCTCATTAAAGAGGATGGGGAGTGGACCAGATCAGAAGAAGAGACTATGCAACTTTTATTTGAGACTCACTTTCCAGGATCCATCAAGGAACCAGCGGCGAGCCCCCCCCACTTTGGTGAGGCGGGATTGCACCGGGGTCTCGCACGGGGACTGGAGTGAGGCAAAGAAGGTTATCACAGAGCAAAGGATTAAGTGGGCAGTTGAGTGCTTCGCCCCCTTCAAGAGTGCTGGGCCGGATGGCATCCTGCCTGTGCACTTGCAGAGGGGCCTGGAGTCGCTCCTACCCCACCTGATCACAATATGTAGGGCTTCCCTGGCCTTGGGTTTTATCCGAAGGCTGTGGAGGACCGCAAAAGTGGTCTATATCCCCAAATCTGGAAGGGGTACACATTCCAGACCTAAAGATTTCATACCGATCAGCCTCATGTCTTTTCTATTAAAGAAATTGGAGAGGCTGGTCGATAGGCATATGAGGGATGGGGTATTGAGAGATAATCCGCTCCATACAAATCAACACGCATACATTGCTGGGAGATCTGCTGAGTCGGCTCTTCACAGACTCGTCACGAGGTTCACGGACATAGAGGGGGCGTTCAACAATGTCTCCCTGCAGTCTCTGATCGCTGCTGTCGTTAGGACGGGTGTCAAGGGCATTATTGCCAGATGGATTGAAGCCTACCTATGCAGCAGATTGGTTAAGGCAACACAGAACGAAGCGTCGGTTCAGGTTGTAGTCGGAAGCGGCTGCCCCCAAGGGGGTGTCCTTTCCCCTCTCCTGTGGTCCCTGGTGGTTGATGACCTACTAAGTGTGCTGAACGGGATGGGGGTATATGCTCAGGCATACGCGGACGATGTGTGTATACTGGGCGTTGGTAAGTTTGCCAGCACGGTGTCGGACATCGTCCAGGCTGCCTTGAGATACTTAGAAAGATGGTGTAGGGACAAGGGGCTCTCTGTTAATCCTAACAAGACAGAACTTGTAATTTTCACTAGGAAGAAGAGGCTGGATGGCCTATACATGCCTACTATGGGAAATATGGAGCTAAGAGCTACAGGGTCGGTTAAGTATCTGGGGGTTATCCTGGATGCTAAACTGAACTGGCTCAAGCACCTTCAGGAGAAAGCAAGGAAGTTCAGAATGGCTTTTTGGGCTTGTCGGAGGGCCATTGGGACAACGTGGGGTCTTAAACCAAAGATGGTTTACTGGCTATACACGAGTGTACTTAGGCCCTCTTTATGTTATGCGGCAGTTGTCTGGTGGCCGGCTATGGCACAGAACAGTGCTAGGCTAACATTACACAGATGTCAGAGAATGGCTTGCCTGGGAATTACAGGCGCAATTAGAACAACCCCATTGGTGGCGATGGAGGTCCTCACTGGGCTCCGCCCAATGGACTTGTTTGTAAAAGGGGAAGCTTGTAAAGCGGCCTTTAGAATAAGGATGACTGGTGGCAGGTTGCCTGGCCAGCCAGGACTCCATGGGGAAGTACTACCTAGGAACATTGGTCTGGACCCGTTGCTTTCGATGGGAACAGACTCAATGACACCTATGTACAGAATTGACAGGCAGGTCAGGGCCTTCCTTCCAAGTAGAGATAAGTGGATAGGGAGTACCGAGCCTGCACAAGTCAAAGGAAGCGTCTGGTATACAGACGGCTCACTTAAAGAAGGAGGTGCGGGAGCTGGGGTGTAAGGGAGGGGGGCACGGAAAGTTCTGTCTGTACCTCTGGGGGCCCAGGCTACCGTCTTCCAGGCGGAGCTGATGGCTATCATGACAGCCACACAAGAAGAAATGCGTCTAGGTGGCTTCGGAGGAGTAGTTTCAATCTGCTCGGACAGCCAGGCGGCGATAAAGGCGATCATGGCACCACGTACCAGTTCTAAGTAGGTATGGGAGTGCCAGGGGATCCTGGAGACTCTTTGCCAGCGTAAACAGGTGAGACTCATATGGGTCCCTGGGCATGCTGGTATGGATGGAAATGAGAGCCGATGCACTGGCTAGGAGAGGGGCAAAGTGCCCTCTACTGGGGCCGGAGCCGGTTCTTGGTATTCCTTTTCAGAAGGTAAAAAGAAGAATTGACAGGTGGACCTCTGGGGCACGATGGCAGATGGAGGACCGAGTCTGGGATCAGGCAGTCTCGTGCACTTATCCAAGGACCGGATCGCAGGTACAGCAGAGATCTGCTGAGCTGTAACCGGGCCAAGGTGAGGGCGGTTATGGCGGAATGCTGACCGGACATAATCTTCTTCACAGACATATGAAGATAATGGGCCTAACAGAAGACTCCATATGTAGGCTTTGTGAGGAGGATGAGGAGAGCTCCATACACATCCTTTGTCATTGTGGAGCTCTCTAATCTCGTAGGCATAGGACTCTGGGTGCCACCTTTCTGGAACCAGAGGATATTAGATGGGCTACACTCGGAGAGATCATGTCCTTCATAAGGGGGACTGGTCTCTTGTGACACTGTCGTCAGGCTCGGGGCGCAAAGGGCCATGGAGTCTAGGCGCGTTGGGCTTGGTGACAGGACCACAACCCGGTGTATCTAATCCAATCTCGAAGGTTCTGTTATTAGCGCGTGCTTACATAATAACATCACTGTCCACGCTCAAGTCTCTAGAAGTTAACTCTCGAGAGCTCTCAGAACTAACTAACTAGGCTAACTATCACGAGAGTTCTGTTATTGGCACGTGCTTATATAATATCATCACTGTCCACGCTCAAGTCTCTAGAAGTTAACTCTCGAGAGCTCTCAGAACTAACTAACTAGGCTAACTATCACGAGAGTTCTGTTATTGGCACGTGCTTATATAATATCATCACTGTCCACGCTCAAGTCTCTAGAAGTCAATCCTCGAGAGCTCTCGGACCTAACTAACTGGGCTAACTATCACGAGAGTTCTGTTATTGGCACGAGCTTAACATCACTGTCCACGCTCAAGTCTCTAGAAGTCAAACCTCGAGAGCTCTCCGAACTAACTAACTAGGTCAACCATTCCGAGAGTTCTGTTATTGGCACGAGCTTAAATAATAGCATCACTCTCCAATCCACACTCATGTGTCTAAGTGTCAACCCCCAGGATCTCTCGGAACTGTTTAACATACATTCAGCCTAATAAAACACCGATACACTTTGGGACAGTAATAAATTATTCTTGATTTAGATCTTACAAAGATTCGTTTATATCCCCAAAATATTTATCTAGACCATTGTTATTGTTATGCTTAAATCCCATTATATATAATAAATACATTTTTTATATATACAAGAAATCTTCAATAGCGAATATGTACAAAGATATCTCATTACTTTGTACAACTGTAGAACCTGTTTAGAAAGTACCGTTATCTAACTAGCATATCTTGTTGTACAAGTGTCGCACTCTATAGACTTCTTTTTTTTTTCAAAATGGAATAAGTTTATGATCACATTCGGAGTAATTAAAATCATATGTTTTATCACTTGATTTAAATAAAGATCATTTATTAGTCACGTCTGCCAATAACCAATCAGTGCAGATGATGTTTTCCAGGTCTGCCAATCACATTACAGCCCAGAGTGGATTGATGTTTATATAGAGCGCTATTCAGTTATAACTGCGTTTTGTGTGTAATAGTTAATTCCAGTTAATTGTTAAAATTTTAATATAGTAGTACCATACATCAATTCGTAATGGTAGTTAAGATGTATGATATCAGCGTATGACGTATCGACCCAAAAATTTATAAATGCGGAAAATAAATTAATGTAGAAAAAATTAATTGTGTTGGCTAAATTAATATTTAGTGGAATCCATATATTGAATAATACTCAAGGTAACTAAGTACATCTTAAGATAATTTATACAATTTAACTCATTTATTAAATTAGGTTTTCTGCAATTTGTTACGACAGATCTGATCAATACATAAATATGATGTACTGTATATGAGGTCAGTGATAAAACTGTACTAATCATAACGGTAAATTATCTTCATCAATGATCTGAACGTTATTTTAAAATAAAGATATATTTTTATGCTTGGAAAATTCACCATAAATAATTTTAAATTGAATTAATACGGGGTTGGATATTTGACGAACCCATGAATTAAAATTTACAAATATACCATTAAAATATATTTTTTAATCACATCGTAAAAAGTCTTCTTGCATGAAAAAAGATAAATATTTTAAAGTTCTGTAATAAATGGCATAAAAAATAAACTATATAATCGTAAATATTAGGTAACATGTTTGTTTATTTATTTACTATTATGATGCTGGTTGTAAAGATATGTGCGAATATGTATTGCAAATTAGTATAGATAAGTATATTTCATATTGATGTAGTCATTGTTATTTACGAAGGCCGACTATTCCTCAGAAAGTGTCGTTAGTTAGTAGCCCAATGACAAATGAACAGCTGGTGTTTATCAGCTGATCATCCTCAAAATTTGTTACGACTCTGATTGGGACCGAACTGATTAGATTATGAAGCTGGACTTTTACCAACTACTCTGTCGACCAATGTACTAACTACCGTGTCCAAACATAAGCCAATTCATTATCGCTACAACATCGGGGGTTATGTCGATCACGTCCGCAGAAAATCTCTAAAGCTGTACGTAACCCTGGGTAGTTCTAAACGAGCAACAAACCTGGTAGTTGGACGTCAGGTGATTCCCAGCTATTACAGCTACCACACAAAATAAAGAAAGGCAATCTGCTATTTAATATCGATACAAAATTGTGCTAAATTTTTGTTAATGGACATTGAAATGTTTTTGAACGGGTTAAGGCAGTAAAATAGTACCACAGGATCAGTATTAAATAAATAAATAAAGAGTAAAAAATAGTTAAATAATCAGGAATTATTATTTGACTAAGTAAATAAACGTTACGTAATTTTTATAGTAGGGCCTAATAAAAATAAACAGTCACGTTGTATAAAAACCCTATTTGAGCCAAATTAAGATGGAGTAGTAATATTTGAATTTTGAGTAGTTTACGTACGGTAAAATTACAAATAGATCAAAGTAAATAAAACTGACATTTAAGATTTAAAAGACTACATAGGATCTGTGATCCACAACATTTATTTCGTTCCACATAAAATTTCATGATCCGCTGAAACATTTTTCAAAAGAGTATTATCAAATTAATTAACAATGGTAAGTTTGAATAGACATCCAAATATAGTATTTAACAATACTAATATTGTTACAAAAAGACAATACTTATTATCTACAAATACATAGTGTTTCTTTTAAAACAATTTAATTATCGGTTACTTTTAAACAAGTGTTTAATTTTGTTAACGTATAAATCCTTACACATATTTTAATGGTTGAAAAGGCACTAAAGTATCACATTTTCTGTTAGAATAAATGTGATAATTCAGATCTTCCGACGAGTGGTGCCTTCAGGGGAGTTTAACTGGTTATCATCGATGTGATCCAACACTCCAAGCTCTCTTTATAACTGTCTGACCTTTACTGTTGTATACACAACGACACAGCACAGCTGGGATTTCTTTATGACAGAATAGTCTGGTCATAACAATATGACTACTATCGTCTGTTTATGACTTTACAGTCAGACCTTATGTATGTTGATTCAATTGTACCGAAGTATAAATTAAGTATACATTTTAATTTATTCATTATTCATTTTTAAGACGCCGATTGTTGAAATATGGGCGAATATGAGTGTAGTCATTGTTACTATATGAGTAAAAGACTATTTTTAATAGCCTAATTACAAGGCCAACTATGAGACCTACATATTTTTGTGAAATCCAAACCACGTAGTGTTGGTCTGATGTTCAGCTTTAACTTATCACTCTCTCTTCCTTACACAACATCTGAAGCTTGACTACCAACATGGACACCCCTGACTTCTCTAGTAGTGTCCACGTCGATGGCAACCATTGAGCGTACACAACACTTTGTCCCCAAGTAGCCTAGTTAGAGACTAATGATTTGTAAGTAGCATACCTACTTATATTCCTTGGATATGAAAGGAGTTTGAACTTAGATTTTAATTTGTTGAAATAGACTCTGTAAAATTTGACATAAAAATGTTGATGTAATTTTTAAAGAATCAATTTGGAAGCGATCTCAAACAGGTAAAAGCCTAAACATTTTAATTGCATTTAATATCATTTGTGGAACTTACGGGGATAATTAATTAGCCTGTTATTAATTGATATAAAAAAGACTGCACGCCACGTAAACGATTCCACTTTAAACTCTATGATAAACAATGCTTGATATAGTTTATTTAAGTGATTTGTTGCTAGCATTCTTCTGTGATTTTTTTTGTTTTACCTGATACCATAGTCTGAAATTCACTATGCATACTGAATAAAACGTTTTGGTCTCACCAAAGGATACGTGCAGATGTTTTATATTTTGATTAAAAATGCATTTATATATATTTACATATGAGCATTTACTTTGTATACTGTAAATCTTCAAGCAGAAATCAAATAATTAAAAATGATTTCTGTTTGAAACCTTTAAAATATAAATTTTGCATTTAACGTTTTGGAATAAAATCAATATTTTGGGATCACTATTTGTTAGACTTACCTTTTACAAACTTGTTAAAGCTTGCCTTATTCAAGAGTGAAAATAACATATAAAATTTCGAAAAATATTTTTTCTTTGTGTTAAGTACATGTGGTTGTTAAATATGTATACACGAAGTCCTACCAAATACAAAACAAATGAAATACCAATAAATATACAATGCAAAATATGAAAACGATAAGTACTCGAATGATTCACGTGTTTTCCAAGAAGATTCGATACACAAGTGAAACAATGGAACAATCAGAGTTAACATATCTTTCAATTACATAAATTAAATATGACTGCTAGATTTTATTTAATTTTACAAGGTGAACATTACTAATAAATCCATCTAATCAAGGCTAGATTAGAACCTGTTCTATCTCTAATCCAGGATCAAAATCCTGGTGTCTTAGACAGCTAAGCCATAAGCTCACCTATTTTACAAGCATCAACGTAATAAAAACTGTTTGTTACTAGTATAAAACAGTCAATGTGGTTAATTTAATTTTGAATAAAGGGCCTTTTAAGACTCTTCTAGTCCTATAATTAGCATAATTATTTATATCAATGCCTAAAATAGAAGATAGACTAATAACATCATTAATACATACAGGTATAGTGGCTCAGTGGCTAAGGCTTTGGACTGCGGAGGGCACTGCCCAAGGTTCGAATCTTTAACTGAGCTAACAGTCGGTAACTTCACTCGTTAGATAACGTTAAAACACAGTCCCATGTGAACCGCTAGTAAAGTTTTATTATAAATAAAATAAACAATTATTTTACAATCAGTCCTCCCAGAAGAGGCTCAGAACTAATTTTACGAGCCAAACAACAATTATATTTAAAACTATTTGATACAAAAGTAATATAATTTTAAAGTGCTTTATTGTAATCATATAAATCATGCAAAGGCTTCTAAAATTGTATAAATAATTGGAAGTATTATATTTAGAATTGTTATGTATGATTTACATTTTTAAATTTACATCCACTTTTATAACTGACAACATTTTCGGCCATCTTAAAGTATGAAGAAAACTGGCTCGGAAATAATGGATGAAGACGGCAGGTTTCTTACATGATTGATGAGTCCAGCTTACGATAACAGTCCGGCGTGGACTTACATCATCTTGATGATATATTGTACGTCACATTACAGTATCGGCATTTAATCCTCTATCGTTAATACAGAATCATCACAAGTGTGTTGTACGAAGTTTGTAATTATTTTTATATACATTTTACAATTGATTGTAGATATTTTGTACAAAATATATACTAACTGTACCTTACAGTGTTGTAAATACTGATTCTCAGATATGAGTTGCTGACACAACTTTGATTATATGAATTCATAACTATTCACAAGATGATTATTAATGATTATATGAATAGAGTATGAGTGAGGATGACCTTTGTAGTCTAGTTACTAACTGAGTTTAACTCGAGTTCAGAAAGAGCAATTTATTAATAACCAATTCTTACAATCTTACTAATGAGATGCCGATAAAACGTTGTGCGGATGAGTGTACGATGAGTGTGGATGAGTGTAGTCTGGTTACTAACTGAGTTCAACTGTTCCTCAGAAAGGGCAATTAATTAGTAGCCAAACAGACAGGGCAACTAAGGGGCCTACAGCTTTACGTGGAATCCAAACCACGTAGTGTTCGTCTGATTTTCAGCTAACTGGCAAGCCTGACACTCAGTTCTCTTCCCTACACAACATCCGAACCTTGAATAACACCCAACATGGACACCCCATACTTCTCTAATAGTGTCCACGTTGATGGCAACCATTGAGTGGACGCCGTGTCGGTATTAAGAGGACCGAGCATAGAACCTATCGCCTACAATCTCCCAAACACTTTGACCCCAAGTAGCTGGGTTACAGCACTGCGTATCTAATAGACCTACAACTTTACGTAGAATCTGAACTACATAATTTTGATCTGATTTCAAGCTAATTGACAAGCCCGATACTAAGTTCTCTACACAACAACTGGACTTAATAGTCTTGATATTTAAAATTTAAGCCTTTGAACAAGATATTTTATACAAGTTTACTAACTATTACTAACTAATAAGTAACAACGCTTTTCTTAACACTTTCAGTGAAAATGTGTTTGACTTTCTATATGATCACGTACACCCACCCGCCCACCCATACACGTCCAGGGATATTGACAGGGGTAATATTAGAAAAGTCACAGTCCGAGGTGTTGTAAGCGCAGATAGTGATGGCGTAGGCATGCGAAGCGTGCAGGGGTGTCCGCTAATGATTCATTACCATACTAAATACTATTAAAGGGATGTCGTATACAACAAAAAGTGAAGAGTTCGTATGAAGCACATATCTGAATGGGTATACCATGGATTACGGAGGTGAAAAACATTTATAAATGACCGAGGAAAGGAACAAGAGCATTCATGTTGGTTTTAACTATCAAAGAACAAGGTAAAATGTTTTGTCCAGAATATATCGTTGGCAGTGACAGAAACAAGAGATAATTGGTTTCTTTGTTCCTCACGTAGAATTCATTTTCGGTCGTTTTTATTACAAACGACAAGACTACTGTATGCATGAAATACACTTCCTGCCCCTGAACTTCACATTTTACACGAGGGTTGATTCTCCATTATACAGAGGCAGTTCTACTACACTGTTTAAATGTTTGTTAGAAGTAGCCTTAGTTACTACTAATCATACCTGTAAATCTAATTACCGTCTAGCATGACATACATTCGATACTACTAGATAGCGTTACTGGAATCTTTTATACAACACTAGGGAACACCCCTGCACGTTTCGCGTGCCAACTTCGGCGTGCTCGCTGCGCTCGATACACCTCGTCATTCGGCCTCGGCTCATGACTTTTGACTACAAATAATAGTAGGTTAACTGCATAACGTAAAATCACAATATTAAATATATTTACAGTATCTCACTCACATTACTTGCGTTGCTACCTATTTATTAGTATAAATACCCTATGGTGTTACTTAGCCTGTTTCAAACGTGTTCATTTCATTTGTTTTTGTTTAATAACTGAAGGATAAACTGATAGTATAACATTAAAAATGCATCAATAGTACTGGCTCTAAAGTCAAACATTAAAAATAAACTTGTTTATCTATTTACAAAACAGATTTTATTAATTTACTAAAATCAACCAGATGTTATCCTTATGGAACAATATTTTAGGTGTGTTTTCTACCCCTTAGGAGTACTCTATTAAGATGAAAATTATTTATTTGTCCCATTTAAGGCCTAGAGAAACAGTGTATAACATTTCAGCTCTACAACAAGAAAGTTGGAGAATTAGTGAGTGAGTGATTGAGTGAGTCAGTCAGTAAGTCAGTGAATCAGTGAGTCAGAGTCAGTGCTAGTGAGTGAGTGAGTCGTTCAGTATGTCAGTGAGTGAGTGAGTCAGTGAATCAGGGCTTTGCCTTATATATAAAGGTATATATTTAAATCCATAAGGGAATCAGTTCACACAACATTTTTAAAACTAGCAAACATATTGTAGATTGATTAGAGTTAATTTAAATCTCAAGGGCCAGGGACGATGGAGAATATATTATAACTGAGTTCGACTTGTGCTCAGAATGTAACGAATTACTTGTGCTTCACCACACTTAACCTAAAAGAGTCAGCAATTTTCGATCAATGTAATGTTACCACAGTATAATAACATCCAGTAGTGACACTTCCATTGCAACGCTGTGGAGCTAGCACGACGCTAGCGCTCCTAACGGCAGGAGCATACAATACACCACATTAGCATTGTGTGTTACAAAGAAGCGGAATAATAACAATAGAAAAAGTGACATGACAGATTATAGACATAAGTTACTTGACATTTACTTATAACATCTGTGGATGTAAATAGTGCAAAAACACGCGCTTCTCTGCTCCCACCGCTAGGAGCGCTAGCATGGCTTAATACCAACTTTTAACGGAGTGTCGCTACTATATGCTATTATACCACAGTATAAAACACCCAATAGTAACACAAATAAATGGTTCCAAAGAATTGGCACACACTTTCCCCCATATTAAACACCACAAATTCAAAACTTTGAAAATTACCAGTTTGGTTCCCAAATATGTTTTTTTTACCATAACTCATAAACTAGTCAAGTTAGAGATGTGCAGTTTTTACCAAAATATTTTAAATAGTAATTCACATATTTCCTGAAAACTTTATTAGAATCGTTAATAAAACTTTTTTGAGAAAATTCCATTTTTGTATGTTTTTTTGCCTATTAAAATAAAAAATATAAAATTAAAAAAGTGAAAAGATAGTCTAGATATATTGGCTAAATACACTTACATATCAAATTGGCGATCCCAACACAGGATACCTAGGGGACCCTTATTTTATTTTGCCTTATTTTAAATTTAATTAGCTTATGATAACTTGATGTTGTAATTTTGGCAAAATAAAAATATTATTCTATTCTAAATTTCATAAACATTGATCCATCCGTTTGGTCTACAGCGAACTGCACATACACACAGACAAACTCATTTAAGGACATACATAAACATTTTTTAAGAAAAAAACAGATTTTTGGGAATGGATTTTTAGGCAAATTTGTAAACAATTTTTTTGGACAATCACAATATTTTCTCCATGCTAAAGCATATGTGATAAAGTAAAAAACTGCGAATTGATCAAAACAATACTAAATATAAATGTTGCTTATGATAGTCTTACAGGACAGCTACTACAGGATAGACCTATACTAATGTCAACGTACTCATAGACTGAAGCCGAAGGACGAGTTGACATGGTAGTAGTAACTAAAGAAGTGCGTCGGGGTATTCCCTAACCTACACCATATTCCTGCTCCTGAGAAATAAAATTAAAAAAGCCAAAACACACATTATCGCTGGTTTACAAAATGAGTATTATAGTTCGTTTCCGGTAAGTTTAGAAATGTCAGTTTAAACGTATTCCAAAAAACATACATCGGTGGATTTCGCCAGCATTGATGCAAGTTAGTTACCACGTTCCACACATTTAAATTAACAAAATTTGTAACGAACATTAGGGCTCACTCTTCCACACGAGAGCTTGCTGATGAGCAGACGTCCCATAGGAAATGTACAGCTGAACGCTTCATTTCGTTTCTTTTCAGTTTGTTTGTGTGGAAAACATATATATTAATATAAGCATATAATAATTAAACAGTTTTACATTGATCAAATAATTGGGAGAGAGCTGCTTGATATACGAGATTACTATGAGCAATAACAAGAATGTTATTTAGTAGTTATTTCTTTATCTTACTGTTAAAAATAATAATATTAAAAAACATAAAAACCACTTTGCCGAACCATAAAAATATGTTAAATGTATGAATTTAAATTTCTATAGAATTACTGAACTGTTTTAATAATTAAAAATGCGGTATAAGAAATAAAGCAGGAAAATAAACTATTCAATGCAAATAACTACTAAACACAACGCTAAATTACGAGATATTGATTTTTACTTAAAACATTATTGTAAACAATATTGTTGTAAATGTGGACGGAAAAAGGTAGGCCTACTTCTTTCGTTGTTTAGAGAATATAATTCCATGAACAATAACTTTTAAGAAGTCAACACGTATTTTATAAAATATTTCAATAAGGATTCGTGTATACGCTATGATACTTTGGTTTATGTATGTAATAACTGAAATTAACCAATTAATTATTTTATAAGGGGTTATCAGTTATTGATGATTTATAGAAATAAAAAATATAAATAACATAATAAAATTTTAATTTTTAATTTGAGACCTTTTGAGATAAGGTTTTCATTTTAGATAAATAGAGAAATATAAAGGTATGAAATAATTTAGCTAATATAAAATAAATATTTTAATTTAAGAAAGAAAAAATGGACATTACAAATATATTATTCACTAAAATTTTTATGTTAAATAATTTTTTTACTAGCCACAAGTATAAATTTAAATTCTACTAGATTATGCGAGTTTTTTATTTTTTTAATTAAAAAATACTCAATAGGTGAGCTTTTCATAACAATTGTTTATTTATAGTTCTGTAAAGAGAAACAAAAACAATATTATGAGTAATTGAGACTGAAATATAAACATTAGTAGCTAATTGATTCGAAAACAACTTATTAACTACCTTCATAAATTTATTTACGGCGGTGTTATTTAAAATATATTTATATTTCAAATTCATCATATACACATTTGTAATGGTGAGATCGTAAATTTAACTGCCAGGTTTTTCGGACAGTTGCAATACTCTAGAGCGTGTTTGCAAATAATTACTACAAAATACCTTGACGTATAACCACTGAGTGGATTTTCTATATACAGGGTTTACATTCAATTAGCTAACCTCAATAAGCACTTGAATAATTGAAAACAAACAAGAATAAAATATAGACAATAAATACTCAAAACTGAATACCTTTATATACATATTAATAAGCTGAATGTTAAAAACGAAAATAACACAACACTTTATGCACTAAACTGTTTAAATACGAAATATGATGTGTTTGAGATCTACAACGAAGTATTATTATTGTAAGAAGGAATTGGTCACGTGACTCAATCCTACCAACCTTGTGGGAATTTTCCCTCCCAAAATGTCCCTCCAAATTCCGTGCTATCAAATTTTTGTTGTAACACGTCAGTATTACCATTTCCCCTTATTTGTATACAGCTAAAATGAATATTCCATCTAATAGGGAGATTTGTGCCTGTAATTTAGTTAGTGAGGCCCGCAACCACAGCTGGTTTAAACTGCATTACATTTACATGGAACTACATTAGCGCTCCACAATTAACCACAAAAACAGCTGATATGTTGGGACTTCAAATTAAACATTGGTTGGGATATATATTTCTATATAAAATCAATGGCATTACTATGTAAGTGTTTGTTTGATCAATTATTTATAGTAAAATGTCGGAAGTTTAGGGATTATAAAATGGTGAAATTATGTTACTTGACAGATATCATACACTTACACGCAAATATTTACTTATATATGATGATACTACAGTGTATACAATATATTACATAATTTATGAGAAAAATACTGATTTACAAAGCCTAACAAACCAAAATAAGCTTAAAGAGAAACCCATACAAAAACTATATGGCTTCTGACTGTCAATGGGTGTTTTTCTAATATTTTAATGCATTATTTATATGTTTATAACAATTTGTTTGTAATGAATAATAAGAAGTGACAGTAGTAAAATTTAAAATTGCTTATAATAAATATGGTGCAAATAATATGAACGATAATTTATGTGAAGAGTTTTTGTAAATTTTTAAAGTATATTTGACGGTCATCTTCACATACTGGTTGGACAGGGAACATATGTGACCACCAGTATGTGAAAAAATCTGACCTTGATTAAAAAAAAATCAAGGTCGATCACGGCCATCTAGCACGACACTGTACAACTTCCGCAGGACAGTGAAATACTTAGTCAATTACGAACAGGGATGGCAAATATTTTCAACATATCGATAATATCGAAACAAAAATATCGATATATCGTGTAACATTTTTCGAATTGTAAATGATTTATCTGTTAAAAATATTGTCCTAACTCCTTAGTCAAGACTAAAAATATACTTATTTTTGCTGTCACTATTTAGAATAGCCTACTGAACGTAAAAATTAAGTACATTTATCTGCACAAAACACGTTGTGGTCTATGATGTTGAATTAAAATATTCAAAATGAGAATAAATCCCTCTAATTGCTATGTTAATTATAAAAGAATAGTGTAATAATATCGTTATTTTTGTTTTCCACATTCAAAAATGCCATTAGGCTTCTTATAAACACTAAAATTGCACCCACTGGTCTATGATAAACTACATTTTAGTGCGTCAATCCCACGTAAAAAAACTAAATAATGCTAGTCTACTTTATTATATATATATATATAAAAAGAACCACACTTAGCAATCTTTTCTTGATGTTTTTAATGTTTAAAATCGATTTCGGTCTCGAAAGACCATCATCAGTTTAACATAGAATACAAATAGGGTTATAAATATATCTTTAGAATAATTAATTTAACAGCTGACACTATAAAAATTTAAATAAAAATGTAGATGGATAAGTTGTAGATCTTGTTAAATTTTATAATTTTGTATCTTCATGATAGAATCAAACATAATATTTGAGTGAAATTTTATTTGATCGTTGAGTAATAATGAGTAATAATCTACTTTATTATTTCAATACACATTTTGTACGCATAAAAGGCAATTTAAATGCGTTTTTTTTAATCGTGATGATTTTGAGGAGATAGAATAACTTAATTATTTAGTGATATGATAAATCGGACCAAAATATCGATACTATAATATCATGTATCGAAAGATAGTTATCGATTTTTCCGATATATCTATATATCGTTGCCATCACTGATTATGAAGCTCTAAGGATAGAGGAAGAGCCAGTAGTTTAAGATGGAATTTATAGAGCCTGAGTGCGAGATATCGCAGGTTCTAATCCCGGCTTTGGTTGAAAGTTTATCAGTAATATAAATTAATAAAAATCTATAAGAAGTGAAAAGTGATAGGGAAATAGTCAGACTTCCTGTAGTATATAAAACGAGATTAGCACGGGTACCGGTATGCAGCGCTGGTTCAGAATTTCTACCACGTACCCGTCTCTCAACACTTTACCCCTTTCTCTCTAATTCTTTCTCTCTAATACTTTTTCTCTAATTCTCTAATTCTTTTTCTCTAATAATTTGTAATCTTCGTTGCATCTCTCTCTCTCTCTCTCACCCTCTCTCTCTAACTCCCCCCGCACATTGCCCACTCTGTCATTCTCTGTCCCACTCTAGGCTACCGCGGAACAAGCTCGACCTAGCGGTGGCCACGCCAAGATAGCAAAATTAGAAAAAATAGTCTGACTTTCAATACTTGCTTTTCACTTCTTATAGATGTGTATTCATTGGTAATATTCACCTTGTACTTAACCGGTTCTCCCGCTTACTCTGTCTGAATAAGTTTCCCGCACAGATCAGAAGTCTATGGAATGAGCAGAATAAGGTTAACAAAGAGATCGGATAAAAAGAAAAAAGATAATACAAGGTTTGTTTGTTGAACGTTTATAAATTCTCTGTTGTTGAGGATATACCACTGTGTGCTGTGTTTCTACCGAAAATGTGTGCTGTGTTTATACCGGAAATGTGCGCTGTGTTTCTACCGGAAATGTGCGCTGTGTTTCTACCAGAAATGTGCACTGTGTTTCTACCGGAAATGTGCGCTGTGTTTCTACCAGAAATGGACACTCAACTCACGCATTTACTTCATCGAACATTATGACTCAATCCACTTAGGTTTAACAAGGAGTTACAGCCTACCCCCCCCCCACAACTGTCTCACTACGTCATAGTTAAGACGTTGAAGTAGAGTTGGATTTATATCTTAATTGTTAGTATTTTGTAAGCTCACAATATATCTCGACTCGTATGGTAAATGTTCATGGCTCGTTAGAGAAACGAAAAATAAATAATCAAATCGATGTTTAAATTTACTGCCTGTGTCCACATTTTCATCACTTGTACTTTCTATTTCCAGTATTTTTACAAATTATCATATATCTTTGTATTTTTTAAACTGTTTTGTCTTTATGGTACATGGCTTTTAAAAAATCTACAAAAAAGCTCAATAATGATAAAATGGATGAATATTTTAAAAATTGTAATGGTAAATGAGATTTTACTTTCAGAAAACAGTTCGTTAGATGCTTAAGTATTAATAAGCAGAACCCTGAATATTATAAACAATTATTGATTCAATTTTACAATAACATGTTAGAAAATTGATTAGCTAATGTGTATATGAAGCAGTGGTAAACAGTGTTATAATAGTTAACACCATAACGTTGAAAAAATTAGTTTGAAAAAGCATAAAATTAGAAGCTCTGCCATTTCAAAGACAACTTTCGATAGATATAACTAAAATTATACTTAAATATTTTTTAGATGAATAAAAACTGATATTTCTAGCCTCATAATGTTGAAACAGGGCTTTAAACCAAAAGTGAAAAAAAAATGTTTAAATAACAATAATATTAATAAACTTAAGTGTTTATTTTCTCCAAGTTTTTTTATTTTCAACTAATTATCACTTTTAATCAAATTATAAATACGACGTTCTAAGGTCAAATAACATGATCTTTGTTCGGAGAGAAGAACTAGTTCACTTAAGCAGAAAATAAAAATAAGCTGGCGATTGTATCTAGATGGGTGAACAAATGAGTTTTTGTTAGGTAAATTTTTAAAACCAATTAAAAATCTTGAAAATCATTCACAGAAAAAATATTATAGTTTGGAGTATGCATTGTACTTGTTAAATATGTCATAACAGTTTGTATTAAAACTAAAAATAGAATTGTTATTAGGGCTCCTTTAAATAATTTAATAAATGTAAACTAATAGGCTATTTCAAATGTAAGATTATTAAAATAAGTTAATTTTTGTAAAATTAATATATAACATGATAATGTAATAATTACAAGAATAATTGAACCAAATTCGATTTTGATGTCCTATAGTATAATTTTGACTTGGTTAGGCCACGTACCTATTATATAATGCTATATATAATGAAATCATGAATATAATGAATTATAGTGAAATAAAGTAATTTACTAAAAAGGGTGACATTTTTAAATTCAGAGCGTGTTTTCACACTTTGACTCAGACGGAAATTGAGTCACTGTTGTCAAAAGATGAAGGTTCTCTGTCAGGAAAATTGAATGTTCAGCTTTATTTACAATACCTCGAACGAAACTCATCTGAGTACCTTGAAATAAATACAAAACAATTTATGAATATTTAATACTGTAGCAAATAATCGAAATTGTAGCAGTCATACAATATTTAAGTAAAACGTAAATCTGAATTTAAACATAAATAAAATATATGCATGTATAGTATAAGAATTTATTGAAACTCAAACTGTTTCCATATACACAATAAACACGTACTAATTACAATTGTATAATTTATTATAATTTAATTAATATGCATTCAATTAGTTTACAATTTGAATTCCCTCAAAGATATAGGAACGTGTGCATACTGTGAATCCCTTACTTAATAAAAATAATGTGAGTCATGGTGTCCCACAGGGATCAATCCTCGCACCAGCTCTGTTTCTAGTTCTATTAAAAAATACAATTTCGTTTACTCATTTTTACGGGGTAGATGATATAGTTTGCTGATGCCATGTCTCTGAGCACTAATACAAAAACTAAGTTTTCTCAATGAAATAGCTTTTTTGACTAATGAAATAAATCTTTTTTTTACCATATCATTTAAAGTCCATGTTTAACACATGTTTGTCTTCACCAATACGAGCATAGACACCGACCCAACGAAATGGTGGGTTATGCTTTTTTGAAGAAATGTCATGTTACAGAATACCTAGGGGTGCACCTTGACCTGACACGGTCACACAAGTCTTCTCTACATGGTTTATTTAGGTATTTATTTTCTATAATATATGTATTATTTGTATAAAATACGACCTACTTTTTTAGCCTTCTACTCCTGTGTCCATATGGCAGCTATTAAAAATGCTTACGAAATATTATCTGTTTGAATGGTCATGAAATTAAATTTAAAAATTTATAAAGAGGTGATTTCGGGGATCTTACTGAACCTATACTGCCAACTGCCAGTTTCAGTGTTGTTTACTGTTGTTTTTTGTAAAATATTGTAGTGACAATATAAGTTAAAATGGCCATATTCATAAAATATGTTCATAAAAATGTATGAAATTTTTTAGCATTATTATATTTGATTTATAATATTATACAACATTGTAAATAAGTTATGAAATCACTTTATACATTCTTTTCATAGTAAATATGAAAAAAATTAATATATAAAGAGACAGTTCTAAAAATTATTGGGCGTAGAACAAAGCCTGAAAACTCCTCACCTCTCATGTTTATTAGGTAACTAAATATAAAATAACGGAAACGTTACAGTAATAAAATACACATTTGCTTACTTATAGTAAAATGTAAGACTCTCAAACAAAATGTTTTGTGTATGTTGATTGTAAATTAAAAGGTAAAATTTATAATAAATTGTGAGAAAAATTATAATTTTTTTTCTGATGCACTAAGCGTCGACTTACTTTTCCACGACACAACAAAAGACAAAAATGAGATTTCGGACTTACTCAACCTTTTGAAGTTAGCTTTGTCCTAATATGTTTACTTGCAAAGACCTTTAAATGGTATTACTTCACTTATTTTTACACGTTTGATGTTTTGGATGTCCTTTGTGGAACATGTATACGTGCATAATTGAGCCTTGTGTACAAAGGATGAGTTTGTAAATCTTAAACAAGCCTAGATTTACTGTGTTAGGTTTAGTTAGATATTTTTGAATGAGTTATACTCATAAATTACTATTTTTTATTATTAGTGTAACTCATAGCCATATTGGCCAATATGAGGGACGAAATAGTGTAATGAGTATAGATGAACGAGTGTAGTCACTGTTCTTTAGAAAGAGCCATTTACTAATAGCTCAGTATCCAGGTAAATTTAAGGACCAACATATTAACGTGGAGTCCGAACCACGTAGAATCGGTTTGAATTTTCAGCTATCTGATAAATCTTATACTCAGTGTTCTTCCCCATACAAAATCCAAACCTTGACTATGATTCACAACATTGACACCCCAGACTTCTCTAGATGTGTTCACATGGAAGGAAAACATTAAGAGAACGTCATATCAGTTTTAAGAGGACCGATTGTTCTAAAGTATGAAATAAAACCCCAACAACACGTTGTCTCCAAGTAGCTGGGGTCCTCTACAAGCATGTTCTGGACAGCCCACCCAACCTCACTACCAACTAAACTCTGGTCGAACCACCCATTCTTCCACCTAAATAACTCTAGCATACTGACCAAGTCGTGTACAAACAAGAATCAAGGCGGTTCGGCCGGCTTTAGGGACAACTGAATTCCACTTGCAGCGCTGACTGTACGTCTCACCACGATCTACTCATATACAGACACTCTTGGACGGGGTATAATTGCAGGAAGTCATTTAAGCGCGATCCTGCGGGTACGGGCGCTGAGTCACGCTGTACGTGTGCGTAGCGATTGGATTGTAATATAACATGCGGGTAAAATTACAACCACAACTTGAGTATATAAAGTTAGTAAATTGTGTGTTATTAAAAAGCATAAGATGCCAAACACGATATGACATTTCTCGTTGTAATAAAATAAAAACAAACATATCCTATATATTAAAACAATCGGGTCATTTAGTTCACAGACTTTCTGAACTTATTACTTGACCGATTTTAATGAACATTTTTTTATTCAAAAGAAAATTTTTATTTCTAAGTCTCAATGGAGCTAGATTTTTGAAATTCTCGTAGATTGTTGTCTTACACGGTGTCAAAGTTGCAATGTTATTCTTATGGAGATTAATTTAATTGACCAGCTGGCTGCATAAACAAATGTTAAATGGTCCAAATAATTTGTTAGGTTAAACATAGAGAATAGCACAGTAAAATATCAAGTTAATTTTTTTTTTTTAAGAGCGAATATATGTCTGTTAGTGTGTATGTTATCATCAGCCGTTTAATAGGGCCTTAAATGAAAACATTTTAAATAAGCTTGGTAATAACATTGGTTGTTTATAATTATTATACTATAAATAGAGTGCAAATAAAGTGCAGTGAGTGAGGTACTGTAAATGAATTTAAATAATATGATTTTACTTGATACAGTGTAATTACTAATATTTTAAGTCATAAGTTATATGGCGAGACGGAAGGCCGAGGCGTCACGAGCGCTGCGAGCGACGGGGTTGGCACGCGAAGCGTGCAGTGGTGTTCCATAGTAAAATTAATTATTTAAAATCAAATTTGATAATTTGCAGTAAAATGACGTAATTAAAAATAACTGATGAACAAGGCCAGTCCTGTAAGGGTCTGTTTTTAGAATTTGGAAATAATAGAGAAAATAGTTTCTTAATTCTGTGTGTAACAAGAAAGCCCGAATTCGCATCTTTGTGGTGATGTATTTATAACTATAAACATAATTTTAGTTAAATAACTACTTGGGAGGCGTTTAATAGTTGATATAAAGTAATTGAAATTGAAAAAATCTAACATTTTTTGACCAAACAGCCTTAACATAAAAATATTATCTACTAGGTTTACCCACAATAATGAATATATGAATTGCATAGATTATTCGAAATGTGATTTCTAAAGGAAAGCATTTTGCGAATCCCCTCTTCACCTTCACCCACGGTCCCCCTCCCACTACAGAGGACTAAGTGCTACCTAACCATGTTACAGGTGTGCATAGATTGCCCGGGCACTTATATAACTTTAGGTCTACATAGATATATTGTCGAGTACATACATATTGAACATTTTAAATTAAGTGTACATTAACCAAAAACTATAACTTGACATCAATGAATTGATTTGAATTTTATTACTTTAATAAGACAAGTATTCTATTATAAATAATACTTTTAGTATAATACTCTACTTATATGAATTAAATTTTAGTAAAATCAACGTTCATATTGTCTAAAGTCAACCAATTTTTCTGGTTGATAATATTTGAATGTTTAAATAAATAATTTAAATGTGATTTGTAATATCTATAGTTTTACTCAGAAATATTTATATCCATAGTTGTTAAGTAATAAAAGCAATATTTTTTCTTAAACCTGTTTCCAGAAAAACAATATTATATTATTTATTAAAACCCCTACATAGATGCATCAGTTTTTCAATTGTCTTCATAAACGATTTATAGCTTATATTTAAAATATAAATCTAACGTAACAAAATTCACGTGATAAAAATTTTATAGTAATGAAGTTGTCTATAACAAACTACGACTATTTTATAGTTATTAATTCTAAGTTTTTTTTTTCTGATAATATTATGAAATTTTGATTGAAGTTCTTCAAGAATGCAACAATTGATTATAGTGCTCAAGAAATATTTTGTCTAAGGAAATGTTGACACCTAACGAGTTTTTTTATGATTGATGTTGGCTGCTTTTTAAAATAATTTGCGTTGAAACATTATGTGGAACGTTGAAGGTGATGTAAATACAAGGAATGAGATATTTTAAGAAATTTAGATTTGTGAAAGCCGTAAATGATTATATGTACAAAGACTATATTTTTTGTAAAAGAGGGTTAACGTTTTTAAGGTTAGTTTCTTAGTTATCATGTAAGTACATAATCATAACCCGGAGTTTTTTTTAAACCCTGTCTATGGTATGTGAGAATATCATTTAATTCATCTATATAAAGGTATGTGGGAAAATCATTAACTGATGAGGTCAATAAAATGGTATAATTAGAAAGGTTTTGACTTACCTGCCTTCTCTTATATATACAGTGGTGTTGGCCCACCCACCTTTCCTTACACGCGTTGAGTGTTCTATGTGCTTTTGAAAAACCTTTGATATGGGCATATTGTGTGTATAGAAGAGCCTAAGGATTGTGGCGCAAGATTTAAACGTTTAAAACAAAGATTATCAAACTTAAAAAATACAACAATTTGAATTGATTATTATTTTTACCAAAGTATATTTTTGTATGCATGGGCAGTATAGTTATATAAGTCCTCTTGTGTATAAACTGCATTATAGTGCAGTGTGAATTTATTCACATGTGAGTGTAGTATTTTGTAATATTCATGTGAAATTATTGGGCGTAAGGGTATTTCGGTGTTTGGAATGTGAACAAGTATTACCTTCGTTGTATAAGTGGGTGGGCCGTCTTGAAATACCGTCCTCTAGATTGATAAGTGTACATATTGTGTGGATAAGCACATGACTGTAAGATCAGATGGGAAGTGCCTGTGTTAAATAAATATATTGACGCCAATTAAATTCACATTAGTTGAGTGTAAGGTAAATGATAAAAAATTTAATTTTATTTAACCATTTGCAGAACATTTTATGTTTATAAACTTTAAATATGTGTCAGTTTTATTATTTTTGCTTGTAATGTAAAAATTTGAATCGAAATTTTAGTGATTGTCCTATTAATTTATTTACATCCTTCTTATTGACTTAAATGTTTCTGCCCATTCTTCTCGGTTAAATTGTAATAGTGTTGTCTTCTTGAAGATTGATTGTTTGATTAAACTTTAGTGGGAAAAATATGCATATAAATATTATCTGTGTTTATTATCACTTTTTCCAAACATTTTTGTAATATCGGAAAGGTAAATTTAGATAACATCTAATATGACTTAATAAATTAAATTTTCTTTAGGATTTTTATCATTAATAATGGTTATTTATTAATATTTTAATAATGTAATGTCCGTGGTAATACAAATTTTACATTTGAGGTAAAACTATGAACACTAATAATTTTGTCTTTTTTCCCTTAAATAGACATTTATTTCTTGAATTGGTACATGATCGACATCTTCTAAAACTATAAGAGTGTTTACCAAAGGATTTTATTAAAATATTTCGAAAATACAGTTAAAAGAAAACAGTTTTCAAATTCAAGTTACAAACCTTTAATTGGATATCAATTTCATATTTTCTATTGTGAGAGTACAACTGAGCATCGTAAAATAAGAATTCAGTACAATATAAGTACAACTGAGCATCGTAAAATAAGAATTTAGTACAATATAAGTACAACTGAGCATCGTAAAATAAGAATTTAGTACAATATTAGTACAACTGAGCATCGTAAAATAAGAATTTAGTACAATATAAGTACAACTGAGCATCGTAAAATAAGAATTTAGTACAATATAAGTACAACTGAGCATCGTAAAATAAGAATTCAGTACAATATAAGTACAACTGAGCATCGTAAAATAAGAATTCAGTACAATATAAGTACAACTGAGCATCGTAAAATAAGAATTTAGTACAATATAAGTACAACTGAGCATCGTAAAATAAGAATTTAGTACAATATAAGTACAACTGAGCATCGTAAAATAAGAATTTAGTATAATATAAGTACAACTGAGCATCGTAAAATGAGAATTTAGTACAATATAAGTACAACTTGTTCAAATACTACGGTGATTGTTTCGGTAAAACACGTTTACCATCCTTAGACCAGAAAGAATCACAAAATAATAAATGAATTAACTCATAATTGATTTCTATGACGCAGTTCGAATTATCTCAGAAAGGACTATTTATTAACTACCCAATATCCAGGCAACTATACGACCTACAACTTTACGTGGAATCCGAACCTCGTAGTGTTGGTCTGATTTTCAGCTATCAAACTGTGTCAATCAATCAGAGTGTCAACTGACAAGTCTGACAGTCAGTTCTCTTCCCTACACAACATCTGAACCTTGACTACCATCCAGCATGGACACCGCAGACTTCTAGTAGTGTCCACGTTGATGGAAACCATTGAGTTGACACCTTGTCGGTATTAAGAGGACTGAGAAGAACCTATCACCTACAATCTCCTCAACACTTTGTCTCCAAGGAGCTGGATTACAGCACTGCGCTACTATATGAATAGAATCTTCTTGTATTTTTACAAACAGTAATTTGCTAACAAAGAAACTATTCTTATCAACTTAATACATTTATTTTAAGTTATATTTTAATTTACTAGTAATGTTTTTAGCTATTCACAAAAGGGATTAAAAGAAATAAAAATAAATGGTTACAAAGAATTGGCACAAACCCTCATATTAAACACTAAAAAATAAAAACTTTGACCATATCCAGTTTGATTCCAAAATATATTTTTTTGCCATAACTAAAAAACTAGTCAGTTTAGAGTCATGCGGTTTTTACTAAAATAATTAAAATTGTAATTTCATCTGTTCTGAAAATTTAATAAAAATCGTTAGGCGGTTTTGAGAAAATTCCATTTTCGTATGTTTTTTCCACATGAAAATAAAGTAAAATTTCAAAAAAGTGAGAAAATATTCTGGAGATATTGGCTAAATACACCTACATACCAAATTTCATAAAATATTATCTATCCGTTTGGCCTCCAGTGAACTACACACACACACATACAGACGCACAAACGGAAAGATATTTAAATATAAAAAAATTAAAAAAACTTTTTTGGGTTCAGGGGACCCTAAATAATGGATTTTTAGACCAACTTGTAAAAATATTTTTTGGGCGGTCACAATATTTTCTCTATGCTAACGTATATGGGAGAAAGTAAAAAACTTCGAAAGTAACATTATTTCTCTTTATGATATTTACACTGGTCACAGAAGCGTATTGATAGAGTCATTTAAAGTGTAAATTACAACTTAAGTTATAGAATACTCAATTAATAAGTTCAAAACTAGGATGAGGTCATTCAGCAATAGCCAAATCATCCAGGCCAAGCTAGGAGAAAGAGATATCAAGTACACAATAACAAGGTGTGTCGAGAGAGGCCAGCAGCGCTGGATGTGACCTCTGACGAGAGCTCTCGGAACTAATTAATTAACCTAACAATCTTGGCGGGTCTTCTCTATTGTTGTCTTGTTTTATGCAATTTCAGGCCTCTTTTCACTCTACTATCAGAAAGACTGTTAATAAATTTATAATTTTTATTTTATGGATATAAAATATGACAAAAATATCCAGTATGTAATTGGCAATTCGAGCCAAAACTTTTCGAACAGAACTCTTTAATTCAATGAGTATCATGAACTGATTATATATGTAGCATTTGTTTATATACTTTTATATCATTTTTATTATTAGATAAATGTTATGGTATCTTACCAATTAACTAACATTTTATATTAAGGCCTACACAATGTATATATTTGCCTTTTATAACCATATTTGCACCTTTCTGTTAGGTTTGTAAATATAACTATATATATATATAAAATCCAAATACCATTCACTCACTGACTGACTGATCACAAAATATCAAAAACAACCGAACGAATTTCCACGAAATTTTAAAAGAAGTTAGCTTTAATATCGAAGGGGCCCACTATGAAAGGATGTTTCGAAATTCCATTCCTAAGGGGTACAAACAGCCTCTCAAAATTTCCTTTTTTCCATAAGAATAACATTGGGTTGATTTTAGTAAATTAATAACAGCTGTTTTGTAACTAAATAAACATGTTTATTTTGTATGTTTGACATTATACTATTGATGCTTTAAGAGTTTAATCTTCAGCTGTTAAACATAACACAAATGAAATAAACACGTTTGAAATAGGCTAAGTAATACCCTATACTAATAAATAGGTAGTAAACTATTTATGTTTATAGGAATAGCTGTGAAATGACTTTGCGTTGGAATACAATAAATAAATAATGTATTTATAATTATAGAAAACAAAAAAATAAGAAATAATAAGATATAAGATTGTATATTACTGTAAATAAAATTATTATTAAACTGCCTACTTAAAGTTGTATTATTATTTATAGTTAAAATATAATAATGCTACGTATTCATGCTGTAATATTTAATTTGTTCAAAATATAGAGATGTCACTTTATATCAGTAATAATTATAATATTATTTATCAATAAAATATTACTGCTGTTGTAACATCTCTTCATAATTGTAGTATAACTATTCAATAGTACAACCTTTTCATTTCATATCAATCTTTTTATTTAAAATATGATTTTTTAATCTCCCAAATACGTATAACTGACCATAAAAATGTCAAAATACATAGTTTTATTTGCAAAATAAGATGTTATGCACTTTTTTGTAATTTTTCTTATTGGTACAAAATAATGTAATTTATTAAGCTATATTTTATAATAATGTAATAATCAGAATTTCAGATATAATTTATGTATAATGATTTAAAATATGATCTCAACTATAAATTAAAATATTGCAAAAATGCAATATAAGATATAAAATAAGGTCATAGATGTACATGCCTGTTTATTTAAAAAATAAGATATTTTGTAACGTCTCTTTGACATTTTGTGATTTTTTTTATTAATTATTAATATTTCTAGGTAATTTATGGCGAACCATTTTATGTAAAAGATTTTCTAGTATATTATCAACTACCAAGCTGGCAATTTCAAGAAACTGCCATAAAATATAAGTTGACCTTGTCATAAAACGCTGCCTGATACTTATCCCTTGACCTTTTTTGTATCTCTTATATCGCAACTTGCAACTTTTAAAAATACATGAAGACATATTTTTTTCAATTTCATAATTGCAATGTGTGAATTTTAGCCATCTAACAATACAACAGTCCAAAAACTAGGTTTTAAGTTGTTGGACGTCGACAATAAGGGTTGTGGTGTTATTTAATGATGATATTACATTCCAAAAATAGCTTCTATATTGAATAGAATGGCATGACACATTTAGGTTGCTTAGCAACGAACAAGCGGTGTCTTTGACGTTAGACTCAAACACGGACTTCTACGCCGGTGTATCATCCCAGAAATAAAAATATTAAATTATTTTGTTCCATAAAGAATAATTTTTGATCAGAATAATTTACTTGAAACCGTTAAATAGTGGTAAATTGCTTCACGTATGTTACCTGCAATTGATTTATATTTTATTGAGAAAATAAACTATTGATTGTACTTACGAGTATATAAAATATTTATTTTCCTTTTAATATATTTCATAATACGAATTAATAATTATTTACGATGGTCTTATATGCTCTAAATAAAATTTCGATATACACGTTTTAAATTCTGCCGGGTGAAGTGGAAACTGCTTTAACTTGTTCGTTCAGTATTAAGTTGTGTGTTTGTTTGTGTCTCAATCACAACTATACACATTAACTTATCGTTATAAATTTGGTATCTAGATGTTACCTATGTGTAACCCTATTTTAGGAATTACTTCCATACCAAAATGGTGCTCATCAACAGGGGAATAGTAGATAACTTTAGGGAACTTTATGTGTATGCAATACTCACACTACATTAATGTAATGGTATTTTGTGCAGCTAGGTGACATTTGGTTACGTACGTATATCCTGATTGAAAAAATATGTATATATATATATGTATTCTACCATAAAATTTTATGAGTTTAGCTTCAAACTGTTTGGAGATTATTTTATTTTTCAGACATTGTCATGTAATATATTTAAATATGTAGATATGAACCGTATTTAACGTTCCTGATTTTATAGTAGTTATAGTGGCTGGTTGTTGGGTTTCAAAGACGAACAAATAATCAAAGATCAATTTACTAAATACACTGTAAATAAGTGGTTAGTTAAATAAGTCTTGAAACTAAATATTATGATCATGAACACGAAAAACACCAACAAGATTAGTTTTTTTTCTAAAATTGGGTCCGTAATAATGATAATATTGTGACAATCGAAGTGTCATATGACAAGTAAAGTACTGTTAGTGGACCTTAAGTTGGTTTTATAATTAATTGAACATTTGTATAATTTATCTACAATTAAATACATTTAACTTTATTTGTTACCTTTCGATTTAAAATTAAAAAATCCCATAATATCAACTTATGGTCCTGGACTGGATTAAATCTTTTAAAATCATACAGTGTTCAATATAACTCATTGAAATAATAAACAGGAACCGTACAGTTGAAATAGAACATAACTTTTTTGCTTACTGTCAGTAAAATTCTATGTCTCCATTTTAGGGCTGTTGACATTTCAGTGGCGCCTTGGTGGGTTGGGAAATGGCTACATTAAGTTAATTGAGTTTATGATCTATTTGGACTTATTTTAATTGCATACTCAAAACTAAAATACTAAAAGTACAATTGAAAAGTCCAATAGACAGATGGTTATGAAATGATGCATGAATGATCAAACATGCTTGAAAACCCCAAGCACAGACATACTTTCAACATCTACAAGATAGTTTATTATAGTTTTCCCTTCAGACTTGCACAATAGTATTATTAGTTCCACAAAGGTTCTTACAAATTTACAACCAAAATAAAAATATTATGCTTGGTACAAAATGTTGTTTTACTGTCCGCGTACAAAAAACGAGTAATAAATATGAAAGCAGTACACCTATAAATAGGTTAATATTTAAAAGTCCTAACATATTTTGATTGGTCCAGTGTGATAACTGGTCACACTTACGCGAAGATCTTAGTTTCTGCTAAAATCAGGCGAGTGTTTAAACGGTATAAAGTGAAAGTGGCCGAACAATGCCTACTTGAGTGATAAGTTTATGACCTTGTACTTGTCAACAATTACGAGGCAGGTCATGAATTATTGGGTTTACGACTGATTGTGCGGCCACTCCCTATTGTTAGGGAAGGTCACTGCGTGCTGTGACGTCACTATGGACACGCAGCTCACGCCTACACTATGTTGAAGATTATGTCACACTCCACTTAAATACAATGCCGAGTTACAGCGTGAACACTGACGAAAGAACTCTCTCAGGAGGGAGAAAGGAATAAAGGGAAAATATCCTGTCTCTTCTCCTCATGGGATTGTAGGAAATTTAGCCCTTACCAATAATCTGTACACCGAACAGTTTTATAGTGACAAAAATAATAAAACGTTTTAATCTTTATTCATAAGGGCAATAAATTTTGCGAAATTTATTCAAACGGATTGTTTTCTTGGTTAGGTTACGTTTCATTACGTTACAGATATTTTAGGTTACGTGACAAAACCTATTATAGGTTAGACGAGGCGTGTTTAACATAACAGTTTATACAAAATAGTTTTATTGTATTTTCTTGTATCTGTAGAACATTCTTCTAAATTTCTTAAAGATCCGAAAATTTATATATTAAGTACAATAAGCCGTAAACTATTTTAGTTAATAACATTTCAGCAACTGGTGGTGTAGTGCTGTAACCCAGCTACTTGGGGACAAAGTGTTAAGGAGATTGTAGGTGATAGGTTCTATAATTGGTACTTTTAATACCGACACGGTGTCCGCTCAATGGTTGCCATACGTGAACACTACAAGAGAAGTCTGGGGTGTCCATGTTGGATGGTAGTCAAGATTCAGATTAAGTGTAAGGAAGAGAAATGAGTGTCAGACTTCTCAATTAGCTGAAATCAGACCAAAACTACGTGGTTTGGATTCCAAGTAAAGCTGTATGTCCCATAGTTGCCCTGGCTATTGGTTTATTAATAAATAGTTCTTTCTGAGCTAAGTCGAACTCAGATAGTAACAATGACTACTCTCATTCATCTACACTCATCACAATCATTCACCCATATATATCGATCGGCGTATTAGAAATGAATAATGAATGAATGAAAGAATGAATAAAGTGAACTATATACTTGATTTGTGATTCGGTATGTATTTGCATATATTAACTGAAACGAATAATGCAAAAGTAAATTAACATTCTTTTAATGTTATCAAATTCACCCTCAGTGGTTATAGATAACTAAGTTTCTTGTTAAATAGTAAGACCTATGCACTATTATGGGTGAGCCATTGGCGTTCTAGGGCGTTAGGACTTTAGGGATGGGTTATAGATAGCACTAGTGCTGTGATCCAGCTACTTGGGGACAGAGTATTGTAGAGTTTGCAGGGGATAGGTTCTATATTCAGTCCTCTTCGTAACGACATAGCGTCCGCTGAATGGTTGCCGTCGTCTTGGACACTAGATTAGTCTGAGGTGATCATGTTGGATGGTAATCAAGGTTCAGATGTTGTGGAGGGAGGATAACTGAGAGTCAAGCTTGTCAGTTAGCTGAATATCAGACCAACACTTTGAGGTTCGGATTCCACGTAAAGCTGTAGGACCCTTAGTTGCCCTGCTATTGGGCTACTAATAAATAGTTCTTTCTGATAGACGGTTAACCTTAGTTAGTAACAATGAATACACTAGTTCATCTACACTCATCACACTCATTCGCCCCTTATATTGCCCCTTATATTGCACTTATCGTCTTATGAATGAAAATTGAATAGTAAAAATGTATACTGTATTTTAAGGAATACATGATAATTTGATCAAAATTAAGTAATACAGCGCAAAGTATATCACAAGAAATATTTAAAACTCAATCGTCCATGAACGTAACTCCTATAAAAAGCTTATTGTTTCTAAAAAATTAAACAAAGTTCATAATAACAATGAACAAAAAGATAAGGAAAGCCAGAGTAGGAGATTAATTGAATAGACGAGAGGAAAAATTGGGAGATCTGTATTCAAATATAAAGGAAAAATGAAAATGAGATGATTTGGAAACACCAAGAGAATGGAGGAGTCAAGGACGGCTAGAAAGTATTTTGATATACAAGTAAAAGGAAAAATATCAAGAAGTAGTCCAAGAAGGAGGTTGAAGAAGTAACAGAAAGAGGGCATAAATAGTACGAAGTTGAAAACAACAGGCTATGTAATGATATACATGAATGGAAGAGGCTTGTCAACACACCCGGGCGACTGGAGTGGATAACTGATGATGATGATGTATTTGTATCAATATTTGTATCAGTATAAGAAGTCAGAATTATTTACTCATAAAAAATTTAGGTATCACTCATTTTATACACTTACAGGACCTGAAAAATAAAAAAAAAAAAAATCAGGGAAAATTGAAATAACTTAATGTCATTATATAATGTTATATATTTTGGGGCTATGAAAATTTACGGACTTCAGCATGGACGAGTATGTTAATATTGCTATTAAAAAAAATAAAGTCGCTGATAACACGTTAATACTGAAGGTGACATTTTATTCAGTTTTCATACGTGATTCACTTATTTTTAAATAAGTATTTGTATCAATATTATTTAACGAGGAATCCGAACCAAATGATTTTCGTTTTATGAGAATATCCGTAAAGTTGTAAAAGGTTATGAGAATATTAATAAAAGTTGCTTATGATTTGGAAAAGTTTCCAGCCTAGAATATTAAACTAAGGTAATACAACAATTATCATGATGATTACGAATAATAAATAGTTGAATTAGTCAGGTAACTTATATAAAATAAATTATCAGTTGAGAAACCTACGCTATTATATAAATAAGTATAGAATGGAGGCTTTGCTATCTAAATAAGCAATAAAACTATTCTGGAAGTAATTATAAGTTCTATGAATTTAATTTCCATAACATTGAGCCAGTGGCTTGAAAATATAATTGAGTCACAATAGTGCTTATAGTCACGAATGAATATTTCCCTTTATTATAATTTAAAAGTTAAATATCTGACAGATAGGGAGATGTTAATTATGAGCTTCAAATTACATAAAACACAAATTTATCATCAGAAATATAACCATTACTATATGAATATGCATCGTCAAAATTAAAAGCATGTAGTTTATCTTCATTTTCTCCACATAAGATAAAACATAAAATGAAGCATTTTGCATTTGTTTGTACCAAGTTAGTAGTTACACATTTCAAAAGACTGACATAAAATTTAGTAGTAAGTGCTTCATGAAAAGGCAAAACTATATATATAAAGAATGTTTTGTGTTTACTTTTATTTCAAAGCCGTAGAGTCCTCCACTACTTTGTCCATAAGCAATATCAGTGGTTAATTTATGAAAGTGTTGTATCTACCAACAGACTGGAAAACCAGAGCATTGGTGGGAAGGATGTTACAATATTAATTTTTAAATTGTTACTCGAGTTCACCTAAAGCCTATATGTAAGTCTAGTCGTACAGTTTCGGGTCTAGCACTAAAGCTAATTCTTTGTCCTTGAACGCATTCTACCAAACAGGGCTAATAATATAGGTTTGATTATTAAAGTGTTACCAAATACTCAGTCAGTCGGCGAACAGACGTTCTAAAGTGCTTCGAGTGACACGGACTGGGCGGCGACTGCCTGAGTTTAGGAAAGCCTAAACTTATGAAGTTACCCACAAATACACTACAGGGAATTGATAATTAATCGTCTTCACTACAGTTTTATATTGTGTCTAAATGGGTCATGGTACCTTAAAATTAAGTAATAACACAATGAAGTGGATCTACTGTTTACATAACTGTCAATTGATACCATCGAATAAAAAAATGCTGCTCAAGACATTGCATTTGCTCCTATCTAACGGTGAAATATTGTAAATAAGTGCTCTGATGACAATTTGGCGTACTTCCAGCTCAGCTGTTAGTCTCTTCAGCGTGTCCTGGAAAGATAGAAAGAGAGGGACGAAGAGAGATAGAGATAGGGAGACTAATAACTTGAGCTTCCGCTAACGATCGCGCCAAGGTGATATTTACAATACTGTATATACATCACCAAACGTTTCGCCCATGCTTTGAAGGGGCATCCTCAGTGGTATATCTGAGACTGAAGGAGACTACTAGCACTGCCTGTTATTACCGAACATGAACTAATTTCACCGAACAGGAAACTTGGCAACGTGACTCATATGAGAGGAAAGTTTTCTTTTTGCTCTAGTCAGTGGTAATACAATGTTACTGAACTATCACAACCCATCTTGAAGTCATCTTGAGTTAAAATGAGGCAACTAAAACTGCAACATTACTAAGTGACTCAAGTTTAGTTAACCAGACAAATAGATCAAGTATACAATAACAAGGTGTGTCGAGAGAGGCCAGCAGCGCTGGGCGTGACCTCTGACGAGAGCTCTCGGAACTAATTACTGTAACTAGTTTAACAATACCAGTAGTTCTTCACTCTGTTGTTGGCATGCACTGATGATATCTTATTATTGTATACACTCCAGTCACCATGTATAAGTAGTTTTGATTTAGGTATACCTTCTCAATACCAAACTATCGTAAACTTTAAAAATAATTTCATCTTTTAATTCTATCTTACAACTAATCATTTATACAGTTATAAAGTAAGCGGATTATTAAGTATTTATATTTTATCTATTTTAAACATTACTCGCTAGTTCATATGTGCCTGCAGGCCTGTGCGTGAAATTTAGATGAGAAGTTAATTACTGACTTTCCGCTAAGTTGGGGACTTGAACCTTGGACATTGCAATCCGAAGACTTAACCACTGATACTACAGATGATATCTTGTAGAAGGGTAGGTACATTGGTATAAACTGCTACGTAATAAATGAATAGTGAGACTGATATACGTCATGGATTCGTTACCATTTTAATTAAATAGTTCATAAATAACTATTTCATCTATTTTAGCGAATCAAATAAAATAATTAGCTAACTAGTTCAAAAAATTACTTGAATATATATTTGGCTAATATAAGCAATTGTTTACTGTATGTTAAAATGAACATGATAAAAGTTACATGATGTATTGTTTTTAAAGTATGTTAGTTTTTACTAAAAGTAAACAAGATAATTTATTAATCTATCAATAATTTAAATAATTAAATTATCCATTATTTGAGGCTATTAGTTCCCAAAGTTGAAAATATTGCGAAAAAATAAAAGTCAATAATAAGTCAATAAGTCAATAAGTCATTTATTCAGTTAAAGTGACAATACAATTGCATTAACCAAGTCAACAGTGAAATGCTGTGTTACAAAATTAAAAAAGAACTATCTGGTTACATAATAAAATGCTGTTTATATTTCTTAACTAGCTAAATAACTAAATAAATCTAAGGTGCACAACATGTGCTGAGTTATATTCATATGAATAACTCCTATGAACCGCCAGCAAGAAACTCATGAACGCTGTAGTAAGATCTATCCACGAGAATGGCTCTAAACTTTTTTTTGAATTTTGAAAGGTTTGACTCCAACTTGAGCTCGACAGGTAATTTATTAAAAAATTTGATGCCGTTATAAAAAAGGTGATTTTTGACAACAAGACGTGCGATGCTGAGGAATTTTTAAGTCGGTACAGTTTCGGAGAAAGTGATTATGAACAGATGGACTTTGACTTGAAAATAATGAAAGGTTCTCCTTGACAAATATCAAACAAGATAATATGTAAATTGAGGGAAATGTCAACAGGTTACTGACACGGAATATTTCCCTACACGACCTTCGTCTATGGAGACCAAAAATTGCTCTTACAGCCCGTTTCTGGAGCCGGAAAAGGAACAAGGTCCTTGAGTTTTCAGCTCCCCATATAGATACAGCATAGTTTAAATGAGGATAAACTACACCATAGTAAGCGGAAAGCAATACCTCCACGCTGGCAAACCTAGAGAGGCGGTGCAAAATAAAAATACCTGAGCTAATCCGTCTACATACGAGTTCAATGTGAGAATGAAAATTAAGTGTGTTATCCAGATGGAGACCCAAGAATTTTACTGACTGAGAAGTTTCTATTTCATTTACAAAATGATTATAAAAACTACTAACGGACGTTTGAATATCTACTTATCAAGGTTACTTGCATACTTGTCCGCTAGGAATACTTTGAACTGTTTTAAGCCAGTCATATTTTATCTCCAAAATTTATATAGATTTTATTAGGTAGGAAGAACAGTTTTAAAGCGTGTATGCGCATAATATTGGAAAATAAAAATACATATTTTTGGTTGATTTTCTTTACACTATTCTATTGTGAGACGTCATAATAAACAAAGTACACGTTGCAAATTGATTAAAGAGCTATGATATGTTGGATTGATGGGATGTCACTACTCAAAAATGATGGATTGTACCTTAAATGTCAGGTCTGACGTAATCTGTGATATTCATCATGAATAAACAATGCGCACGTTGTAGATTGATTAACGAGCTATGACATGTTGGATTGATGGGATGTAACCACTCAAACATGATGGATTGTACCTTGAACGTCACGTCTGACATAATTTGTGATATTCATCATGAATAAACATTGCTCACGTTGTAGATTGATTAACGAGCTATGGCATGTTGGATTGATGGGATGTCACCACTCAAACATGATGGATTGTTCCTTGAACTTCACGTCTGACGTAATCTGTGATATTAGTCATGAATAAACAATGCTCACGTTGTAGATTGATTAACGAGCTATGGCATGTTGGATTGATGGGATATAACCACTCAAACATGATGGATTGTACCTTGAACGTCACGTCTGACATAATCTGTGATATTAGTCATGAATAAACAATGCTCACGTTGTAGATTGATTAACGAGCTATGGCATGTTGGATTGATGGGATGTAACCACTCAAACATGATGGATTGTACCTTGAACGTCACGTCTGACATAATCTGTGATATTCATCATGAATAAACAATGCTCACGTTGTAGATTGATTAACGAGCTATGGCATGCTGGATTGATGGGATGTAACCACTCAAACATGATGGATTGTACCTTGAACGTCACGTCTGACGTAATCTGTGATATTCATCATGAATAAACAATGTTCACGTTGTAGATTGATTAACGAGCTATGGCATGTTGGATTGATGGGATGTCACCACTCAAACATGATGGATTGTACCTTGAACGTCACGTCTGACATAATCTGTGATATTCATCATGAATAAACAATTCTCACGTTGTTGATTGATTAACGAGCTATGGCATGATGGATTGATGAGTTGTAACTACTCAAACGTGATGGATTGTACCTTGAACGTCACGTCTGACATAATCTGTGATATTAGCCATGAATATACAACGTAGCCTACACTTTTTAGATTGATTAATATCTGTAATTATATAAATTTTTATTTTATTAAAATTAAAGAGACAGATTTTTATTTACATAGTTAAAAATAAGTAAACCGTTCGGTGTATATAATTAAATAATGAAACAAAACTTATCCATATTAGAATTATTTTTGTGTACACAAATCCTTAAATTCTCAGATTAATCATCATTGGTAAATATTTTGGATATATCAAACTTATTAAGGAAAATAAATAGTTTTTTAATCAGCATAATACGTTTTGGTAGAAATACAAACAGGTGAACGTCACACGACACAAACTTATTGGGGTATAAGTACATAGTGTACAAATATTATGGCGATCGATTTCGGTGAACCACGCTCACCTTCCTCAGACCAGAGGGATTCACAAAAGAATCCCTCTTCTTTCTTTTGACATACCTGACATACAAAATGCACAAATATATTACAACAAAAGTACAAAATGGCCAAATATTATGGCGATCGATTGCGGTGATCCACGCTCACCCTCCTCAGACCAGAGGGATTCACAAAAGAATCCATATTCTTTCATTTGACATACCTGCTTCTTTTGTGAATCCCTCTGGTCTGAGGAAGGTGAGCGTGGTTCACCGAAATCGATCACCATAATATTTGTGTATTTTGTACTTGTATTGTAGTATATTTGTGCATTAAGTGCTTATATTTTAATATATTTGTGTTGTGTGACGTTCACTTGTACTTTAAGAAAAATAACAAAAACTCAACGTTTCGACAGGTACAAAACTCCTCCCGTCTTCAGGTAATACTTACTGTTGTAAGTAGTAACTGAAGACAAGAGAAGTGTTATATCTGTCGAAATATTGAGATTGTTTTGTTTAAACACTTGAATTTTTGGAAATCTATAACAGAATTACCAATTATGGACAGTGTCGTAGAATTACTTTCAAACAACACATGTCGTTAGTAGAATAAATTAAAGCAGGGATATATATCAGCTTAATCTAAGCTTACTCACATTTAGACATTGCTGTGGCAAGAATCGTAGTAGTAGCTAAAAATCCATTCAGTTAAGAGTGATTCTTGAATATCCGGGACAGTTGAAGCTTCCGGAACATGCCAACAGCTTGGAAGACGGTTTGCAGGATGGTCATCTAGAAAGTCTACAGTCTTATGTATAGTGATGCCATACAGACCTGGGTATCTTGAAGGCGATCTCGTCCAAGCTGTCCGATGGCGTGAGGGGCGTACGCTCGAACAGCCGGCTGGGCGCGAGAGTCAAGTTCGAGCGCAGCATTCCGCATCCCGTCCCACTCTTGTGGCGGCGTCTCTTGTTCTCTTCCTCACGCCGGAGATTGTGCAAACGGAAGAAGAACATTGACATTCTACCCAGAAAACACAAAACAATCTCACTACTTGGAACATGTGATGGCAATGCATGCAAAATGAAAATAAAAAATGCATGCAAAGAAAATAAGTGTGGCAACTGCAACGAATTACTTCAACATGTACTACTTATATGTAACTAGGGGACACCCCTGCACGCTTCGCGTGCCAACACAGACGCTCGCTGTGCTGGATACACCACGGCCTTCAGCCTCGGCATGTGAATTTTCACTACAAATAATAGTAGATTAACTGTATAGCGTAAAATCACAATATTAAATTTATTTACAGAATCTCACTCACACTACTTGCTTGGCCACATATTTAATTAGTATATTAACCTTTTTCAAACGTGTTCATTTCATTTGATTTTGTTTAACAGTCGAAGATTAAACTCATAGTATAGTATTACAAATGCATCAACAGTATAATGTCAAACATACAAAATAAACATGTTTATTTATTTTCAAAACACCTGTTATTGATTAACTAAAATCAACTCAATCTTATCCTAATGGAACAACCTTTTAGGTGCGGTTTCCATCCCTTAGGAGTATTTTATCAAGATGAAAATACTTTAGTTTTTCAATTTAGCCTAAAGAAACAGTGTAAAAAATGTCATCTCTTTACCTACATTGGAAGTTGGAGAATTAGTGATGAATGAGTGAGGGATTTGCCTTTTATAAATAGAGATGGTAGAAATGATATTAACTTATTCCAATAAAAAATTGTTCTTGTTCCTTTTGAAGATGAAAACTTAGTTTTCGAAAGGCCTCAAGAAAGTATTAGTAACTTTTATTGGAATATGTGAATATGATTTATACCATTACTTATAAAAAGTAATCCAATAAGTGAGTTCCTTTCAATATGAAACTTCAAGATGCTTTACTTGATTGTTTATCGAGTAAAGCAAACGTGTTTTATTCTTTTATTAAAGAAAATTTGTGTTCAGCTATAATTTTAAAAATATAAATCCAAACAATTTAGATTGTATTAACAAATATTATGATGTTAAGTAGTTCATAACCCAATAGCATTTTATGAAAAAGTAAACGGAACTCTATTCTAGGTCTCTTTATATTGGTTGGCACTTCTGCTTCATATGCAGAGGGCCAAGGGTTCAAATCCCAGGAGGTTCACCTAACATTTGCCAAAGGGGTTTGGACAGTTGTCCCTTAAAAACGTTTGTACTGACAGTAAAACGTGCCATCTGACGTAGATAGATAGACTAAGAAAAAAATTGAAAAAAATACCAATTTAATGGAATACAAGCTCTTCCATCTCCCCAAACTAAAGGGACTAGTAATGAAATTTCCATTCTTATAATATTGCACTTTAATTTTTGTATACTTGAGGTCTTTTACTATTACATTACTTTTACATTACTAAGTAATGTACTAATTAAGAAAAGAAACACTTAATATTTAATTTTTGCAATCGCAAGGGATCGACATTTCTCACTACAATTCAGTATTAATATTATGAAAAAATATTAAAATATATAATTTTGCACTCATTCTTATAATATTTAATATTATAAGAGGGAGTGTTATTTTGTTGTATTGGAAACGTAAAGTAATATTTTATCTCTTTACCCTAAATTATTTAATATTCAAACGATATATTTTTGTTTTCGCTAGCCAAGCCAATCTGTTTCAAGGTACTTACTTGTTAATTTTTGTTACTTTAAACAATCTTATCTAAAGAGTAAAATATGCTATTTTAAGTGACGCAGGGAACTTAATATTTCACTAAAATGGTTGGTGACAGTGTACGGTGTTGCTACATAGACCACTAAAGTACATGCATGACATGCAACATTTCATAAACAATCAAAAAGAATAGATACAAATGAGTTCGGTGAAAATCTAAAACAAAATGTCTTTATTAGGTGGAGTTATCATGGTTAAATCCAGTCACCTTTCGGCTAGAAAATACCACTTATTATTAAAACTTAGCTACAAATTTTGATAAATTAAAATATCAATTGTAAAAAAAATTGTTGGTAAGAAAATACAATCATAAAAACATATCTGAACATAATTGCAATTTGAATGCATTTATTTATAATAACGTTAAAAATGAGTTAACTGTCTTAATATGCAAATAAGTATCAACAATAGAAATAAAGAATACAATTCACTTTTATTTCTGTAAATTAGTATAAAATTCATCAGAGTAATATCCGCAATTAAATGACGATAAAGAGATACAGTGCTAACCTGCACCTCTTAATAATCAAATTAAAACTAAAATCGATTTATAAAATACTAGTCGACAGCACTTGCTTCGCTACGGGGTGGTTCTCTATGCTTGCCTCTACCCTTCCATCCGTGATTCTCTCTAAACCATCAAATCAATATAAACGCCTTCTCTGCTGCCAATCTCCTACATAAAACCGTTTTTAAAGTCTAAAAACCCCTAAAAGTCTATTTTAGGGAGGTGAAAAGTAGGACAATAATGCCAAAGATACTAGAACTGACCTTAAAAGTTCCACAATGATAACCAACTTAACCAAGCTTTTATTTCATGTTCTTTGAATCAGCTGGTTTAAATAAGTTATTACATTAATGCAAATGTTACTAATATGGAAAAAGGAAACACTGAGTGGCCGTTTATAACCTGTAAGATTATAATATTGGAAAATCCTTTCTTAAGAAGCCCTTTTGATACAGAAGCTAACTTCCCTCAAAATTTCATCAAAATCTATTCAGCGGTTCCGTAGATTTCGTGATGATTACGTCGTTTTTTGATTTTATATATTAGGATTCTAATTAACTGTTTACAATTTTTACTAATTTTGTGTGGGCTATAGATAGTAAATGCTGTTTTAAAAACAGATTTTAGTGAAGAAGAAATTGAATAAATCAGGAAAGCAGTGTTTAACTTAAAAAAATAAACTTCACAAAATGAATTCTTTTCACACAGTTTCTTCTTATCAGAGGTTACCCTCTAGAAAACTTAATTTAAAGACCTTACAATATAATGTTTTATTGATGACTCCTGAGAAAACCTGACATTTCGTTATTTTTATTGTTTGCTGAACTGAATAACACTGATACAAAGAAATATTTTTATTTGTCCACTTCTTGTTTTCTTAACTTTTTATAATTTGTCAAACTATCACATTTGTGGCGTATCTTCTTTTGGATTTTTCAATTCCCTTTTTAGAGGATATAACTAAAACTAGGGGACACTCCTGCACCCTTCATGTGTCAACCCCAAGTCAAGCTCATGTCACCTTGACCTTTCACTAAGGTAATGCCGGTCGGTAATAATTCTCATGCGCTGCGATCGTGACACACCTTCGGCCTCAATCTGTGATAGCGTTAACTTTAAAAGACAAGTACACAAAAGAATATTAAAATTAACAGAACAAAATATAAGTATAGTTTTTGTTTGTTAGCTGATTAAATCTATATTAAAAACGCAATTTTTACACCAGACTGTAGTGATAGAAAATCATTGGGTATTTTAGGACCAGTGGGGTGGTGGAAAATAATGTTCAATATTTCATAATCTTACCCATTTATTTAGCTCTTAAAATTTAAATTTAGTTTAATCAATCTACCTTATCATAGGCCTAGTTCGAAAAGTTTTGTCGGGACTGATTCACTTACGAAATCAAATATATACAGGATGTTTCTTTTAAAACACAACCCTATTTACAAGGACAGAAAATGAAGGCTTAAGATAATTATAAGCTCATAGATTGGTATACATTGTTGTTTTTCTTCTACTTTAGCTATCAGCTGATTTACGCTGTTGCATTGTTGTTAACTAAAATTTGGGTTTCGTGGAATGTCATAAAGTTGAGGTTAGAAACATGGTTTTAAGCAAATACCAGAGAATGTTTGTTGAGGAGGAATATTATAAAAAAATTCGTTTGTTTTCTGTCAATATGCTTTCGAACAGTATTCTGAACCCATTGTATTAACTGTATGTTCATTATTGTATTGAAATTCAACCCATTTCAAATAATTTGTTGCGTTTTAAAAGAAACACCCCGTAGATACGAAAGTAGGCATATAAGCTTTTATTTCGACAGTAGGCCTAATTGTTTAAAGAAATGTAGGTTAGTTAAGACATAATGAGCAAAGACTCTTAGAAATTATTCTAAGAGAGAAAAGAAAATTTTTCAGTCGTATGTTAGTTTTAGCTTCTTCCTATTGTTTCTTACTTACAATTTCTTATTTTAACTACCTGCATTATCAGATTTTTTACGTGTTAAAATAATTTTTCACACAATAGCTAGATCTAAAATAAAATGAAGGGCAAATATAAATAAATGTGAATGTGAATCAATAATGTTGTGGCCAACCTCAGCGATCCGGAAGGTTGATAATCAACTATCGGTAACTTATTTTACACCTTCGTATATTTCCTCAATTATTGCGTACAGTTTTGGGGATGTTTCATTACCAAATGTATAATTTTAATATTAAAATACAATATGTTATATGACGTTTATTTAAGGGTAAAAGATAACAAAGATTATTCGGGAATAATTTATTTTATAACGCAACAATGAGTTTGATACCTAATAATCAGTACAATTTAACTTGTTTAGTGACGTAGTTGAAAAACATTCGTGAAGCTTATTGTTGTGGAAAATGCCAACTGATCGACGCTAGCGCTCTTGTTGGTCGTGAAGCAGAGCTAAGGCATCTCTCCGCTAGATAGCATGGAAATTCACTTACTGATACGTTAGAGTGTTGAAATGTTAAAAAAAATCAGTTTAATAACACTAATATTGACATAAACAACAATACGTGTGCTACAGCAGCTGCTTTACCACCGCTTGGAGCGCTAGCATTGCACAATTTGCAAGTAAAAAGACCGAGCTCCACCACTGTATGGTATTGTATTAGACCTTGGTTGAACTCTATAGTGAGAAAACAGCCCTGATGATCAAACATGTAAACACATGTAATGGGGCTAAACTAGATGAGTATGAGTTTAGTCACAGAGTAAAACATTATCAGATTCCTCATCAAGCTGCCATAATCATGAGTAAAAAGATTTGTGTTCTTAAGTGTGTTCTTTTTTTTCTTTCAATGCTAGTAGAACCAATTACGGGATCACAAACTTCAATAAATGGATCTCCTAGGTGAAAATTATCTTGGCAATCGTAGACCAAGAATGGCTCTTTAGTACTCTGTAAATAAGTAAACGTTACTTAGACGTGGTGAAAGAGTTACAAGGTACGTTGTAAACGCAATTTTTCTCAAGCTCCGGAACCTTTACTCCATCCATTACAACAACCTCTGGACGACATCGTTGCTACATATCTTTCTGTACACCAGATCCCAATCGCAGACAAGAGTGGCATATTCAAGATAACTCTGAACCAATATCCTGTATTAGAGTGTTGAACAAATGAGCTTGTCGTTAACATATCTAGTGATACACGTAACTTGACCGAAGTTCCTCCTAGCTTTATTGTAGAGTTGAAGTTTAACGTGGCAGAGAAAATGCAGTGCACTATGGTTATTTTATAGATGACATGTTTTTGTCGCTAAGGACTAGCGTTGTGGTGTCGTAATGAACGATGTAATATTATGTAAGGTAGACCCGGCCATGAGGCAGCCCAACACCAGTTGCTAAGGCTCTCTTGTTATATATTGAAAATATTGTTAATACCTTTATTAGTCCCTCCTACCCACACATACACGTAGAATGGTATTGACCCACCCACTCGCACATACACGTACTGTGATATTACTCAAAATGGCCAAACGTATTTTCAATGCAATCCGATTGAAAATTTTTTTCAGTTATACGCTGGTGTTCAACTGTCATCAGAACTACTACAATTACTTGTCAAGACTTAATTTTAAAGTCTTGAAATAGGCTAATTGACTTAACTTTTAAGTCTTGAAATAATTGACTTAACTTTTAAATCTTGAAATAATTGACTTAACTTTTAAGTCAATTATATGGTTTGATAATTGACACCATTTGATTGTGCTACAAGTTTGCCAATAAAACTTAAATTTTTAAAACAAAAAATATTCACTATTCATTTTTAAGACCTCAGTTGTATAGATATGGGTGACTAAGAGATGTGAATCAGTTTGATGAGTTTAGATAAAGGACTGTAGTCATTGTTAAGTAAGAGTCATTTAATTATAGCCCAAAAGCCAAAATCTACAGCTTTAGGTAGAATATGAACTACGTAGTATTGGAATTTTTTCAGATAGTTGACAGGCTATAACAACAAACCTTTGCTCCATACTGTGTCATAAGTTGCTATAAGATCAATAAAAGCTGCAAATATTTTCAACTTCTTTTCAAACCCATTTTTGATAAATGATGTCAGAGCTAGGATCTGGTCACTAAAAACCCACCCGCCCACCCATACACGTACAGTGGTATTAACCTACCTGCCCACCCATACACGTACAGTGGTATTGATCCACCCGCCCACCCTTACACGTACAGTGGTATTAAAATACACGTACAGTGGTATTGACCCACCCGCCCTCCCATACACGTACAGTGGTATTAACTTACCCGCCCACCCATACACGTACAGTACAGAAGAGACTCAGTTCTCTTCTCTACAAAATATCCTTACACTGACTACCACTCAACATGGACAACTCAGACTTCTCTATAAGTCTCCATGTCGATGACAACCACAGAGCGGACGCTACGTCAGTATTAAGAGGACCAAGCATAGAACCTAACGCTTACAATCTCCTCATTACTTTGTCCCCAGGTAAATAGATTATAATATTTTAATCTATTGCTATTATGTTTGTATTTGACCAAGCATTTAATATGTTCTAAAAGTAAACATGTTCAGTAATAGTAGTATGCAGTGTGAGAGATGAAATAGCATTCAGAGGGAATACATTGAAGTGTAGGAACACGAAATTAATTAAAATTTGAAATAACTAAAACATGTAGATCAATTTTTTTTAAATTAGAAAGCAAAGCTATAGACAATCAAAGTACATCTAATCCTTGTAAACATGTCTTCTCTCCACTTATATATGTTTAAAGTTTTTAATTTTTATTGAATTATATTGTATATTGAAATATGAGATAATAAAAATACGTTACTATCTCTCAAATACAAATTGGGTCTTCCTATATCGTATTTTTTGTTATTTTTCCCCCATTGTTATTTCTCCATGTGTTTGAAATGGCAGTCATAGGCTTACTGTACCGATTTCTGGATATACCTCTTAGAATTATCGCCTGGAATTTAATTTTTTAATCGATCGTCTTTAAAAAGATGAACAGCATGCTACATATAAATGATGGATTTAGAAATAACGGACATTTTAACGCTATAATGTCAAAACAGTTTTAAAATATGCAGTGAGGGTAACATAATAACATAATCGTACATATGTAAGTTAAAGTAAAGAGAACTACACGTAAACATTGTTGACTTAAATGGATCTTGTATCTAAACTAGCAGGTTAAAGCAACGTTTGCGTATCATACATCTTAACTACTTTGGAGAACCATTTCCAGTAGTAGAAATTTTTACGGTTATCCTCCTTCCGTAACTGACTGATACTTCTTGCATCTATTTCATATAGTAACCGATGCTTCCTGCTAGTATCTCATCTAGTAACCTATGCTTCCTGCTAGTATCTCATCTAGTAACCGATGCTTCCTGCAAGTATCTCATCTAGTAACCGATGCTTCCTGCTAGTATCTCATCTAGTAACCGATGCTTCCTGCAAGTATCTCATCTAGTAACCGATACTTCCTACATAATATATACTATCTTCATTACTTTAAATCATTATTTACCATTTAAGTAAAACTAATATGCTGGGATTATTGACAAAAGGTTTACTTTAGAATTATTCATTATTATGACGGCGATTGTAGACATACGGACGAATATGAAAGACGGATGAGTGTAGATAAACGAGGGTAATCATTGTTGCTAAGTACTGTCTTTCGAAAAGGCTCGTTTATTAATAGTCCAATAGTCAAGGAAACTAAGGGACCAACAGATTTACGTGGAATCCGAACCTAGTAGTATAGGTTTGATTATAAACCATGTGTCAAGTTTTCTTCCAAACACACCATCACCATTGACTTTCGCCCAACATTGACAAATCAGACTTCTCCAGTAGTGTCCAAGTCCAATCCTACGCTATTTTAACTCTTCGATTTTAAATTAGTGCTAGATTATTTCTTCATTAAAAAAAATTGCTTCAAATTCTATGATTAATTCATGTATACTTTGTATATTTAAAATATAAGAAGGTATATATCGAGAACAAAATAGTTAAATACTGTATGAATATATTATGTATTCCAAAATATTATATGTGACACTAAAGGTATGAGAGGGGAGATATGAGAGGGCAGATGACATTTCTGATGAAAGATGACAGATGAAGTAATCTATCTGAGAGCAATCAATCGATGAAGAACATATGTGGCCCTTCCAAGATAAAGGTCAACGTTGCAATGAGCTATCACTTTGTACTGATGGAATATGTATGTACCTTCATATTCTTACAGGTCTTGTTTGTTATAAATTATTTGTTAAATTTTCTCCATAATAAAGGGGTAACCCAGGACAATTAATTTGAAATTTTAAGTGGAGTACTTTTGGGATACACTAAGAAAGAAGTTCTTAACATTTATATTTCTAAAGATCTGATACTACCCTTAAAATAACTCTTCTCTCCCTCCCCCTCCCCCCTCTCTCTCAGGATTATTTAAGCAAATTATTACATAACATTGGCTTAAAAATTATTGTTTATCTACCCTACTTGACTTCAGAGCACTTTTGCTGCAAATTTTGTAACTACGAGGATTTTGGTAATGCACGACAAATGGCGTGAAAATTTAGCCAGCTAAACGTCTTTACGAGTTGCACTGTTGCCACGTTTTAGCTCTTTGAAAGCACCTGTTTTATAACCTATTTGTTTGATGCTGTGGATTTTAATCTGAGAAAACATATTATGACCGTGAATTTTCTTCTTTTTGTTTTTATTCTTGTATTTTTATATTGCATTATTTTTTGTATAAAAATATCTATTTAAGCGTATTTCATTCTCAACAAGTAATCACTGTATAGTCTGTCGAATGTCAAACGCAATGCTCTTGACAACACCGCGCGTCTGTGCTAGGTACACTGAAATGCCACTAAGCGCGCATGTCAAGTTGGGACATTCATTAAATAAAGTATAGGAATATAAATAGGCGATAGATTAACAATATTAAAAAATGTTTATGAGTTAAATTTAACGCTGTTGTTCATATAATACAATTTTGACCTAATAATAATGTTAGCATAGACCAAAACCGAAGGCCGGGATGAGGCAAGCGCTGGGAGGGATGGAGTTCACAAGCGAAGTGTACAGTGGTGTCCCCTAGTTTAGTGTATACTTTTTTATTAGCTCAATTATTTATTTTCTCTTAAGCCTACGGATAACTGTGATTAAATCGAAAGTGTGATGTGAATTGTAGTTCTGTTATAAGTAAGACACTCCCACGGGATATTGTTAGGTAGGTAGTCCTGGGGATCGGCTGGGACGGTCATAACTTGGGGTCGATGGATGATTGGTCCCTAAGGAGCACTCACGATCTCTTTCTTTTTGGTCAATAACTTTACCTGAATATATTGGTATGGAAGATTGAAACTCGAGACCAACCTTCTGCTTAAGACACGTAAAATACAGTATGAGCCAAGTTAGAGCTCTTTAGACTGGCACATTGCTGATTACTTGGTACTATACTAAAGATCACATTATTATATTAGTCGCTAGCGAAGTTGGATAGAACCCAGCTTTATTAGCCAAATGTTTTCAGTTTGATCCCAATCAGAGTCTAAACAAATTTGGAAAAGGCCAGCTGATAACCACCGGCTGTTCTTTTGTAATTGGGATTTTAATTAATGTCATTTTTTAAGGTTTAGTCAGCCTTAGTTTGTAACAACTACTACATTCGCTCATCTAAACTCATCACACTTATTCTAACACCAGATTCAACCATCTCTTGAAGATCGGTGTCTTAATAAATAAATATATGTAAATTATTTGTCACTGTATATTTACTAGTACTACATCATACATTTATTAAAACTGTAAATTATTTAACAAAAATCATATTATTAGTATTTAGATTTACTGTAACAAACGATTATACAATATTGTCCTTAGAGTAGCATTTTTTCTTATAAAATTATAATTACATTACAAATGTAAAATTTGGTTAGATTTACATTCATTTACAATTTCATTCATTTATTTGAATGTAAATACCAGACACGTTATTGAATAAACTATAATAATTTATAATAATAGAAGTTAATTTACTCTACTTATTGCTTTGGAAAATCTTAAACGAAAAAAACTTTACGTACATAAACATACATCAACATTCAGTCTGATTCAGAATAATTATGGAAAATAAAGTTATAATAATAAATTTGATTAGACTGTTTTTGTAGAATGATACACTCGATAGAACAACCATTAGTGTAAACAAGTTTCGAGATCAAACGCTAATTTATCAGCATAGATTTTGTTATAGGCTATTTTCAACCAAAGAAGTTACAAGAAAGAAAATATTATTTTAAATACGCACAGAAAATATAAACCATAAAAGCACAACATTAAGCTAATAAGAATGTATTCATCTATAATTTTAAATGAAGCTAAAAAAATATAAATAAATAAAATAATTGAATACTATATGAAATTATGAGTGACTAAGAGTACATTTACAAAATGAAGAATGTCTTATTTGTACAGAATTTGGACATTATTAATTATAATATTCTTTCACGAAATTTTGTAGATCATATATATTATTTAAACCTGACAAAATTACTCAGGGCTTCATTCGGTTGAATTAAAAATCAGTTTGAAGATGATTGTTCAGTTCAATCAATCACGTATTTTGATTGATGTATGATTTTATCAATTAACAGCTTTTAGTTATTTATTTTTATCAATTTGATACAGTGAGAAAATGGTTCTCATATACCAACTAATTTGAGTATTTATTGGAAGCTGGCTAGTTTACTATCATTAGAGTAAGATTGCTAGTCATGTCCTAAGATTACTTACATATTGACAATGTCAAAAAAGATTATTTGTTGTCATTCGATAGTAAATAGTTTCTTGTACGTAAATACTCAATAACTTGTTAATTTGCTTAAATAGTTGAGTGATTGTTGGAAGCTGCCTACCTGTTAGTATCATGACTGTCTTTTATTAAAGTTCTTATGATTTTATGTAAGGAAATGAGCAACTTCGGTGTGGAGGCTCGGTGGTTAATGCTTCGAACTGCAGAGAGCAAAGTCCGAGGTAAATTGAACTAACGATCGGTGTTGGAGGTCCTTGTCATGATGGATTATGGTGAGATGAGGATCGCGGGGTTGTCATAGTAGTCCTAATAGCACTAACAATACAGATGAGTCGATTTGACGGATATTAAATAACAGCTGATTGATGATTTAGATTTAGTCAAAAGAAAGATTAAACATCACAGTCGAACAGATTTGTAGAAGACTAAAATTTTTAATTATTATGGTTTAAAAAGTCATATTTACCATAAACATTTTTTTCAAAGTAAATATTAAAATTACAATTCACTTAAATCTATTGTTATAGTTTAATCTATTTTTTTATTTGGTCAGACATTCTTAGTTTTGAAACATGATTGGCAAAACTATAAACAAACAAAATCACGTTCATAGTTATACGCCTCCATATACAGGGTGTTGAACAAGTATGGAACCACCTTCATTTCTTTTAAATGGTAATAAATAATTGAGATTTAATGTAACTTTGTTCAACAAATTTTTGTCTAACTTTTGATGCAGTTTTTTTTTACCTAGAGGGGAAGGCCCATGGAGGATTTCGGAAAAAGTTTAATGAAAGGCTATGATGAGTTGCCCGTCATTTTAAAGCCTGTGGTTTCTGAATAAGACACAATAAGTTTCAAGTCAAAAGAACCACCCTATCAGAAATGGCGACTGGTTAACTTTGTTTAGCATTGATATTCGAGTGGGAATTCGATATGTTGTAAAAGCCAGTTCTGTTTAAGAGTTATTTGTACCATTATGTAAATAATATAATTTAAAGATAGCTTTCTATTTCTTTAATCAAATACCTCACTTTATGACTCGCTTTTACAACATGTCAAATTCCCATTCAAATATCACTGCTAAGAAAGGTTAAGTAGCCATTTGTGATAGAGTGGTTCTTTTGACTTGAATCTTGTGGCGTTTTATTCAGAAACAAATAGGCTTTAAAATGATGAGCAACTCATCATAGCCTTTGATTTAATCATTTTTACGAAATCCTCCACGGATCCTCCTTTCTAGGAAAAAATTACAAACTGCATCAAATGAAAGAAGAAAAATAACACTTTCTACAGAGGTATACTAAATCTCGACCCATTAAAGAGAAATAAAAGAAGTTCCATACTCTTTCAACACCCCACTCGTTGAATAAAACAATTCACACAACAAAACTGTGAGGTCAAGATACAAGATAAAGAATACAGTTAGATAAGAATGAATGTTACTAGCTAGTCTTCATGAAGTTATCCATCAAGGACTGCCTCAACGACCAAGTAAGTAGTGAGTGTCATAACACTAGTAGACGTGAGTGAATGAATGACACATTAATATTCAGTGTCAACACGCACACGCCGGCAGTAAACTTACTAATGAATGGGGCGTTGCTACCTCTGTCTCGTAATTGATGGGCAAACTGTTACAAGGACACGGACTATTGTACTGTGGTTCTTACTGGACAGGACTGGATTGAACTGGATCTCAGGGGACCTTTGAGGATGTACTGAGTGTTACAACGTACCTCTACTTCTATCTGGTAATTGGTGTTCAAACTGCTACAAGGACACGGATTATTGTACTGACGTATCTGACTGGACAGGACGTATTCAACTGGATCTCAGTGGACCTTTGTTAATGTATTAAGTGTTATACAACTGTACTTCTATCTGGTAATTTATTAACACACTGTTACAAGGTCACGCACAATTGTACTGTTGTATCTGACTGGATAGGACTGGATTCAACTGACAGGTAACAAATGAGATTGGATCAGGTAACATATGAGATTGGATCAGGTAACAAATGAGGAGTAATAATCGTTAAATAGTGACAGTCACACAGAATAGCAATCGAATGCTGCACGCATGTGTACGCACACAAGTAACATAGATAACTGTAGGCACTTACACACAATTTCATATTATACACGCTCAAAGGTGATTTATAAAAGTATTTGACCATTATATACTACTAACAAAATTACAGTTGAAAATCCAAAGGAAGAAACAAAAGGCAAGCTCAGCCTTATTATATTTTGCCTACAAGCTAAACAGTGTTAGGCTATTTTATGTAGTCTGTGGACTGTCCACTTTGCAGTGCGTCGAGCGTTTATGGACTAAGCGCGATTGTCAGACCTCGCCAGTCTACAGTCCTGACCAAAGAGAGCCAATAATATCTCTCTTTATTAGAACCTCGTTTACTTTGGCAACGTTGCTTAAACGGACCTCTAGATAGGCGCCTATTTCAGTTGCAATAGTTTTTCCTATACTATGACCAATCTGTAGTTAGTTATATTTTATGCACGCGTCCCCAGCTGTAATCTAAGGTTCGATGTGCATCGAGTTTTGTTTATCGTTCAATAATTCAGAACTAACAGCATTAGTTCAAGTAGGTATTTATGAAAAGGAAGTATGTAATCTTATATCTTAGGCTTAAGTAGCCGTTGTCCTATCTAGAATCTATATTTTCCTATGACAAGAACATCAAAGTGATATCTACATTATTTACAAGTTAACAAGACGTTTCGTCTGAGCTGTGACGAGAGACTCTATTAATACTGTTTGAAATTTCATGATTGATAATTTTGTTGGAATAACGGAGTTAGCACGAGAAGGGTGCTGGTGTATCCCCTAGTATTTTAGATTTATTTTGATTAATAAATAAACCACATTAGCTTTTACTATAGACAATAAATAGAAAGGAAAATATTACGCTTGTATTATGATTATTTCATGAAAATTTAAATAATTTTTATATATGTAAATCAAAACGTGGAATATTTAAGTGTACAATTCTTTCATGTGGGTAGAAGTGTTTCCTACTGATGTAAACTCATATACTTCCTAACAACGAGACGAAAGACGTTTCCGCTACAAAAGGTCATGTATTGGTGAACTCAGTAAGGGGGAGTCGTTACGGTTTCCCATGACCGATCGCTCTGTGTAATGGGAAAGCTGACACCTCCATTATGGAACCCCTTCCCTGTCCGCAACCCCAACCAACCTTTACGTTTATTATGGTTGTATTAACAAAGCCAAACTTACAATATATTGTTCCTACCATCAAGATAACGTATCCATTTCCCCACTTATTTGAACTTTACCGATTTAGATCTATTGTTGGTTTTCACGATAAAATAATTATTTTACTTAATGTTAGATGATGTTTCTCATTCCTCACAGTTCTTAGTTTTCTCATAGTTATTGATTTAGTATTTAATAATTCAAAATATATTGCTTTATAAATGAAAGAAAACTAAAAGATATTAATAAAATATAAAGTCGTATTTTAATGTTCTGTACACTTTATGAAACCTATATAATATTAACTATGATTATTTTACAACAGTGGCTTGTTTTTAGTAAATTCATGAATCGTGTTAGTTAAAAATAATGTTTAAAATATTTCAAATTAAAATATACCTGAACTATAAATTAATTTAGACTGTTGTTTAGTAAAAACAATTCAAATATATATACAAAACATTGTTTCACATGATATATGGTAATTTTAGAATATTAACTGTTTGTATCTAGTATTTATGTAAAAGTGAACCTATAACATACTACATAAAATAAATGGTTCAAAATAATTGGCATAAACTTTCCCCCCATATTAAACACTAAAAAGGTAAAACTTTGAAAATTACTAGGCTGATTCCCAAATATGTTTTTTTAGCTATAGCTAAAAAACTAGTTAAGTTAGAGACAAGTGGTTTTTACTAAAATATTTAAAATTGTAATTCACATATTTTCTGAAAAATGTTATCAAATCGTTAGAGCCGTTTTTGCGAAAATTCCATTTTTGTATGTTTTTGCTCATAACAATAAAAAACTAAAATTAAAAAAAGTAAATAGATAGGCTGGAGATATTGGAGAGACTGGCCAAATACATAACAAATTTCATAAAAATAGATCCATCCGTTTGGTCTCCAGCGAACCCACATACACACAGACAGAAAAAAAAACACATTTTTATGGATTAAACCCCACTTTTTTGGGTTCAGGGGGCCCTAAAATGGATTTTTAGACCAACTTATAAAAACATCTTTTTGAACGTTCACAATACTTTGTCTATGCTGACGCATATGAGAGAAAAAGTAACAAAAGAGAGACGAAAAGAGAATTTTTAAATTAATAAAAACATTCTTTTAGTAAAATATTCTTTTATATTGGATAAAGATATTGTTTGTATTCATATCAGTGGGAATTTTCAAACTATATTCAAATATTGATGGTCTGAATCCCTTTAGAAAATTTGAGTGGTTCTCCTAATATTCATATTTTTGTATTTAATATAATATAATATATAAGAATATTTTATCAATTATCTTACATATTTTAAATCTTAAGTTACATACTCGTAGTTAACCTATATATAAAAAACAAAACAAAAATACAAACGTGTTAAAATAAGTAAGTACACCACTATACATTATTTATATATCAAATTGTATTTATAAAAGAGTAACTTAAGAAGCATAAAAACCGGTTTTACAAAACTACAAATATTACAATGTAATTTTTAGAACGAAGAAGATATATTTTTGGGCCAACAAAAGGATACCAGTGGAGGATAAAACACATAAAACACAATCGTGAATTAAGAGAGTTAATTAAGGAAACTGACAACAGACGTCAAAAGTAGAAGGCTGTGGTAGGCAGGTCATCTACAAAGGAGGGAAGAGAACACGTACCTGAAAGAAACGTGGGACAGTTACCCAGAAGGAAGAAGGCGACGAGGAAGACCAAAGAAATGATGGAAAGATCAAGTGGAAGAAGACATGAGAGAGATAGGACTAGGTGAGCTGGATGCGGAGAATCGAGATATATGAAGAAGGCAGGTGATTGGCGAGGCCAAATATCACTTAGGGTATAGATGGCCAAGGGAGTAAGAGTAAGTAAGTCATTTTGAGAAATATGCTATATAATTTATATTAACAATATATAATGCATTAACTTGAAGCACCAACAACTGATGGAGAATAATAGATGGTATTTTTTTATTTTTTATTTTCTTATATAGGTGTCATTTTTTTTTAATTATAAAAGGAGTTTTGCAACTATGGTCCAACATTGACCTGCTTAGTTAAAAACATAAACTTATAATGTGGTTTATTCGATTAAAGTTTAGTAAAAGTTTTCCTATAGCTAAAAATTATAGGAAAATTACAAACATGACATAAAATTTTTCCTGGTATTATACTACAGCTGCAAATATATTGAATGGCTTTTCTAACCATTTTGAAATAGGGGCAATTTTTTTAAATATCAAACCCCTTCATTACTCTAAAAGAAAAACACTTTTTGGAAACACGTGCCAATAAATATATGTTGTTCAATAATGTGAGAGTAATGATACTTGTGACAATACGCCCTTGTGTGCATTCCACAATGTCATATGTTTGAAGTTTTAGGTTTTCACTGCATATTGATTCTTGAAATGTGTGTTTTTATTAAAACTAGCAATACAGTTAGTCTTAACTAAGCTTGATTTTGACAAGATTGATAACCTAAATGACAAGATTAATAGATAAATATCTAGTTAATAATAGCTAATCATTTAAAAATATCTACCTAACTCAAAAAAAGTGTAATAATCAATCGGATAAGGTATAAGGGGAATAGCGTTTTCAACGTTAACAAAAATTCTTTAATAAAACGTGCCGTGAAATTTATTTAAAAAACACTGTAAAATATGTTCACACAACTTTTAAAATTACTCTTGATACTAATTTTTAGAATGTAAAAGTGACATTAGCTTACAATACTGAACTAGATTGTGGGTTCTGGTGTAGTTATTGAGCGATTAAAAGAGCCATAACAATTAAAGAACGCTTACTTAAAGGCAGTCCTGTCGTTGTTCACTAATGGAGACCTAACGCCACCACTAAAGGTCGGAGACCCACCCTCCTCCCCTCAACACTCTCCACCTCAGATATCATACTACATCTCGTCATCACAAGATTGTGTGCTAGATAGAGCCATAACCATTAAATACCGTTCATTAAAAGGGAGTCTCTTCGATGTTCACTAATGGAGACCTAAAGCCACCACTAAAGGTTGGAGACCCAACCTCCTCCCCTCAACACTCTCCACCTCAGATTTCATACTATATCTCGTTATCACAAGATTGTGTGCTAGATAGAGCCATAACTATTAAATACCGTTCATTAAAAGGCAGTCTATTTGTTGTTCACTAATGGAGACCTAATGCCACCATTACAGGTCGGAGACCCACCCTCCTCCCCTCAACACTCTCCACCTCAGATATCATACTATATCTCGTTATCAAAAGATTGTGTGCTAGATAGAGCCATAACTATTAAATACCGTTAATTAAAAGGTAGTCTATTTGTTGTTCACTAATGCAGACCTAATGCCACCATTACAGGTCAGAGACCCACACTCCTCCCCTCAACACTCTCCACCTCAGATATCATACTATATCTCGTTATCACAAGATTGTGTGCTAGATAGAGCCTTAACTATTAAATACCGTTAATTAAAAGGTAGTCTATTTGTTGTTCACTTATGGAGACCTAATGCCACCATTACAGGTCGGAGACCCACCCTCCTCCCCCCAACACTCTCCACCTCAGATATCATACTATATCTCGTTATCACAAGATTGTGTGCTAGATAGAGCCATAACTATTAAATACCGTTCATTAAAAGGCAGTCTATTTGTTGTTCACTAATGGAGACCTAATGCCACCATTACAGGTCGGAGACCCACCCTCCTCCCCTCAACACTCTCCACCTCAGATATCATACTACATCTCGTCATCACAAGATTGTGTGCTAGATAGAGCCATAACCATTAAATACCGTTCATTAAAAGGGAGTCTCTTCGATGTTCACTAATGGAGACCTAAAGCCACCACTAAAGGTTGGAGACCCACCCTCCTCCCCTCAACACTCTCCACCTCAGATATCATACTACATCTCGTCATCACAAGATTGTGTGCTAGATAGAGCCATAACCATTAAATACCGTTCATTAAAAGGGAGTCTCTTCGATGTTCACTAATGGAGACCTAAAGCCACCACTAAAGGTTGGAGACCCACCCTCCTCCCCTCAACACTCTCCACCTCAGATATCATACTATATCTCGTTATCAAAAGATTGTGTGCTAGATAGAGCCATAACTATTAAATACCGTTAATTAAAAGGTAGTCTATTTGTTGTTCACTAATGGAGACCTAATGCCACCATTACAGGTCGGAGACCCACCCTCCTCCCCCCAACACTCTCCACCTCAGATATCATACTATATCTCGTTATCACAAGATTGTGTGCTAGATAGAGCCATAACTATTAAATACCGTTCATTAAAAGGCAGTCTCTTCGATGTTCACTAATGGAGACCTAAAGCCACCACTAAAGGTTGGAGACCCACCCTCCTCCCCTCAACACTCTCCACCTCAGATATCATACTACATCTCGTCATCACAAGATTGTGTGCTAGATAGAGCCATAACCATTAAATACCGTTCATTAAAAGGGAGTCTCTTCGATGTTCACTAATGGAGACCTAAAGCCACCACTAAAGGTCGGAGACCCACCCTCCTCCCCTCAACACTCTCCACCTCAGATATCACACTACATCTCGTCATCACAAGATTGTGTGCTAGATAGAGCCATAACCATTAAATACCGTTCATTAAAAGGCAGTCTCTTCGTTGTTCACTAATGGAGACCTAACGCCACCATTCCCACCCTCCTCCCCCCCAACACTCTCCACCTCAGATATCACACTACATCTCGTTATCACAAGATTGTGTGCTAGATATAGCCATAACCATTAAATACCGTTCATTAAAAGGCAGTCTGTTCGTGTACCCACCCTAATATTATTTATTATTATATATTACCCTATTACATTATATTATATTATATATTATTATATATAATACCGTACAGTAACCCACCCGCCCACACATACGCGTAGAGTGGTATTGACCCACCCGCCTACCCTATACACGTAAAGTGATATTGACGGTTGCATAGCCATAACCATAAGCGTTCATTAAAAATCAGTCTCGTCGTTGTTCACTAACGGAGACTTAACACCACCATTAGGGTTCGGAAACCCTCTACCTCCTCCACACTTTCCATCTCAGCTGTCACACAACTATCTTTGCCCCAAGCTTTTGGACTAGTGAGTAAAAAATAAATATTATTAGTAAATAAGTAATAAAATAAACGTAGTAATTTAATTAGACGAAAAATTTATATTAATAAATCTGAAAAGTCATTATAGTGTTGTACAATTAAAATAAAAATAAAGTAGGAAACCACTATCACGACCCCCGTATGTAGGACATAATGTTACAGAAACATTTCCTTATAAACTTGTCCAAACCCTAGGCTTTGAATTCTATGCATCAATTCAAAGCCTACCTATATATTGGTACGACATATTGCTTTCGTACACAAACATCAGAGAAGGGTAACAAATACCAACTTTGAACACTCTTTCTACCCTCTACCGTTGTCGTATGGCCTTTCAACCATCTCTAAACCACCCTATGCGTAGTCGCAATAACAATTCTTTGGATCGTTTTCATAATTTTATCAACTTTAGTCCATGTTTTGGCATTTAATATTTTACCATTCTGGATTAGTGTCTGACTTTTTCATTAAGCTTTATATACTCGTATGTGCTGCTTATAATTGAGAACAGGCATATATACAGAATGTATCAACAGTTTATTTCAATACTTAAAAAAGCATTGGAACAATGAACAGTGATTTGAACGTTTGGCTCTAAACAAAATAACCCGTGTTTATTTTTACTCAATATACACAAAACAGCTACTTGTGTGAACACAATTAGCCATTTGGTAATTTAAAAACAGTTATTAGATTATACTAGGGGACAACCCTGCGCACTCCACGTGCCAACCCCCTCACTCGCTGCGCTCGTTACACCTCGGCCTTCAGCCTCGGCACGTGCCTTTTGAATACAAGTAATATTAGGTTAACTTTACATCGTAAAATCACGAAATTAAATTTATTTACAATATCTCACTCACATTACTCACATAAACACGCCTATTAGAATGTAGTATCTTCACCTATTAAAAGTATAACGACCCAGTGATACCACTATATTTCCACTGAAACCTTCAAGTCCAGTAGAGTAGAGCTCTACAATCGAATGTGGATAAAGCCATGCTTACAATCTTCTCTGGTTTAACATTATGAAAGAACTAACCTCATAAATATTACTAACACCATTGTTTACATTCAAACAGCTGTTAACACTTGTTGGATATCATTATTTATATTTGAACAGCTGTTATTTGTCGATTCATTTTAATCTCACTCCGTGTTATTCTTATGGGTGAAAAACGTACTTTGAGGGCTTCCCGTGCCCTTAAGGTTAAAAATATTAAATATTTAAGACCTTATTGCAGAATTACGAACAGAGGCAAGTTTGTTAACACCTCAATCGTCTAAATTGGTTAAGAGATAAAGGAGGAGTTTTGTTGAAAAAAAATCGGCTTCACATATTATAATAAAAAAAATATAAGGAGTTTGTATTTGTTTACTTAACTGTATTTTAACGTTTAAAATATTATTTGAATGTTCAATACTTCAAAACTGTTGTATTTGGAAATAAATTGTTTTATATACTCAATATAAATTACAGAACAAAAAATTTAATATTAGGTTATAGGAGAAAGTGCAGGAATAATAAGACAAATAGGACATTAGCAACTTACCTTAGACAAATCTACCAACATAGCTCATAGGAAAACAAGTAAAAACACAAAATGTTAAACGTTTAACACCTTTTTTAGGTGAGAAGAAACTTACTCTCACAGTTTACATTTTCGATTGTATTTGGGTAAATATAAATTTTTGTGTTTTCCAGACGAATTTTCAAGGTTTCGACAAAAAATAATATGTTTTAAGAATGATTACGATTAGATTTAAACAGAACATTAATAATATTAATAAAAAATATATTTATAAAACTGTTTTCGTTTTATTTGTTAGACAAATTAATAATTGGACATTTTATGATTGCATTGATGATTATTAAAAAGCTATAAAATAGAATTATATAATTTTATAAGAGGTTGCTCATAATATTACATATTTTCCTGTATTCATGATTCCGTACACCTCAGAATTCCACACCACTTTTCCCACTTATTTCCGTCGATAACACTTGCGCTATTCACAGCTGTTTTTCATAAGAGGAAACTATCTTTTTCTATGAAAACATTTTCTTCGTTAATTATGTTTGAAAAGGTTATAGAATCTCCAAAACCCTCGAAAATCATCACCCATGGTGTACACATTTACCTTGTTTTTCTCATAGGTAATTGTTTTTAAGTTTCTTTATTTATTACTTTAACACTAAATATAAGCTTTGACGGCCATTTTGAAGTAATGTTAATGTAAAACATAATTAATTCTGTATAGACGATACACTTAAAACTATAAAATGTATATATTTTAATATTGTAACATTATTAAATACCTGATTTGGTATAGTTTAATGCTAAAAATCATTGAGTTATTTTTATAGCGACAGTTATAGAAATCATTATTTTACGAGTAACTTTTGAAAAATTTATAAACTACAGTAAATATTAAAACTTCTATCTACTGTGAAAAAAGCCTAGAAAACTACTTCAAACTATAAGCCTAAACAAATAGTTTTATACTTCACATAGTAATAACATTTTACGTATAATAGATACTTGTAAATTAAAAAAAAATAAAAAATGACTCATGCAATTCTGATGATGCCATAAAAACTAGTTTATAACTGTTTGAACTATTAATCACCAGACTGAGTCCTCTAAATATGCTCACTTCAAAGTTGGAAATCTGTAAAAGATGATTAAAGATGACATTAATTTAATATAGAGCTTGATTTGGTCAAGCTTTGGACAATTACATCGTGATCGATAATTCATCAGAAGGATTAATATTATAGATCAAATAAAAAATTATATATTAACTAGGGGACACCCCTACATACGTCACGTTGCAATTAACTCACTCGCTGCGCTCGTGTCACGACCGCCTTCTGCCTTGGTCAGTAACGACAAATTTTGTGGCACCGAGTTTTTAAAAACCATCTTTAGAAATGCAATAATACGGTCAATTGCATCATAAATCATATTGTATATTTATGTCATTGGTGACAGTATTTTTGTAGTATTTTATCTATGCACTGATGATTTCTGAAGTCTATTTTAGAATTATATTTCTTATAACCACTTAACGTTGTTATGTCCTTCACTTCATAATTTATTTGATTATGCTTTATTGTTTTAACTTTAACAACTTTTTGCTTTGTCATTCTCGAGTTGTACCTAATATAAATGAATATTTGACTACAGTAGTCATAAAGTTAACAAATGAACTTCACAAACACCCCGACATCCACCCATTTTTTAATTTATATTCAGCATCCTGTGTTATGTAAGGATATACGTGTTTTCAAAATACATTACCATGTACTCGAATCAACCCAATTTCATTAAAATTCCTGATTGCTCACCGAGTTAATAGCATGTATATAACTGCCCAATCTTATTCTTAGCAGTCCGTCCTTACGTTTATTAATAAATAAAGTAAAATAAGTTGAAAATAGAAAAAAATCTAACATACAATAAATGTTACTTTGAAAAATAAAAACTGAACTCTTAGTCTTATGCAATAGTGAGTACCAACAAAATGTTTCTTTTCTTTTTTTTAGTTAAATTTATTTTGCAGAACACACAAGTTTTTTTTTTTTATTGACGACTCTTCTTTAAAATTCCGTTTTACTATCTATAATAAATTTTAACGTTTCATCTAATAATAATCATAAGAGATCGAATATCAACCTAACATCGATACAAATGTATCGATGATTGTCTTCTAGATATATAGATCTAGAAGACAATCATCGTAAAAGACGAACATGTAGTCGACTGACAATGAAACCAATTTACTTCATACGGCGTTTCGCTTTGTTACTACCAAAGACACCGATAATGGGATCTTCACGAAAAAGGTTACCTCGGTTGGGTACAAGATTAAACCTCCTGTCTTGGTTGGTTCTCCGTTATTCCTCCTTGTATTGTGTTTATTTTTACCGTGCAAGTCATTGTTGATTTTATTGGATAAGCGTAATAAAAAAATGGTACAAAGTAACTGGGAAACACTTTCTCTCTTTCTCTTTGTTGTGTCAGATTGTTTAAAAATTAAATTAAAACATAAGTAAAAAGAATTTCAATTAATTACATTTATACTGAATGTACAAACGAAACACTGATTTTATTGAAATTAAAGTATAGAAAAAAATGATTCAAAAAAAGCTGTCCAATCAATCATATAGCCAGATAGTATGTGAACAACCTTCAGCTACTTGAGTTGCGGCTTCCGACCTTCCCCTCCAGCCCCAACTTAGGGGGTGTTAAATAAAATATTTTTAATTGTAATTTGCTTCTTTACTGAAAATTTAATCAAAATCGTTACAATAAAGCTTGAAAAATTGAACTTTTAAATGTTAGCCCATAAAAAATGTTATAACTCAAAAAACAAGCCAAGAAAAAAAAGACATGCGGTTTTTACTAAAATATTTTAAATTGTAATTCACAGATTTCGCGACCATTTGATTAAAATTGTTAAAGCCATTTTTTAAAATTCAATTTTTGTATGTTTTATCCATAAAAATTAAAAAAAAACTGAAATGAAAAACAATGGTCTGGAGATATTTGATAAATCTCAAGCTAGATACATCTATAAATCAAATTCCATAAAAATTGATTCATCTGTTTGGTCTCTAGGGAACTGCACATACACACGGACAGACACACATATGGACATACACACATACGGACAGACACCAAAGTCTTGTTTAGGGGACCCTTAAATGGATTTTTAGACCAACTTGTAAAAAATGTTTATGGACCATTACAATACTTTCTCTAGGCTAATGCATATGGGAGAAAGTAACATTATAAACGATAATGTAAAAAGTGTATAAGAGCAATATGAAAAACACAAAAAACAATAAATATATATGCTAAGAAGTACACTAGTACGAAGTAGCGTACAGATATCACCCACCCTGACATAAGTAAAATATTAATAGCAATTACGGAATATTATCGTGGTTTCACAAATATTTTCAAATTATATTTTACGTAAACATTTATCATCATATTAGTTTTCACTTATACTATAATATTTAACTTCCTTTATACTTGTTTTATGTCAATTAACAAATAGAAATAAAGAGCTAGAGGAGTTTTTATTAGTGATAAATATGTTTCACCTCATTCTAAAAATAAATAATAGAATGTGAACAATATGAAAACTAACATTTATTTTTCAAGTACACAGATCACAATTTATTCCTATGAGTAGTTCAATTTTGTCACCAGGCAAACCACACGTTCAATATATAGCTCGATTATAATTAATAACCTACGGAACTAGTATAAAAACGAAATTTTTTTGTTGAATAAATAATTTGTAGTATTTAAAATGTAATTGCCAGCTTACATAGGCCTGCAGGCATGTGCAGGACATTTATTAAACAATGAACTACCGACCGTTAACTCAGTTGGGGAATCGAACCCTGGACCTTGCCCTCCATGTCCCAAACCTTATCCACTGAACCACCACACGACGTTTAATAATATTTTAAAATTATTCTTCCCAACTATAACTAACATCATTAGTACTCTTTTGATGGTTATTTATATAATGTTAAGAGAAATCATGTACTCATCAATTTTGGTTCATACCAATAGAAAAGTCAATGGATATTAGCAAATGTTAAGTGTAGTAGAAGAGAATTCATTATCACACAGTTCATTACATTATAATTCATTATTACACAGTTTAAAACATCAGAATTCATTATCACACAGTTCATTACATCAGAATTCATTATTACATAGTTTATTACACCAGAATTCATTAATACACAGTTCATTACATTATAATTCATTATTACACAGTTTAAAACATCAGAATTCATTATCACACAGTTCATTACATCAGAATTCATTATTACATAGTTTATTACACCAGAATTCATTAATACACAGTTCATTACATTATAATTCATTATCACACAGTTCATTACATTATAATTCATTATTACACAGTTTAAAACATCAGAATTCATTATCACACAGTTCATTACATCAGAATTCATTATTCGAAGTTTATTACACCAGAATTCATTAATACACAGTTCATTATATCAGAATTCATTATTACACAGTCTATTACATCAGAATTCATTATTAAACTTTTTATTACGTTGTAATTTATTATTATACAGTATATTAATTCATAATTCATTATAACACAGTTTATTAAATTATAATTCATTATTACACAGTTTATTAAATTATAATTGATTATTACACATTTTACTATATTACAATTCATTATCACACAGTTTATTACATCAGAATTCATTATTACACATTTTATTACATCAGAATTCATTATCACACAGTTCATTACATCAGAACTCATTATTACACAGTTCAATACATCAGAATTCATTATTACATAGTTTATTACATCATAATTCATTATTACACAGTTTATTACATCAGAATTCATTATTACACAGTTTATTACATTATAATTCATTATTACACAGTTTATTACATTAGAATCCATTATATTACGCAGTTAAACAAAAAGCGCAAATCAATAAAACTAAATTCTGTAGCATTTTGAGTGTTGTGACATCTATAAATTTTAACGTATTATTAAAATAATATTAGTTTTGTCTATTATTATTTAAAAAGACGAAGATTTTTAAAACACCGTTAACGTATGCTTTAAAAATTCAAAGAAATATTTTGATTGTGATTCAAACTCTACGATTGTGGAACTAGGATCAGTCAACATTGGTCAATGCCATACAATCTGTGCGTACATTTGTCTCTAATCCCAGCCTAAATGGATCAACCCTTTCGATGAGAATGCGGTAATGGGAGTGGGTTATTTACATGAAATACGCCCCGTCATCCGATCCAGTAATTTCGGAGTGTACAGTTGAATAAGTGATTTATATTGGCCGTTTTATCAATAAGGATTGTCTGGATATGGGGTTATTTAAAAATAAAACATTGTTTTCCAACATTTACATATTAATTTACATTGTTTTTCGACGTAGTATAATAATTTATAATATCATTGTCAAAAAAATCTAGGGCGAGATCCCTGGGCGCTTCACTTGCCATCCATGTCACTCGCTGCACTCGGCTTTCGGTTTGGACTGTTATTCTATGACTAAGTTGAAATCAACATAATCAAAATATTTAGTATTGTCTTTTATTAACAGCTGTTTTTGTGTCATGTAAAAGATCAAATGGTTTTACATAAAAAATAATCAATATTGGCACTAACATAACCATTACGTTCATAAATAACTGCTACACGTATTAATAAAAACACTGTAGAGATAGAAAATCGTTGGATCATATAGGGCCTTGCGAAAATTCACTTCTAATATTTTTACTATACAAGAGGACACGCTTGTACGCTTGGTGTGCCAACCCCGTCACTCACAACGCACATTACACCTCGGCCTTCGGTTTAGGCCTGTGATTTTGTACTACACATTATAGTAGGTTAAGTGTATAGCATAAAATCCCAATACAACATTTATTTACAGTATCACATATCTTGCGTTGCAACATATTTATTAGTATAAACACACCATGATATTACTTAGGCTATTTTTAAAACATGTTCATTTCATTTTGTTTAACAAGTGAAGATTAAATAAATAACTGCATTAGATTAACGTTAAAACCAATACGTGACACCTCGGCCTTCAGCTTCAGTAATGCTGATTGATAAGTATCTCTCGCAGCTCTCGTGACACCTCGGCCTTCAGCTTCGGTAATGCTGATTGATAAGTATCTCTCGCAGCTCTCGTGACACCTCGGCCTTCAGCTTCGGTAATGCTGATTGATAAGTCTCACTCGCAGCTCTCGTGACACCTCGGCGTTCAGCTTCGGTAATGCTGATTGATAAGTCTCACTCGCAGCTCTCGTGACACCTTGGTCTTCAGCTTCGGTAATGCTGATTGATAAGTCTCACTCGCAGCTCTCGTGACACCTCGGCCTTCAGCTTCGGTAATGCTGATTGATAAGTATCACTCGCAGCTCTCGTGACACCTCGGCGTTCAGCTTCGGTAATGCTGATTGATAAGTATCACTCGCAGCTCTCGTGACACCTCGGCGTTCAGCTTCGGTAATGCTGATTGATAAGTATCACTCGCAGCTCTCGTGACACCTCGGCGTTCAGCTTCGGTAATGCTGATTGATAAGTATCACTCGCAGCTCTCGTAACACCTCGGCCTTCAGCTTCGGTAATGCTGATTGATAAGTATCACTCGCAGCTCTCGTGACACCTCGGCCTTCAGCTTCAGTATTGCTGATTGATAAGTCTCACTCGCAGCTCTCGTGACACCTCGGCCTTCAGCTTCGGTAATGCTGATTGATAAGTCTCACTCGCAGCTCTCGTGACACCTCGGCCTTCAGCTTCAGTATTGCTGATTGATAAGTCTCACTTGCAGCTCTCGTGACACCTCGGCCTTCAGCTTCAGTATTGCTGATTGATAAGTCTCACTCGCAGCTCTCGTGACACCTCGGCCTTCAGCTTCAGTATTGCTGATTGATAAGTCTCACTTGCAGCTCTCGTGACACCTCGGCCTTCAGCTTCAGTAATGCTGATTGATAAGTCTCACTCGCAGCTCTCATGACACCTTGGCCTTCAGCTTCGGTAATGCTGATTGATAAGTCTCACTCGCAGCTCTCGTGACACCTCGGCCTTCAGCTTCAGTAATGCTGATTGATAAGTCTCACTTGCAGCTCTCGTGACACCTCGGCCTTCAGCTTCGGTAATGCTGATTGATAAGTCTCACTCGCAGCTCTCGTGACACCTCGGCCTTCAGCTTCAGTAATGCTGATTGATAAGTCTCACTCGCAGCTCTCGTGACACCTCGGCCTTCAGCTTCGGTAATGCTGATTGATAAGTCTCACTCGTAGCTCTCGTGACACCTCGGCCTTCAGCTTCGGTAATGCTGATTGATAAGTCTCACTCGCAGCTCTCGTAACACCTCGGCCTTCAGCTTCGGTAATGCTGATTGATAAGTCTCACTCGCAGCTCTCGTGACACCTCGGCCTTCAGCTTCGGTAATGCTAATTGATAAGTCTCACTCGCAGCTCTCGTGACACCTCGGACTAGGCTGTTTTGTACGATGTAAAACCTCATTCGGTTTTCGATCTATACTGATTTTCATTTATTGCTTTCTATAATATAAACATTATAAAAATAATAAAATATAATAATAAAAACTATAGTGGTTGGATTTAGTTAGATATTTCAGGGCTATTTTAGTAATCCCAGGTAATTTTTTACATTTATAATAATTTTTCCAAAGTCCACCTTTAAGCTTTAAAGTGAATCTGATCAAAACATTTTACCAGTTTCCTACCTAGAGAAAGTTTGAGAAGGATGATTCATTTACGAAATCAAATATCTCTATATATAAAAGCCAAATACCACTCACTCATTGACTGACTGATAAGAATATCTGAAAACCCACCGTACGGATTTCCATGAAAGGAAATTAGCTTTAGTATTGAAGGGACCCACTAAGGAAGGATTTTTCGAAATTCTATCCCTAAGGGGGCAAACAGCCCCTCAACAATCCTTTTTCCATAAGAATAACATTAGGTTGATTTTAGTAAATTAATAACAGCTGTTTTTTTAAGTAAATAAACATGTTTATTTTAAATATTTGACATTAGCCTATTGATGCATTAGGATTTTAATCTTCAGCTGTTAAAAAAAACAGAAATGAAATAAACACGTTTGAAATAGGCTTATAAATAGGTATCAACGCAAGTAGTGTGAGTTAAATACCGTAAATAATTTAATATTGTAATGTTACGTTATACAGATATTGTCCTATAATTTGCAGTCAAAGTCGCATGCCGAGGCCGAAAGCTGAGGTGTATCGAGCGCAGCGAGCGTCGGGGTTGGCACGTGAAGCGTGTAGGAGTGTCCCTTAGTATAGTATTATATATCCCAAATATTTTGCTATTTACAAAACTGAAAGTAAAAAGGAAGTAATGACTTATATAATATCAGTTTTGAAAATAAATACTCAGCTGTGGTAAAACAATTCAACGAAATATTCCACAAAAGATAAGTTAGACTCTCAGTCGTAACGACACTTTGGTGTCTGACATTTTTATGTATATCACCGCTCCCCGACACCTTATCTGCCACAGCCTGACTTAAAGTTTTCTTGGTTTCAACCCCATAAATCTTACCAAACCAGTAGAACTACCAACGGATCATACTCCCTTACGGAAAAGTTAGACTTTATGCATTTGCACATTATTTTGTTGAATCAGCTTATCATTTTACTTTTTGTAAAATATGTCAAATATCATTGGAAAAAGCTTTTAAAATGAAAGTCGAAACCTATTAGCAAGAAGATGAAAATTGCGGCTATGGTATGGAGAAATATTGCAACCATTCTATTTCCTTTCTGCCATAATCATAGAGTAAGACATAGAAGTATTTTGAATAGTATCTTATTTACTATATTTTAAATATATTTATGTATGTATTCAAGGTGATCAACTCAAGGTAGCCACAATTGCGATCTCAGAAAGTATTGAATTTACAGCAAAATTTAAATGAGGGATTTACTAAAATTTTTTATGCTCATTAAAATGACGTAGGTAAACGTTTAAAATTCGGTCTCCATTTTCCAATATGGTAGTCAACTTCGAAATTTCTTATGGGAACACCTAATTTTATGATAATTTTAGGTGTTAATAGTGAATTTAAGAATTTGTATTCTTCATATTTTTTATATACTTAAACGTTTCACCGCTAGGAGCGCTGAAAGTTTAAAAAATCCTTATTTCAACAATTTAAAAAAGGCATGTTCTGCCATTTACAAAAATAATGTTTAACTTATAATGCATTATTTTTATTCAATTGGACATTGAAAAGGTCTTCAATGCATATTTCATACAAATAGTACAATCACGTAGCTCAAATTTTAATATTCGTTCGCCATTTTCCAATTAGCGGGCAACTTTGAAATGACTTATAGTAACCCCTATTTTTTATGATATATTTAAGTTTAACTAGTGATTCTAAAACTTTTTTATTCTTGGGATTATTTTAATATACTTAACCGTTTTAGAAATTCGTAGTTTAACAGAGCTCCTAGTGGCAAAATGGTTAAGTATATTAAAATAATAACAAAAATAAAAAAGTCTTAGAATCACTACTTAAACCTAAATCCATCTTACAAATAAGGGGTTACTTTAAGTCATTTCAAAGTTGCCCGCTAATTGGAAAATGGCGACCTTGACCTACGTGATTGTAATATTTTTGTATAAAACATGTATTTGTGAAACTGCAAGAGCTTTTCAACATTCAATTGAGTAAAAATAATGCAATATAAGTTAAGATTTATTTTTTAAAAGGGCAGAACACGTCTCTTTAATAAATTTTGAAATAAGGATTTCTGATTCTTACAGTGCTCCTAGCGGCGAAACTGTTAAGTATGTCAAAATAATACATATATTTAAACATTCTTAAAATTACTAGTAAAACACAAATCCACCATAAAAATAAGGGTTCCCATAAGTAATTTCAGAGTTGTCCGCTATATTGGAAAATGGCGACCGAATTTTAAAATTTTACCTTTGTAATTTTAATGAGCATAAAACATGACGGTAAATCCCCCATTTAATGTTTGCTGTAAAATCAATACTTTTTGAGATCCCAATTGTGGCCACCTTCAGTTCATATATATGGCCATCATATTTCACGTCATATAGTATGTTCGGTCTAACGTAGCGAAGAAATCTAGGTACCATTTGAAAGAGGACAAGTATATATTTCTGATCAGTTCACTTCCTCATTTTTATTTTAATCCTCTTTGTTTTGCAGACGTGAGAATTGATGTAATACGCTGATGCGCTTTTTGGTATTTACAAATATAAAAATAAATGTTATAATATAAATTCTTTACCCTTTATATTTTCTAAAATTATACACAATTTAGCAACTTTTGGCTATCTTGGAATATAACATTTTTAATACCTTATTAATTCCCTAAGTGTGGTTCCGTCTTTTTTACAAATTAAAAAATTTTATGTTTTTTTAAATTTTACATATAACAAACATATACGTTTTTTTCAAGATTAAACATATTTTTATATTATTCTGTGATTTTTAAAATAGAAATTATGTATAAATTTATAGTATCTGAATATTTTATAGATTTTTAATAAAAATTTTAAAATACCCTTATGAAACAGTGAAAAACAGCCTGCCACTACAGAAATAATCGTAATGGCCACTTCTAGGGTTAAAGATTTTGTTATTTAGAGCAGTGTGAATATTAGCTGGAGAGCCGGTGGTTGAGCAGTTAGATGAAAGGTATTAAGGCCCTAAATGAATACTTTGGAAACTCTAAGATGTTAATTATAATGTTATGGTACGAGTCTAAGTGTTATATTACAGAAAAACTGACATTATATTTGTTCTTGGCAGACTTCAATACAATATACTAAATGTGTTGTACTTAAATAATTGGCCAAAAAGTTAAAGATCGTCTTATTTTATCAGGTGAAGTTAGTACTAAGAAGCCCTCTCTAACACTTAACTTGGGGACCAACGGCTTTACGTGAATTCCGAACCACCACCAGTGACCGGGCAGGAGAGCTGCGTGTAAGAACGGAATCACTCAGACGGTCACCCATCCAATGAACAGCCACGCTCGATGTTGCTTAACTCCGTTATCGTACGGCAAGGTCGGAACACTTCGGTCAAGGCAACTGACTATTAGCTATCGAAACAAACTAACAGTTTGTTCTTTATGTATACAAATTAATTAAATTATTATTTGTTTAATTTTACCTTTAGACTTTTTAATATTTTACTGTACACTTCGAATTTCTAAATTTATCCTCAGGCATGTTATATTATTAGTATTCTCTTATATTATTGTGATTATTCTACCATCACGAAGTTATAACCTTTTTAATAAGGTATTTTATAAATTAATTAAACACACATTAAAAATAAACAATATTATATATGATTTAATTTTAAAAAGAACATTGATAAAATCACATACAATTATATGCATGAATAGGAAGGGATTAATTAATTAAATAAAACATCTGTTTAAAATTGAGTGTAGACTTTCAACATTTTTATCAAACTATTGTGTAGTGTATAGTCGTGTCGTAACATGGAATGATTGATGGAAATCATTGTTAGCCCAACAAATCAACGACAGGAGATTCGAAAAGCTGTCAGAGAGGAAGCAGGTTGTTATCCAAACAGACTGGAACGAGTAAATCCTTAGCTATTCCTGTCATAATGATTGTCACTCGTTATGGTCCTATGGGAATTTCTAGAGAATTTATTTTTAGATGAAAATCATTTACCTAAAGATTTGAAAGTTTAAAAGATATTTGAGCTTGAAAAACTATTATTGATTAAAATATCTTTGTGTGAGAAAACCTCGATATGTTACTTATATTTTAAACATCACATGAACGTTTTTTGAAATTTATCGAGCCAATTTTCTTCAGTGTTACAAACGGTTTCAATACAATACATAATATATGAGACAACACAACAATATGAACAATTAGAATCGGAATAGTTTTGAATAATTATAGCCTTGAGAGACAACAAATTAAAAAAAAATATCGTTATGTTAACAAACGTAATAGTAAAAATAATTTTATACTAAAGGTATACAAATAAATTAAATACTCATAATTTGACAATTTGTAAACATAAGTTAGAAAACAAGTGCTCATGGCGTCGGTGCTTAGAATTTAAACTCAAAATGTACAACCAGAAACAAAATAGTCAAATATAAAGCAGTACTAAACTAATTTCTATGCGCATGATTATTAAAAATCCACTATTACGGTAACCTCAATTATGATGAACTGTCTCCTGTTATAACAAGTATATTATTTATAATTAAACTGTAGAACTTTAGACTTCTGTGATGAATATAAAGCTGGAACAATATCTGTAGAAAAAGAAAAACTTTTAATGAGAACGGTCAAACTTTCTTAAATGTATGCTAACTAAATATAAACACACGTACTGTACTACAATATTCAATAACGTTATAATATTAACTTGCCCCATAACACTAGTTATATAAATAATACAGTTTCATTGAAATACGGGTTCATAAATAGAGGATTGGTATCTACCATTACGGAATTGGCTGTAAAGCTCTAAGAGACCCAGGTTTACGTCTTGAGGTCTCTTTGAGGTCAAGCACGTAGGACTGACTTCAATACAGATGTTTTATGAAAGTATACAAAAATATCTATTTACAAACAACAACGCTCTGGGGAGGTTTTTACGACATACCATTTAAACCACCGTTGAGAATAAAATCTTACAATTATATAAACATCTATTGTTGTCAGTCCGTCTGTCTGTGTGAGTGTTACAGGCCCCTTTGTGCCTGTGTTAATATATAATATTTTACAGGTATGTTCTCGCGAACATACATACGTCATGTTTACATACATTCACAGGTGTACTTATAAGTACGACTTATTTAACTCATAATTAGTTGAATTATTTATCTATAAAAATACAATATGTGAGGATATCTGGCTGATCTTTACATTAGTGTATTTACATTTTAACTAAGTTGTAAAAAATATGGAATAACGCAAGAAAAAATTAACAAAATATTTCAAAAATAAAGACTTACGTATACGAAGTCTTTTAAGAAAGAACAATAATAGAGGCAAAATATCACTTCCAGGGTTGAAAGTATCAAAGGAAATAACTTTTTGAGAATAAAAAAGTAAAGTATAGAAAATATAGTTGACTAATAATATTTAGATTTTCTGTTGTATACGATTGAAATGTATGTGTTGTATACATATTAGGTTTTTAAAAAGAACACATTTTTAAAAATATTCTACAAATTTTTATTCAAAACAGAGCTTTCGACGGTTAAGGCATCATCATACATTCTACATTAAAATATGATAAAATATAAATATGTTGAAAGAATTTAGAACTTAAATAGATTAATAGAAAGTAATTTTGAATAAATATTAAACTGGAAAATATGATTTACATGGTTGAAAATGATGAAAACTGTTGCATAGTTAGGTATTAAGATAAAATGTTTTAATTAATACCATTATAAATAAAAATACGTTAAAAAAATTAAATAAAAACAAGACTAATAACAATAGTTTTACCATAATATTGGACAGTATTATTTCTTGACAACATAATTGTTCGTATAGTCTCATTATGCCTTATATTGTGAACCTATAGCTATTCATTTAGTTTGATCGATAGGTTACTTCTAGATTGAAAATTTATATCCTACATTGAACATTGAAACTTTATAGTCAACTGACTAAAAACTAAAGCCCGGTAGGATCTATAGTCAGTCCTATGGCGACCACTCAATGGTCGCTATCTGCATGGACACTGCTAGAGAAGTCTGAGGTGTTCAAGTAGGGTAGTAGTAGGAGTACAGATATGGCGAATGGGAGATAGCTAAGTATTAGGCTTCTCAATTAACAGAAAATCTGACCAATATCACGTGGTTCGGATCCCACGTAATGCCGTAGGTCCCTTATTTTACCAAGCTATTGAGCTATTAATAAATGGCCTTTTTGAGCTTAAGTAAAACTCAGTTGGTAACCAGACTACACAGGTCATACACACTCATATAAATATAATTCATATTTGCTTTAAAATACGCATCAATTTGTGTCGGTGTCTCATATCTGAGAATAAACCCAACCACGGATAAATATACATTTGTAGTCGATTGTCAATAATTAAAAATCACATCGATATGTTCAATGCAACTCTATATTCAACTGTAACAGTTGATTGAACAGTCGATCACGAAGAAGTAGACGCTTGTCGTTAAATGAAAATGTCGTCAATAGGTTAGTTCTAGGTTAATGGTACATTTAAAACTCTTAAATCCAACTGTCACAGTTGACTGACAACTCGATAATAGTGACGTATCCATGTATAGTCGTTTGTCAATAAATAAAATCGATCTAGGACCTAGATTTTATTTTATTTTTTAATTTTAAAAAAGTTAAAATTATTTAAACAACTGATTTATTATAAAGAAATGTTCTCACATATTTCAAAGCATTCTTTACAAACAATAAAATCAGTAAATTTTACTCATTATACATAAAATATGAGTAAGAAACGTATTTATAAACAGGGTTAAGTAAACGTCTGGTATATTCTATGTTAAAGATGGAGCTGTATTGGTTTTCTGTATATAATTGTTAAAAATAACACAATTTAAACCAATAAAACTTTAATAGTGAGGCCTTTCGATAGCAAGGCTATCATTGTCAGACACATCACAAATAAATATACTGGTATATATGTGTTAATTTTTAAAGGATTGAAAGAAATGTATTTAAACTGTGTAGTTATGTCCATGTCCTTTTACTAATTATTTAGACATACTTTATTAGTTTTTCGTATCGTCTTAAACATTTTAAATGTAAGCCTAAATTGAGTTATACCTCATTTTAAAGGAATTTGTTTGTATAATACAAAAGTGCAAATGAACCTATTCAGAAAATGCCGCCAAATGAAGAATTTAAAGTCACATTACTAATTCTTCTAAAGCTATTTATAGAATCATAATTATGTAATCTAGTTATAGCTATTTATTTGTCTCTGTTTGAGGTCCTTATTGTTGAGTATGTTGCTGATTGTTTACAATCGTAATGAAAGACTGCGTAATAAAATAACTATGTTATTTTATGAAATAAGAACAATTATTAAAATACTTTTGACTGCTGTTAGGCACTTAAAATAGTGTAAGGAAATTATTATAACAATTTGTTACATTTTTTGTGAAAATTAATTAATATATCATATTCTGTTAATTAAAATATAGCTGTAAGCAATAATAGAGAATAACTATATTATCCTTGTTTTTAAGAAGCACTAGTTATATGTAATTAAATTCTTTGAGTGGCTGTATTTTTTTGACGGGGTTATCATTTTATTCAACTTTTGTGTTATACAAACAACGACCTTTAAAATGAAGTACAACTCGAGGTAGGATTGCATTTGAAATGTTTAAGAATTCCTTTATGGACCATTCCCTGGCTATGCGCAAAACAAGTAAAATATGTCTAAATGTTTAATTTAAGGACATATATAAAACTACAAAACTTCGTTACATTTCTTTAAATAGTTTTAAATTAATAAATATATTACAGACTTTCACCTAATCCTGAATATCAAAAGTGACTATTTAATGATATGATCGTATTGATTTAGATTTTATACATACAAATATAAATCTAGTGTTTTATAATAATAGGTGTATTTTAGTTTGATTTATCTCATGCGTTTCAATTATAAGTATGACTAATGACTACAAAAATATCGACAATAAATAATAATAAAATGTACACATTATATATTCAAACTTATAACAAACCGGAGTATCATTTAGGGTTTCACTTGCATCACTTCTCATGCATTGTTTAACCTAAAAAATACATTTTCATGTAACGGTTTGTTTTATTAAACTTCTAAATTGTTTACTTCATTAAGAGTCAGGTCTCTTTGGGAGTCCTAATGACTTGCTTGACACCAATCCTGGAATGAAACATTTAATTTTTCCAGTTTCCGGTAGAAGCTTCATACTCCTAGTTTCGTAAAAAAAAACCAAGATTATCAACGATTACCTGTTAAATTACCCGGCCTTTAAGGGTTAACCTTTAATCACTATCATAATACACATAGGGGATAAGCTTATCCGAGGGTGAATTTGTGGATCATGTTTCGATCAATAAATAGATAGCGACTAAATTTATATTAGAAGTGATTTTTTAAAAATATAAATGCATATGACTATTCCCAAAAATTAATCATTTTATTACATACTTCAAAATAAAAAAACTATATATTCCTTGCCAAAACCACGTGCAAGGCATAAATAAATATTGTAATTAGTTAATTTAAATCGAAATAATATACATATTGTCAAGAAATCAACAATTATCAACGAGTATTATACTTTATTCCATTAATACCAGAATTATAAGAGACAGTACAATTAATCACTTTGTCATACAGAAATGTGTACTATTAAAATGCTCGGCTAATTTACCGTATAATCCAGCACCATTAAGTATCTCATTATTGATTTCTAAGTATGTTAAACATTTAACATATTTAAACATTTATAATTTTATCGTACGTTGGTTATGAACATCCCACCTACCCATACACGTACGTTGGTTATGACCTTCTCGCCCACTCATACACGTACGTTGGTTATGACTATCCCACCCATTCATACACGTATGTTGGTTATGACCCTCCCACCCACCTATACACATATGTTGGTGATGACGCTCCCACCCACCGATTTACTTATGCTGGATACAACTCTTCCACCAACCCACACACTTAAATTGGTTATGGGCTGGTACATACCACATTGGTACATTGGTACGTAGCTTTGTTAGGTAATTAATTGTAGGTGTCATATGAAAAGGAAAACTTTTACCTTTATCATTAATTTACTTGTAATATGTAAATGATCATTAAAGATCGTATGTTTAATATCCATAAAAAGACCCTTATTTGTATGAAGTTATTTTGTAGCCTATAACGGTAGTGATTTAAAAAAGAAAATCCAAAAACTAGAACTATTCCAAAAGGTGTTAATTAATAACAGTTAAATATTAGTTTTACATTTTCTAAATCCAATTGGATTAAATTTACTCATTCACATTTACTTTCATCACTGAGAACAGCTGCATTTTTTACATGTTTTGAGTCTAATAGAAACACAATTTGTTCAGTGTATATAAAATAATTGTTAATCCCACATAGTATGGCCATGGACTACCGTTTTCTCTGTGCATCAAATTATTTTGTTAACAAATAAGATATAATTTATAGGTCTTCTTATTTAAATCTTATACACGGTGGCCGCATAATGGTTGCCATCGACATGGGCACAGACAGAGAAGTCTTGAGAGTCCATGTTGGGTGGTAGTCAGGGTGCAAATATTGTGTAGGGAAGAGAACTGAGTATCAAACTTATCAAGTCGAAGCTAACTCAAACTCACTTAGTAACAAGACTACACCGGTCATCAATACTCAGCCTACACTGAAGTATTCGTTAATTTTTGTCTAAAAATACGCACAAGCCGGATCGGCTCCCCATATAAAAATAATTGGTATGGCAATGATAGCCTAACTACTATATAACCAATTACGTTGAAAGTTAAAGCCATTCCACAAACATCTGACTCAGGAACTCCACATAGGCTGGTGAATATGGTTTTCGGGAAGGACTGTCAACACGTCCTGCCACATCCTGATATTTATAGTGATGGATTGTTCAGCAGTGCCAGAATACTTTTAGTAAACCCATAATCTGAATGCTCTCTAGGCTTTTCAAAGCGTTATCGTTGATATTTGAATCATTCAAAATAACAATGGTGATAATGATTTATTTCCATTTAAAATAAATATGTAAAATAATGTAGAAATAATTTGAAATTTATCTCGCCACTTTTACTAGTAATGTGGCCAGTTGTCGTAAAAACTAATGCGCATTAAAAATTACGTTATAATTGTGAGTTTAGCAATATATAAAAAACTTAGTTACATGTCATCATATGCAGTAACTGTATGATATAAATAATCAAATTAATAAAAATTAAACAATCATATTAATATGAAAATTATGATTAATTTGAAATTTTGTTTGGATAAATAGTGAAAAAGTTAAAAACTTAAATTTGATAAAACATATTGTTTTACATTAAAATCAAGCATATGATTTATTTTAAAAAAGTTTTTTTAAATTCAAAACATTAAATAAAAAACTAACATCATGTATCTTAGTTCTTGCGAAATTTTCTAAGTGATATAATGGACTTCTAAGTCAATATAATGGACAATTGACTGTCGGTTAAAAAATTTAGGACACAAGTATTGGAAGGAAACAGTTATGAAAAAGTTCCCTAAAGCTAAACAGTTACTTTAGGGAGCTGGTAGTTCTTGTTGCGTACAAAACGTGTATTATAGTAAATTTCACCGAGTTCCATATTTATACTTCTAATACAAAAAAGTCTAAGGACTTTAAAAATTAACTAATACTGTACTGGTAAAATGTTCAATTTTTTAAAATGATAAGTTAATAATAGTTCTGGGTTTTCGTAAGTAAATGTGTTTTTAAAAAGTATATACATTAAGGCTACTACGACAATAACATAATGCCCTTTTAACTTCCATTATATACATTTTAATTATTCTTAATGCAAAGTCTTATAAGTTATTTTTGCAACATGGAAGCCCAATTTTTCCTTTATGTAGTTATCTTTCAAATTTTGAAAGTTTGCATAGTACATCTGCAATTTATAAAATGCGAAATAGACTCGATTACTACTCTATTTCAAACAAATATTTTATAAAATTAAATCAAAATAAAATAATCGAATGCAATAATAACTTATAGATTACTATTTGACAACGAATCTTCATTAAAATAGCAGTTAAAAACGATCTCTTAATGTTTCTTGATAAGGTTAGTCTAGCAACACATTTCGTATTAATATAAAATATTTTGCTAGTATTCTAGTGGACATTGTTGTATCAGTTAATTATTCATGTACTAAACGATTTTTGAGAGAAGTTTAATTTCGAAAGGTTGAAAATATGTTCAGTATTAGTAGTATATATTTAGTTAAATATTGTTCATTAACTTCAAATATTTCAACATAATAAACCAAAGGTAATTTTATATAATTTGTGTTTTCATTCATACATGTTTCTTCCTTGATTTGAGACATTTTTCAACAATTACATTTTTATGTAAAGTTATTACACGAGTGGAATATTTAAAAGAACTTTTTTAAATTAGATTAAATATGGCATTTCTGGTTCTGAAGTGTTTATAAAAATGGGATTCAATTGATAGGATTCAAAAACTGCCTGAGCAGATTTGATTTTAATACTGCATTTATTACTATAATATAGAACCCACTTTCTATAAGGAAGACGATAATTAAAATTTACACATACAGTTTTGTGCATAAAATGTTAAATTCCTATTTAGAGAATAATTTTATATTTTAGTTAATGTTATATTAAACAGTAATAATAGTTGAGCACTCACCATATCTACGAGCTAATGACTTATGTACCAAACGAATATTATTAACTAACCAGAAATATAAATGGTCTGTATTGTTTATCTTTCTCTATGCCCCATTAGCTTTATAATATTTTTATAGATTTTATTAATTTAATTTTAGATTTATTTAACATGAATATATTTTAAATATAATTGTTTCGCACTTTAAGCATGATTTATATTTCTACACAAATTACTTATTTTGAAGGCTCCGGATACACTTTTGAAATACACGCATAGATATTTTGGTTAAAGATAAATGTAATACAGATCGTAATAATGATTTAAAGTAGAAAATTATCATACATGTATTCTACTTTGATAATATAAATGATCATACGTGTATTCTACTTTGATAATATAAATTATCATACGTGTATTCTACATTGATAATATAAATGATCATACGTGTATTCTACTTTGATAATATAAATGATCATACGTGTATTCTACATTGATAATATAAATGATCATACGTGTATTCTACTTTGATAATATAAATTATCATACGTGTATTCTACATTGATAATATAAATGATCATACGTGTATTCTACATTGATAATATAAATGATCATACGTGTATTCTACTTTGATAATATAAATTATCATACGTGTATTCTACATTGATAATATAAATGATCATACGTGTATTCTACTTTGATAATATAAATGATCATACGTGTATTCTACATTGATAATATAAATGATCATACGTGTATTCTACATTGATAATATAAATTATCATACGTGTATTCTACTTTGATAATATAAATGATCATACGTGTATTCTACTTTGATAATATAAATTATCATACGTGTATTCTACATTGATAATATAAATGATCATACGTGTATTCTACATTGATAATATAAATTATCATACGTGTATTCTACTTTGATAATATAAATGATCATACGTGTATTCTACTTTGATAATATAAATGATCATACGTGTATTCTACTTTGATAATATAAATTATCATACGTGTATTCTACATTGATAATATAAATGATCATACGTGTATTCTACATTGATAATATAAATGATCATACGTGTATTCTACTTTGATAATATAAATTATCATACGTGTATTCTACATTGATAATATAAATGATCATACGTGTATTCTACTTTGATAATATAAATTATCATACGTGTATTCTACATTGATAATATAAATGATCATACGTGTATTCTACATTGATAATATAAATGATCATACGTGTATTCTACTTTGATAATATAAATTATCATACGTGTATTCTACATTGATAATATAAATGATCATACGTGTATTCTACTTTGATAATATAAATGATCATACGTGTATTCTACTTTGCTAATACAAATGATCATAAGTTTATTCTACTTTGATAATATAAATGATCATACGTGTATTCTACTTTGATAATATAAACGATCATACGTGTATTCTACTTTTATTATATAAAATGATCATACGTATATTCTACTTCGATAATATAAATGATCATACTCTAGATTAATTGAGGTTTATAGTAGATGCTAAGCAATCGAAAAGTATAATAAAGTGGCAAGTACAAGAATAGCTTTGTAAAATATCTAAAATGGATTTGAACTTCATACATTAACGTATTTCATATAAATAAATCAATGTTTAAACTAGAAAATGGAAATAAAAATACTTTATACTCCGAAAACTTTTTAGAAATGGTAGTATATAAGTAATATTCTATTCTATATCAGTATAAAACATGTAGTGATAAAAAAATATTCGCTTATAATAGTAAATGATATAATTGTAACATAATAATTTATCGACTTTAGGGAGGTTGGTAAAAATCGGAGGGCTGACACAGTAGCAGATGACGATAAAACACGCCTTCCCCCTCCCCTCCCCCAACGACCCACTTAACTAAGTAAGGCTGCAGAGCACAATTAGGCACAACATCTACAGTCATTTTACATATAATAACTGCAATAAAATTACCAAAACAGAATTTTTAGTTAGAATCTCACCTTTTCATTAAAAAGTAAGAATGAGAATAAAAAATAAAAATAAGAATTAAGAAAACAACATGCTTTACTGGTACAACACAGAATAGGAACACTCAACAATAATAAGTTTAAATAGTTAGTTTTTGATTAATTGTTGTATATTTAGTACCTAAGAATGAGTTTTATGTCAATAAATTTATGCTTTGTAAGTTTATTATACGTAGAAAGAACAATCGTTTGCGAAAAAATTATATACATATGTTAATAATATATTACGACATTTACTATTGGAAAATATGGAGATTTTTGAGCTATGCGCTTTTTTATGGTGTAATAGGTCTTATTACTCCAAATATAACTTGTCATATATATTTCATTAGAGTTCATTGAAGTATTTTAGTACATAAAAAAAAGCATCTTATGGTTTTTTTTTAATAGAACATTATGTGTTGTTGTAAATACAGTCCAGGTGAACGTTACATATCATAAATTTATTACAATGTAAGTACAAAATCCACAAATTTTATATCGATTGAGTTTAGTAAAAACTACGCTTGCCTTTCCCAGACCAAATCAATCCACTTCATTCATATCATTTTGAAATAAATGACTGTGTTTTCAAGTTTAATTGCTTCACGATATTCTTCTTTATAACAAAATAAGGAGTTTATGCAGAACTTTCCTTAACACGAAATTAAGGTGTGCCCGGTTTAGTGATCAAAAGAATTTGATTTATCACAACCGTCGCTAGGAGAAGCAAAGGGTCTGCTTCACTAACACACATAAAACGTATTTCCCTTCTCTCTCCCTCACTGTCCCCTACTTTCCCACCCCTTAAATTGTACGAAAGTACATAATTCCCTCATGTATAATAGTCTAAACACTAACAAAGATGTTTTATATATTATTAGTCTAATCTTTCATCGAAAGATAATTATTACAGATGGCATTTATCAAAAAATAATTGGTTAAATTAAAAAAATACATATGTTTTTAAGTTTTACTCTGCCCTAGGTTAGTAAATACCCTTTGTCCACTATATTCTCTTAAAATGTTAATATAAATTTAACATTTTCAATTTAAATTTGTATCTATAGTTTATGTAATATATTTTATAATACAGGGTGTTTCTTATAAAACGCAACCATTGTTTAAAATGGATTAAATTTCAATTCAATACTGTCCTTACAATTAACAATACATATATAGTTAATAAAATGGGTTCAGAATACTGTTCGAAAGCATTTTGACATAAAACAAACAATTTTGTTTTAAAATATTCCTCCACAGTAAACACTCTCTGGTCTTTGCTCAAAACCATGTCTCTAACCTAAACTTAATGACATTGCACAAAACTCAGATAAAGTGAACAACAATGCAGCAACGTAAATCAGCTGATAGCCAAGGAAGAAGAAGAACCAGGACTACCAACCTATGAACTTATAATATTATCTTAAACCTTCATTTTCTGTACTTGTAAATAAGGTTAAGTTTAAAATGGTACGCCCTGTATATGACACTATTTATTAGTGAGTTGTGTACCTAGAAAGGCCAATTTAGCCACTTTAGGGAGTCCTATCCATATAAAAAATGTTCCCTCAACACATTTGTGACATATAAGCTGACTAAAACTTTTAATAAACTAAAAATGCAAATGTAATTTTGAATTCAATATCTTAAACGTCCTTTATCTTAAACTCTTCTTAAAATACCTTAATATTGATGATCAGAACAAGATATATATTTGTAATGCATCTAGTGTAATATACACGTAAAAGAATCGATGATTTATGGAAAGAATACTTTTTCAACTTCACAGAGATGGAAAATGCTATAAAAAATACTACCGAAATTAGATAATAATATCTAGGTATAAGTCCTATCACATATTTATCTTATTCCTTTTAAAACCGGGCATTTGAATGGGATTAGATTTTTGCTATTGCATATATTTTTATTTCTCGATACCATAAAATCAGTATGGAGTTGAAACAAATTATTTATGAACCATAATCATGTTTTTTTGGCAATTAAAATATTTTAACCAAATAGTATCTATATTTAGTTTTTGTTACTATAATTTTAAAATTTTTCTAAACATTTGTCCATCGCTCATCCTATGTAAAGTTAAAAAAATATACAATTTAATTTCAATACAATTTAATTTGTTTTAGTCAAAACTTTAAATTCCTTCTTCATTAAATAAATAGAAAAGGCAACAATTTCACTTTCATTGTTTTATATTCGTTTTTAAACATGGTTTATCATAAATCTTCTCAGAATAATTTTCCAAATAATTTTCCAGACTTTTAACACAGAAGTAAAAAAATAACAATTATATATTTGATCATTTCATGTAATTACCAAGTATTTGACTAAACTATCTGTTCCATCCTCTGTGTTCTGATACCGTGAGAGTGTTGTCGCTTGTTTTCACTTACCATCCACTTTGACATGTTAATATTGAACATACAATTTTGTGTCTAGAGTAACAACATTTGTTAGGGTAATGATTCTCAAGAACAAAACCCCTTTAAGTGAAAGGTACACTCGTAAATAAGCATTACAAAACGTGTTTCCTTACACTACTGCAATATTTTGTCTTAGCCAATGTCTTTGAATATATTGGCTGAAACGAATAAAATAAATTAACATTCTTTTACTGCTATCAAATTCATCCTTAATAGTAACTAACTGTACTGTCAAATAAAAAGAACTATACACCATTATGGGCGAACCGGTTGCGCTCTGGGGCGTCAGGACTTTTAGCATGGGTCAGAGATAGCACTGTGGCGCAGTGTTGTAACCCAGCTACTTAGGGACAGAGTGTTGAGGTTATTGTAGGCAAGAGGTTCTATACTCAGTTCTCATAGTAACGACATAGCGTCCGCTCAGTGGTTGTCATCACTTTGGACACTAGAGAAGCCTGGGTTGTTTGTGTTGAGTGATTTTCAAGGCACAAATGTTGTGTAGGAAGGGAACTGCGTAGGCTTGTCAGTTAGCTGGAAATCGGGCCAACACTACGTGGTTCGAATTCCACGTAAATTTGTAGGTCTCTTAGTTGTCCTGGCAATATGGCTATTAATAAATACCTCTTTCTGAGGAGCATTCGACTTAGTTATAATGACTACATTCATTTTTTACAATCATCACACTCATTCACTCTTCGTATTCACCAATATCTCTACAATCGTCATCTTACTAATTAATAATAATAATGTTTTGAATCAGGCCTGTACTGTAAGTTTATCAGCGATGGTCTCCTTTTACTGTACTGGTACTTCCCCTTGCTCTATCTGAATAAATCTCCCACACAGACCATAGTCATTGGGGAATGGACAGAGTAGAAGTTAAACAGATTTAGAAATCTTCTTAGAAAAAAATACAGATCAAAAAACTATTTATACATAAGATTTTTTTAAAAATCTCAAAACTGAAGGTATAAACAATACTTAAAATTTTAAAGCGATAATTTTTTGAAAACAGAAAGGTAACTCAGAAATGAAAGTTATAGAGGGAGGGGGATCTAAATTGACAAACAAAGTGACGTTGTGCTCCCTGAGACAAATAAAGTTATTTTTAATCGCAGAACAATTGAGGACACAACGTTTCATAAACAAACTTTTTCATTGAAATGAGTTTTCTTATTCACAAACAATATCATTTTACTTAATAGTAAGCCTTTGCTTTTCACTAAGCTTCAAAAAGTGTTACTTTTTCTTGTTACTTGTTAATGACATACTTTGTTCTTGTATACACAACAGAAATTTCTGAATAAGTTACAGGATGGGTTTACAATTGAACAACAATAGATATTGGTAAACTGATACCAACCATAGATTAAGGTTTTTTATTGGCACTGGATTTTTGAAGATTGGTAAATTTGTTATATCCAACAAACCTTTCAAGTGTTTTAAGAAGCAAACAAAACATTTCGACAAAAATAAAACTCCTCTAGTCTTTAGGTGTTTCTTACTAACTATCCAAAGTTTAGAATGAATATATCACTTTTATTTATTTATTTTTTTTAAATCAAATAAAATTAGTTCGACAGTTACAATACTCTAGTTGTTTTAAGGCGTAAATTTAAACAACTATATATTCTCCCCCCTATTTAATTAGTTTAAAGTAAAACACCCTCAAACAACTATATGTTTTTGGATAACAGTAGACTCTTTAATGTCTCCTTATAAAGTAAACACTCATAATTGTCATAATTCTGGTTTGGTTGACTTTAATCTTGATAATATTAATAGTTTCAAGGATAAGATTTAATCTGTTAACATACTCTTTTATAATAACATCAATTTTTGTTACAGTTTTTTGTCAACTGTCTGCTTGGCTGTGTTTAAATATTTATTCAGTTTTTGTTTGGTTTTTAGTTTATTGCAAATTATATTTACTGTTATCTCATTTGTCATATTTTAATTTTGTTGTTGTTATTACTTAAGGTTATATTTTGTTAATTATTGTTAGTATTGTTATTATTATTTTGTTGTTATTGTTAATTAGTTGTAAATTATAATTAATTTATAATTTTCAAAACTCTCATAAATTCCAACAAAATATTTTATTCTGTGAGGACTTTCGCTTGCAATGTAGACATCATCGGACATCAACAAAATTCTAATTTTAAAACATTTGTTTACAAAATTTAATAATGTAAATATTCTAAACATATGGTAGATTTAAAAAAATAATGAAATTATAAGTGTGTATATATAACTATGAATACATAGTAATTTTCAGTTAAATTATACTATATAAAGGGATAATTTTGAATGGGTGGAGGTTTATTATTTACAATTAGTGTATTAAATTTATTCATGTAGAAAGTTTCTGACTCATCTAAGAATTGGTTTTTGTTAACTTGTTTTAGAACTTTAAATTTTGAAAAGTTATATCCTTTTTATACCGCATGCTTGGCCATTACTGATTTTTCACACGGTCCATATTTAAAATTTGCTGTGTGTTCTTTGAATCTTGTTTTAATTTTCCTTTTAATTTTTTTTCTTTAGCCTTATTACAATTATCACAATTATTTTTATATATTCCAGATTTATCTTCTTGATTTTGGGTTTTCCAATAGGTTTTTCATTTGATGACTTGTTCTGAACGATACATTTATATTATGTTTTTTAAATATCTTCTTTGTTTTCTCAGAATATTCATTGTAACAAACCTTAAAGAATAAAATATTTTATAGGAATATATGAGAATTTTAAAAATTATTTACAATTTCCAGTAAAAACTCAAAGAAGAAATGGATAATTATTGTTTTTTTATGTTGATTCAGTATAATAATTATTGCTTGTTATTTAACAGCTATTAATTCCAGGTCCATAAGATCACCGGTTATTATTTCACTGTTATCCAGACTATATTTTGTTCAATTTCAATAAAACTAAATCTTGTGCAATTTAGTTATAGTATATGTATTGCTTTATTGTAATTTGAATGTATTTGTATAAAAAGGCATTGCCGTTTGTCAATAAATGAAATAATTATGGACATGTGTGATACATAAAATTTATGTACGTAACAAATGAAGATGGCGGGGTTTTTTTTATTTCGAAACGTTTAGCGTGTCTCTTAAAACAGTTGAGGCGATGAAAATCTCAAAAAAATATACCAATCAGAAACCAACCATTATTTTTCACAAGTGTACAATGTTTTTAGTCTACATATTCCTCTTGTTAAGAATATAGATTACTCCAACATTTAATAGATACTTAGGTGTTTTCAAATATTTTGTTTCATTTAAGGCTCTTCTCTCGCTACTGTAAATGATCTATAAAAATTGATTTATGATACATCAAAATGATCAGTTATTACCATATATAAATAATGTTAGTAACAGTTGTTAAACGCTATAATGTATATTTATCATTCCCTCTGTGAGTATCACTGTGGTGTAACACGGACACGCGAGGGTACACTCCAATAAGGGTATATTAGCATGTCAAAGTGGGTGTTGGGTATATCATGTTGTATACATGCAGTACCTAAGTTGTATTATTATTAAACAAACATGCGTCTGACAGTGTTTTTGTACACCGTAAAGTGTATATTAACATGGTAAAGTAAGTGGGAAGTGTTTAGCAAGGGTTAGGTCCGTCCATAACATCATACCCCGCTATAGGATTTGCTTATTTAGAATTCAGCAGTTGCATGGACATTAAAAATGTCGTAAAATTTTAATTAGAAATTTTAATTAGAAAGTATATTTTGGTTTAAGACTTTAGGAGATATATCATTCTCAGATGGTGGGATGGAAAACCTAAAGGATAGTATAAAAATATATGGACATTAAAAGGGAAGAGTTAACGTGATAAAAAATTACGTACTTTTAAAAGACTTAGCTATGCTCATTTTAAATTTTAAAGTTTGGAATGCTCTGTTACTTGTACTTAAAGGGTTTTAAATATTTTATGTATTGTTTAATATGTTTTTATCTAGGCTTTAGTTTTAAAACACTTGTACATCTCAACTCATAATCTCCCATATACATTTATTCTATTTCTGATGAGAGATTGTGTATACCCATGTACAATCAGCTTGTTATTAATGTTACATTTGGCTATTTGATTTAATTTATGGAGTACCATTCATTGTCATTGTATGGAGTTTGGGAAATAAAAATTATATATTTAATTTTTATATACAATTGTAAAGGTTTTGTTGATTTGAACTTTTGAAGAAAAGTCATGGTTTTACGCCAACGTTTTGAAATGTTTTAGTAGTATTTATTTAAATTTCATTGGCTTTTTAGTGGCCTGTTCTCCGAGTCATAAGTACCTATCTACAGAGATTATGGTTCTGGGTTCAACTCCTGTCTTTTTGGTTTGAACAATTGTACCTAAAGTCCCCCGATGTTTAAGCAGAATCACGAGGAAATAGGAAATCTTGGTAATAACCACTAAAACTAATCACGACGGTATCCAACGCGGAGACTGCAAATCCCTGAGCAAAAATTGTATTTAATGGATTTGGTCATTCTGGGCCGGATAATGGATTATTATTATTGATAAAATGTTGTGATCCTGACGTATATGGAGTGAAATGATCTTAATATTGTAACATTTCATATTGCAATCATGTTTATAATTTCTTTTTTAAAGTTTTTTCAAATTCAATGTTTGTGTGGTTATTTGCTTTAAATTACATTCTGATATCTAATTACCACACCAGGTAAAGAAAATCACACCGTATACATGGTGAGATTGATCATTTAACAAGTAAAACTGAAATATTTTCATAACATTAAGGAATTTTTAAAAGATAGCAAAATAACAACGTAAAAATAATAATATTACTAAATCTAAATCACAGGCAAACAGAAAATACGGAAGTACAGTCGTCGCAACCAAAGGTCGTCCAAGTGTAACAGCAAGATAAACAACGGTTGGATAATGTCAGTGGTATTCAGGGGAAGGAGGAGAAGTGACAACAGCTTCTGTGAGACAACGAGACGTCATTATGTTTATTTTTATATTGATTCACTGATTGCTTTAGTTGCAACTCACTGACAGGTTTGTCATTTAATTTAAAGATTCAATTACATTTTTGTAATGTTTAATTTATGAATGAAATGTTATTACGATTTAATCTTCATTTAAGTCTATTTTATGATTTATAGGCCGGCAGTGTTATGCGTGTTTTATTTTTCAGCTAACACTTTTCAACTTTTATTTTTGTTCATTTACATTTATTAAACATTTTATTTTGGTCTAAATATGTATTGCTTATAAAAACATGTTAAGATCCCGAGTTGCATGAGACTTTGTCAAGTGCATTCTGAGATTTAAAAATATTAAGTCAAATACCATTTGCAGGAACATTCTGCAAGAGCTCTAGCTATGCAACAAGTGAGGATTTTGAAATATTTTCACTCGAAGAGGTAAATAAGGTAGATAATTAATATCCCAATACCGACCAATAACAGCCTTTCTTCCCATTGCTTACGGAAGAGAGAGAGATAGATTAAGACGCCATTATTTATATAACTTTGTAAGCGCGCAGTGCGAAGAAACATAACAAAACTATACGAATGATATGTCATGAGGGTGGTAAGTGAAGGGGTTGGGCATGTGAAGCGTTTAGAGGTGTCCCCTAGTTTCTACGTTATTTTTATGTTTTACTATCTTTAAAAATAAATTATTTTATCTAACAATCCTGATATTATGCCAGTAATATATTTTCCTAACAGCGTGGCTAGAAAATCTCAGACGTTAAGTGAGTTTCTCTACTTTGTTTGTGTGTTCCCCCCCCCCCCCCCTCCCCTAAGATGGACAAATCACCAAGTCCGAAATTCAGTTATGATCATCAAGTTAATCTCGTAATCATTGCATATTATATTTTAGTGCTCTTGCACGAGATTTTGTTGACGTTAGTTTGATATTTAGAAAATTTTATTTTGATTTTATATTAAAGTAGGGAACACATCTGCATGATTCACGTGACAATACCAACTGTCACTGCACTCAATATACTTCGGCCTTTGGCCTCGGCACAAAAATACCAATATTTGTGAATTTTGACAACAAATAATGGTAGATTAACTATGTGTAACATACAATCACAATATTAAACAAATTTATAGTTTCTCACTCACACTACTTGCGTTGCTGACAATATTTTAGTATAAACATCCAATGATATTACTTAGCCTATTTCAAACATGTTCATTTCATTTGTTTTTGTTTAACATCTGAATTTAAACTCTTAATGCATCATTAGGATAGTGCCAAACATACAAAATAAACAAATTCATTTATTTATTAAACATCTGTTATTAATTTACTAAAATCAACCCAATGTTATTCTTATAGAAAAAGGAACATTTCAGGTACTGTTTGTACCCATTAGGAATGGAATTTATAAAATCATTTCTTAGCGGGTCTCTTAGATACTTAAGATAACTTCCTTTAAAATTTCGTATAGATCCGTTAGGTGGTTTTTGAGATTTTGGGATGAGTGAGTGAGTCAGTTAGTCAGTGGTATTTGACATTTATAAATATATATTAAATTACAGTAAATAAATGTACATTTAAAAATCTTTGTTAATATTTTCGCGTTTAAAAATGATCTATATTAATTAGGGGGTCAAAAAGAAAAAATCTACTTATTTAATTTTCCTAAACTAACAAAACACGCATATAATAGTTATTTTCATTATTATTATAGTTAGAAGAGAAATGCTCAAGAAGAGTTAACGGGTGTGAAGTTTATTGCAGGAGAACCAGTTGGAAGATCCTTCAAAGCTAGAGAAAATTGTGTTACACAAAATCCCCGACATTGGTAAGCTTACAGGAAAGCAGCTTTGACCCTGCCGTGATATTAAACTGGGGAAAGACATAGATGTACAGTTCCTGTTAGTATGTAAATAAAAAGATGAATATTTAGGTAAATCTGATGTTGCTATGTGTGTTACATTTTTAATCAAATAAAGATTTTTCATTAAAAAAGTTTTATTTATGAAAATATTTAGATTTTTGAAAAATTAGATCGTAAACTTTTAGATTAGGTCTTTATCATAGTCTTTATTACCCATTTGTATTATGAGATAGTTTTTGAAAGCTTTATAAACAAATTATAGTAATGTTTTGCTTTATTTCCGTTTGAAAATGCTATTACTTACTAAAAACAACCTTTTTCATATATAAGTTTAGAGTGATTCCTAACGATGGGAAATTTAAAAGGATTCAAAAACTGTTTGTTTAGTTTAAAAGGATTGTGGATAATAGTGTTATGGGGATATCCACGGGTGTTTCCTACTATAGAATCTACGATATAAGCCATAATCTGATAAAAACGCAACCAGAAACTGCAATAAGGTTGAATTTAGCATGAATATTGTAGAGGCAGTTTTGCAGTTCTCAAAGAAAATATATAAAGAATATGAAAAGTTGATTTAAAATTAAATTACAACCAACAGTAGTTTTCCGAACTTAAACTGAACTTGGTGAAACTGAAGCCAGTTGTCTTTGGTCCCACAACAAAAAATGAAACATAATCTATATCGAATCACGATACGAATATTTATAATCAAGATAGAAATTTAAACAAAATTGAATTATTCATATTTATAAAATATAAATTAGAATATTAAAAAACTCTTAGTTTTTATTACATAACATTTATCAAAAATATTATTATATAGTGAACACTACTTTGTCCCAAAGTTAATTTTATCACAAGAAAAAAGGTTTTTTCATAAATACAAAGAAGTTAAAAGAGTGGTATGAGGTACAAAGTAAAATTATATTGTAACAACATTTGAGAAAAGCATTTTATAAGGGCCAAGAGTTGACAGACGACAAAGTCGTTTCTTATAAGAAGCACCAGAGATGAAAGTATAATTCGTTTCGATGTTATTCAATCCGCCCTGACAAAGTAAAGTATTCTTAGCCTACTGAAATACTTTTTTATTACAATGGATTTTAGGATTTATGTATATGCACTAATCCAGTGACGTATGTTGTATTATGATATATATAAGTACACCAGTAGTGAATATAAATGAGAATTAATTTTTATGAAAGTAACATTAATATGTAATGATACCAATATCACTTATATCGAAATTAAATAATATTGTGTGCCAACATTATGATATATAATATTTAGATTGATATATTCATCGCTATACACAAAAGTATAACGTAAAAGTCCTTTACACTTTGTGTTACTCCCGTTCAATATATTATGTTTTTGTAATCAGTAAAAAAATGTATACGATAAGAAACAAATCGTGACCAACAAAAATTAAACTATTATAATAAATTGCTACGTTTTTTCATATAAACAGTGTGTTTATAAGTATGCGATGTATAAAATAATTTTGGATCTTATTTTTTACATACACTAGCCAACAGCCCTTGCTTTACTTTAGGGTAATTCTCTCCGCTTGGTTACCCTCCCCGCCGCGGTTCTCTCTAAACAACCACACCATCACAGAAGCTCAGCCCGCTGCTGTTCTCTCCAAACAACGGATCTTAATAACAAAAAGAGCTAACTTCCCTCCAAATTTTATCGAAATCTGTTTGGTGGTCTCGGAGATTTCGTGATGAATGAGTACAACGTTTTTGGATTTTACATATTTAGCTTGTATAACAGCACAGCTTTATTATATAGACCATATATTCTTTATGAGAAGCAATCAGTTACATTTTCTTTATTATTTTAATTTTAATAAATTAATTGGTTTGGATAATTTTTAAGTCGAATACTTCAGATGTTTATTTCATTACTAATTTTCGTATAGCGAAACATGAATAATTATATCTATATATAAAAGGCAAAGCAAGTATATGATACTCACTCATAATTAATTCTCCAACTTCCCATTTACGTATAGAGAGCTGACATTTTGTAGAGTGTTTCAATAGGTATTAAATAAGACAACTAAAGTATTTTTATTTTGATAAAATACTCCTAAGGGGTAGAAACCGCCCCTAAAACAGTCTTCCATAACGATAATTTTTATAGTAATTGATTTTAGTAAATAATTAACAGCTGTTTTGTAAATAAATGAACATTTTTAATTTGAATGTTTGACATTATACTATGGTATAATTATAGATTAAACTCATAATGCATTAAGAGTTTAATCTTAACACGTTAGACAAAAATAAATGAAATGAACACTTTTAAAATTTTAAATAAAATTAAAATTTAAAATAGACTAAATAATACCATTGGGTATTTATACTAAGAAGTACGCAGCAACGCAAGTAATGTGAGTGAGATATTGTACATACATTTAATATTGTGATTTTACTTTATACAGCTAATCTATTATTATCTGTAGTCAAATATCGTGTGCCGAGGTCAAAGGCTGAGATATATCGAACGCAGCGAGTGTCACGGTTGGTACGCGAAGCGTAGAGGGGTGTCCACTAGTACTAAATAAAATTTGTCGAACAGTATTCAACAGTGTGTGATCATATTTTACTATAAATTAGTTTTTACATTTATTAAAGTTGAAAAATGTAAAGACAAATCGAAGATAGTAACAGTAGTTCCTTTTTTTTTTATTTCTTAAATGGTTGGCATATTTATTAAAAATTACGTGGAAAAGTTTCACTAACAAATAAGTTAGTGAAAAACAGTAGAAATAGTGGTAATTTGAATATGTTAATTTTAAAATATGTAGATTTATTTCTTATAGAGAAATAACGAATCGCAGCACACTGTACCCTTCTCTTAGGTTCGCCATTTTGAATTTATTAGCCCAGATACATTATCTCTATGTATTAACACTGTCATGCCTCGAGACATTCTTGAGAGAAGCTGTTTACAAACAAGGACCTGACGGAGAGTGTATTCCATTAAGGTTATAATGCCATAAAGGGAAAACTTACTTCTCTGTTTTTAGGTGTATATAAACGTTTGATCCTGGATCATATATTCATTATTCATCTCTAAGACGCCGATCTTAGAGATACGGGCGAATAAGAGGGGTGAATGAGTGTAGATGAACGAGTGTAGTCATTGTTACTATCTGAGTTTGACTTACCTCAACAATTTATTAATAGCCCAATACCCAGGCCAACTATGGGACCTACAGCTTTACGTAGAATCCGGACCATGCAGTGTTGGTCTGATTTTCAGAATTGACAAGTCTGACACTCAGTTCTCTTCCCTACACAACATCCGAATCTTGACTACCATCCAACATGGACACCCCAGACTTCTCAAGTAGTGTTCACGTCTATGGCAACCATAAATGACGATAACAAATGTTATGAAAATAGGCCAAGAAATATACAACAAAAATGTTCAAATTTTAAGTGATATTGAAAGTAATTTTTAATTAAATAAGTAAAACGATGAGTGTTTAAAATATTTCGATCTTACCTAAGTTTTAAATTTACGTTTCTTAATAAATATATAAGTCATAGCGTTACTGTAGTGACAAATAAATGATCAGTTACGTGGCTGAGTAGCTGAAAGAGTTCACATAGGTTATGATTGTCTAATGGGGATCACATAGGCTCTTTGGGGGTTGTCATTATGCAATAGGAAAAGCAGAGAGTCTAGTGGTTGCGACACTTGAAGATCTAATCGAACCAAACCTAACGGGAGCTGACTTATCCCAACCTAATCGAACTCTACGGAGCCAAGCCCAACCAAACATAACCTTAAAAACATAATCTAACCTGGCTGAATATAACCTAACCTAATCCAACTCAACCTAACCTAACCTAAAATAAACCAACCGAATCTAGCTCTGTGAAGTAAATCATTATAATACTAAGGCACAAGTAATTTTTCATGTAGATTGTATTATCGGTTTTTAAATTCTCAATTTTAAATTTTATACTTTTCGGTGTCCTGAAAAAAAAAAAGAAAAGGCCATCTATTATGTATATAGTGGTGTGTTTGCAGTTTTCTTAAAATCTCAATTGTAGTAAATAATGTTGTGCTACTGTGATTATCCAAGTGTATGCATTAGCAAGTCAAAGGGTACGTTAATATGGGATAAACACAATCACACTCCCAGGACGTTATGGTGAAATAGAGTTACAAGAAAATAAACCAACTTGGTATGGTTTACATTATTAATATCACTGAGGTACTCATAGGGGGATTACACCTTAATAATTATGTAAGTCCTTTTTGACGATAAAATTAATAATTGAAATAAAATGTAACAACAAGTTAAATTCTGTGTATACACTTTAAATTGGTGGTTTTGTGTTCATGAACTGTATTACGTTTAAAAAAACTAAGTTAATTTTGACAATGCATTCTGGTTTTATATAACTGTCATTGTTTCATTCTCTTTTATATACTCGTCTCTGTTCTAGTGTGTATATATTTATTTATTTTTATTTTTTAAGGAGAGTCCAACCTCCTTCTTAACCTCACTCTACCCATCCCTCATATACTATTGATCTATGCGAGGAACTTATTCAGACAGAGTAAGGAGGTGAACCACTACAGAAGAAGGTGAATATTACTGATAAATATTTCCAGTCTAGGCCGGATTCGAACCACCACGATCTCTGACCCAAGCCTTACGCCGTTTTTTTAGGAGAGATTCAAGGTGTTATTATGAGTTTCATAAAATAAATTAAGCTAAATTAAAATAAATTTATTTAGATGCGACTACACGGAGATTTTGTTTTATTGGTAGAAATAAAATATAAAATACCTACGAATATTTTTTGTATATTTCATACAAACAGAAAATTAAAATTCAGCCATATTTAAATTTCACCTATTCTTTAGCATGTCGGTATCATTCGAACAGGTAAAATTTTTTACTCGAGCAACCTTAAAAGACTACAATATATATGAATGTTTTTGTTTAAATTTGTAGTTTACATTGTTACATAGTTACAATTTTTACAAATTTGTACATAGCTCACTAAGAAAGCATTTTCTTCTCCGACCTCAGGACTCCGTCCCACTGACCACCTAAATTTGCATGGCATTCTTATGGATCTATATTAATTGATAGATTTATTTGATTATCAGCTGTTAAATCAAAACCAATTGAATAAAATTGTAACAACTAATGTATTTATACAAAGTATTTGTTTGATTTACTTTAAGTAATTTTTTATGTTCTTGAATTTGATGGAATTTTTATTTATATTTTGATCGCAAGTCTTCAAATTCAATATTATTACCGACAAAACGGGTGGGTTCAGCTAGTTCAGACTCAGTCACTCACTCATCGCGAAATCTCAAAAACGACTGAACGGATTTACAAGAAATTTTAAAGGAAGTTAGCTTTAGTATTGAAAGTACCCATTGAGAAATGATTTTTTGAAACTCTATTCCTAAAAGGCAAAAACCTTTCCTAAAAATTTCTTTTTTCCCGTAAGAATATTGGGTTGATTTTAGTAAATTAATAATATCTACATTTTAAAAAAATAAACATGTTTATTTTATATGTTTGACATTATTCTATTCAAGCATTAAGAGTTTAATTAACATTTTAAACAAAAGCAAATGAAATGAAGGTGTTTGAAGTATTCAAAGTAATGACATTGAGTATTTATACTAATAAATATGTAGCAACGCAAGTAGTGTGAGTGAGATACTGTAAATAAGTTTGTAGTCAGAAGTCACATGCCGAGGCCGAAGGCCGAGGTGTATCGAGCGCATTGAGAGTCGGGGTTGGCACGCGAAGAGTGCAGGGGTGTACCCTAGTAAATTTATAAATACTTAACGATGTGCAACAGATCCGTGCTTGAATCTGACAGTGCCAATTTATTGTGCTAGCGAGGAGTGCTCGTTGCCTAGCAACATAACAATGTTCCAGTGCTCTGTTACACTGGGTAACATTACATTGTTGTGACTTTCTATCGTAGCTTAGACCTTCTGGCGTCCTAAAAAATATTGTAATAAAAGGCCAATCAGATAATTGTTATTTGTGTACAGACAATGTAAAAATAAAATTAACCGTAAGTTATTTTGAAATTATAAAATTTATTTACCTTATAGCATCAAGACCTTGACCCTCCTAACATTGTATTGATAATATTTAACAATCAGAAATGAATCTATGTCTGTCTATGTCTGTTTCTCTTCATCCGATGTCATGCTATTTTGGTACGTTATGGAATGTTTTGCTAGGAAGGTTTTAGGCATAGGTTTATTCTCATAATATGGCTCTGTCCCATTGACTATTTAGGTGTCAATGGTCAACTAGTGCAGTTATTTTTCTTATTTCATTAATCACCAGATCAAAAACATGTTTTCACTACACTACTATGAGTTCAGCTGTTTTCGTTATTTGTTTACAACCTGCGAAACATCATATTTTCAACAGCTGTCTATTGTTTACTACCGAAAGTAACATTGTTTACCGAAAATTGTCCACAGTCAACAACACCTGTTTTTAAAACATGTTTTTAATTTAATAAACAGTTAACATTCCAAAAATGAGTTTTTATTTCGTAGTGTAGTGAAAAGTATCGTTCAAAACTCGAGTGAAAGTGTTTTGTATGTTCTCGACCATTCGAAGTGCTCGACAAGGCTCGCACTTCAAACATATGGTCTCGAACATGCGAAACCCCACTTTCCACTCTTGTTTTGAAATATACTATTACAAGTCTATAATATTAGTGCTAAACAAAACATTTAATATTGCTCCCCCCCTGCATGAACTACTTCAGATCCTTCAGTATATTTAACTAATAAAATGGACTATTTTTCACACACCAATATGAAATATCTCATTTAAATTAAATTAATTTTGCTCTAATCCCAACTTTAAAGATTAAAGAGTAAAAAAATATTGTATAATTGAATGGCAATTCAAAATATTAATAAGTTATATTTTAAATATCCTAGAAAAGACAATATTTCATTTTGTGTTTATTGTTAAGAGTATGAAAGACAATTCATTAAAATTGAATAATATAAAATTACTTGAAAGAAACAGTCTTGACATTTCCAATGAATGCTTTTGAAAGTAAAATTATTTACAGTAGTTTATGAGATGATTTATTTTTAATTTTATACCTCCAGCAAGAAGTTATTTTTAAATTCATAAAACAGTTTTATTAACTTAAAAGACGTACTGAATGTTTTAGTTTATTTTTGTATGCAAATATATGCATAAAAGTTATATTTTTTTGAAATAATGTTTTCAATATTTTGTTAAATACTGTATTTTAACATATTTATTTAGATATTTTTTTCATAATGAAATACCAAATATAAGTTTAGTTTTTAATTAATTAATAAATATTTATTGTGCCTCTCACAATTTAATTAATGAGTGAATAAACTATATTTTATAACCTAAAGAACTTCAGGGCAAACATCAACAAAGCTTTGAAAATAATTAAACCACACTCACAGGAAGTTTAGGATAATAAGCTACATAAATCTTTGATATATATTATTTGTCAATCAAATGTATTTTTTTAAATTTACTACATTAAATAAAAATGCCAAGCTGTAATGTAAAATAAAATTTAAGTTTGATAACGAACACTTTTATTTAACGTTGTTAAAGTTCGATAGAAAATACGTAATTTTGAACGTAAATTTTATTTATTTAGTTATTTTTAAGACGCCGATGGTGAATATATGGGTGAATATGGATTTCGTATTAGTACAATGAGTATAAATGAGTGCATATAGTCATTGTTACAAAGGCACGACTATTCCTTAGAACATGGCGTTATAATTAAGCCTGATAATAAGTGACCTGTTTTTTACATGTATATCATGTAAGGGTTCCAGCGGCACAGGGGAATCTTTCCCCCACTAACTTCCGCCTTCAAGTGTTCAACTTCATCAACAGTGTTTAGTTAAACGAAATAAACGTAATTAACTACAGAAGTCTGTTTGATAGTTATTTATTGTTCACGTTATTATTCATTTTGTTCTTGCTATTATTAATTGTTATTTGAATTCTAAATAAAGAATCAATTTGATCGTTCTAAGCTTGATCAGTTAGTGTTAGTCAAACCAACCAACGGTCACTGCTGCTAAGTACAGAAAATGGGTGGAGCTTGCAATAGTGCCGTCAGCACATGGCCTACCATTCTGGTTGCCGTGACAATTTGTTTATGGAATTAGTCAGTGGGGGAAGTGAAGTTCTCTGTCTCATTTGCACCACTCTTTGCATCTCACTCGCTCCAGTGTATTGAAAAATTATTTTACTAAGCAGCCTATGCAAAATTAATAGCCCATTGGCAAATTAACAGTAGGTGGTTATCAGCAGATCCTTTTCAATATTTGTTATGACTCTGATTGGGATTGCACTTAGAACTTTTAGCTTATTAATCTGGACCTAAACCAACTTCGCTACCGACCCTTTATTTACTATGTAAATCGACAATCGTTTCGTGTTGATTAAATATTGGAGTATAATGTCATAAGATAAGAAGGTTTGACCAGTTTAAGTTTAACACTGACTCGTATCAGACATACCTTGGAATGAACTTATTACACAAATACTCAGCAATAGGATAGGAACTTTTAATCAGCGCATTCAGCGTCAGCTACTGTCTGCCCAGTCAGCAAATACTTTTTGCGTTGATTGGATTTAAGTCTATATCATTCTGCTTTAAGTCTACATCATTCTGCTTTAGTTCTACATCATTCTGCTTTAAGTCTACATCATTCTGCTTTGCAAGGTTCTATTAAAACGCTTTCAACAAAACATAAAAAAAGAAGAAATTATTTCGGAAGATGGCTGACACATTGTTGTTATTACGATGACATTATTACCGAAATGTTAACATTCCGATTTGACGTGACAGCTTGTGTGTACGTATTTAAAGGCAAATATGAATGATTACATGAATATGAATGATGACCTGTGTAGTCTCGATACTAATTAAGGCAAACTCTTTCTTAGAAACAACTATTTATCAAAATAGCCAGGTCAACTAAGGGGTCTATAGCTTTACGTGGAATCTGAATAACGTCTTATTTGCAACTACTGACAAACTGGAGACTGTTCTCTTCTCAACTCAACAACCGTGCCTTGACTACTATCAACACGAACAAACCGGAATACTCTTATAGCAACCAAGCACATAACCTATTGCCTACAATCTTCACATAACTCCAGCCCCAAGTAGCTGGGTTACAGCACTGCACAGCTAGTGCCGACCACAAAACATGTTATAGGCACAATATTTAGGGGAATTCGTGATAAAATTCAATTTCTATATGGCATCTATTCTCATAAACTTAAATTATTACCCCATAGAATTATTTTTACTACAATTGTTAATATTAACAAACATAACCTATTGAGCTTATATTAGAGGAAATTACCGCTATTCAGGAGTTAATATGATGTATGGAAAAGTGTAATTTAGTGTGCCAAGTTTGCTGAATTAAGAACAATAGAAGTAAATTTTATCTCGGCGTGAGAAATTATCTATTTAACACGAAATATACCATTTTAAATTGATTAAAAACACCTGGATTCTCTCAATAAAAGTTTACTAAAGTTAAATTTAGGTTTTTTTAAATTTAGTCACTGTTGGTCAGAGGATGCCAGAAAAGTAACCGAAACAACCTTGATTAGTGAGAGAAAGAGGCCTCAGTTGAAAAAATTCAGTTTGGGCACAATATCTGTTGTGATTGGAATAACATATAATGATAAAAATAACGTCAGTGTTTAGTAAAAATAAACATCTTTGATAAAAATATTTTGAACAACTTCAATTAATTGACTAGTCAGTTGATAGTTTAATAAATACAAAGTTATCACAACTTAATTATGTAAATAAGGTCTTAAGGCAGTATTTATCTCTTTTGTGAAGTCTAACATGTGAACAAACCAAACGTCTAGAACACTTTGATCACAATATGTAACTATGATGGACTTCTAATTAAAGGACTATTTAATGAAAGGTAGACCATAACCTTATAAAACAGGTGTTATTATAACACGCCAGATAAGGTTTATTAGGCATTTTATTACAGAGTTAAGGCGATGAAGTTAGCTTACAACCATTAAGATAACATCAGCTGGGATTAAGTAGAAGGTACATGAAGCGAGCAAGCTGACCGAGCTAGATTAACTTCGTTATTAGCATTTTATAACTTAACATTTATAAAGATAAAATGCTTCTAAAATTACTAAAAATATAAAATCAAATGGTTATTTTAAGGATTATTTTCACCCAATAAATTTTTCTTATAATAAAACTACTATGTGAATCTTAGTTACGATTGTAGATATGATCGTAACAAACATTGATTGAAATCCCTTATTCATTTAATGAGGTAATTTGTAATTGCAGCAAAATTCTGCTTCAATACGCACACTAGCTTAATGAGGCAATTTTTAACTGCAGTACAGTTCTTATTCAATACGCACACTAGCTTAATGAGGCAATTTGCAATTGCAGTACAATTCTGCTTCAATATCTCTAATAGCTTCATGAGGTAATTAGTAATTGCAGTACAATTCTGCTTCAATATCTCTAATAGCTTCATGAGGTAATCAGTAATTGCAGTATAATTCTGCTTCAATATCTCTACTAGCTTCATGAGGTAATTAGTAATTGCAGTACAATTCTGCTTCAATATCTCTACTAGCTTCATGAGGTAATTAGTAATTGCAGTACAGTTCTACTTCAATATCTCTAATAGCTTCATGAGGTAATCAGTAATTGCAGTACAATTCTGCTTCAATATCTCTACTAGCTTCATGAGGTAATTAGTAATTGCAGTACAATTCTGCTTCAATATCTCTACTAGCTTCATGAGGTAATTAGTAATTGCAGTACAGTTCTACTTCAATATCTCTACTAGCTTCATGAGGTAATTAGTAATTGCAGTACAGTTCTACTTCAATATCTCTAATAGCTTCATGAGGTAATCAGTAATTGCAGTACAATTCTGCTTCAATATCTCTACTAGCTTCATGAGGTAATTAGTAATTGCAGTACAATTCTGCTTCAATATCTCTACTAGCTTCATGAGGTAATTAGTAATTGCAGTACAATTCTGCTTCAATATCTCTACTAGCTTCATGAGGTAATTAGTAATTGCAGTACAATTCTGCTTCAATATCTCTACTAGCTTCATGAGGTAATTAGTAATTGCAGTACAATTCTGCTTCAATATCTCTACTAGCTTCATGAGGTAATTAGTAATTGCAGTACAATTCTGCTTCAATATCTCTACTAGCTTCATGAGGTAATTAGTAATTGCAGTACAATTCTGCTTCAATATCTCTACTAGCTTCATGAGGTAATTAGTAATTGCAGTACAATTCTGCTTCAATATCTCTACTAGCTTCATGAGGTAATTAGTAATTGCAGTACAATTCTGCTTCAATATCTCTACTAGCTTCATGAGGTAATCAGTAATTGCAGTACAATTCTGCTTCAATATCTCTACTAGCTTCATGAGGTAATTAGTAATTGCAGTACAATTCTGCTTCAATATCTCTACTAGCTTCATGAGGTAATTAGTAATTGCAGTACAATTCTGCTTCAATATCTCTACTAGCTTCATGAGGTAATTAGTAATTGCAGTACAATTCTGCTTCAATATCTCTACTAGCTTCATGAGGTAATTAGTAATTGCAGTACAATTCTGCTTCAATATCTCTACTAGCTTCATGAGGTAATTAGTAATTGCAGTACAATTCTGCTTCAATATCTCTACTAGCTTCATGAGGTAATTAGTAATTGCAGTACAATTCTGCTTCAATATCTCTACTAGCTTCATGAGGTAATTAGTAATTGCAGTACAATTCTGCTTCAATATCTCTACTAGCTTCATGAGGTAATTAGTAATTGCAGTACAATTCTGCTTCAATATCTCTACTAGCTTCATGAGGTAATTAGTAATTGCAGTACAATTCTGCTTCAATATCTCTACTAGCTTCATGAGGTAATTAGTAATTGCAGTACAATTCTGCTTCAATATCTCTACTAGCTTCATGAGGTAATTAGTAATTGCAGTACAATTCTGCTTCAATATCTCTACTAGCTTCATGAGGTAATTAGTAATTGCAGTACAATTCTGCTTCAATATCTCTACTAGCTTCATGAGGTAATTAGTAATTGCAGTACAATTCTGCTTCAATATCTCTACTAGCTTCATGAGGTAATCAGTAATTGCAGTACAATTCTGCTTCAATATCTCTACTAGCTTCATGAGGTAATTAGTAATTGCAGTACAATTCTGCTTCAATATCTCTACTAGCTTCATGAGGTAATTAGTAATTGCAGTACAATTCTGCTTCAATATCTCTACTAGCTTCATGAGGTAATTAGTAATTGCAGTACAGTTCTACTTCAATATCCCCACAAGCTAAAATATATTTGAGAGAAAAACTAAAAATGATATACTACACTTGTTATTATTATAATTTGATGATAAATTTAAGTATGTATTTACTAGAGTTTAAAATTGTTACAGTTAGTCATTGAATTAGGAATATAATTAAGGAAAAAAAATACACCCGCAAACTTCATCTGATGGGAACCACATAAATCTAAAAAAAGTGTGTATAGGAAAAGGTTTTTTATTTTTTTTTAGTTTCATTAAATTATTTTCTTAAAGGTATAATATAATAACGACTGAATTTCAAATATTTTTAGTTTTGAAAAAACATTATTTATTAAATCAAATGTGTTCGTTCAATATAATTTAATAGATCCAAGGATCAGTTGGTCTTTGAGCGTAATCTGACCTCGACTAAGTTCAATCGAGAACATGTTTAGGTAATGAGAGAGCTTTGATCATAAAGTTATGTTTTAACCATGCAGGAGATCTACTACTTTAGTCGGACAACCAAACATGTGCCACGACAGTAAACATAAATCATAAAGTATAACACCTTTTTATTTGTTTTTTTATTACTCTTCACTCGCCAGTTCACATGGACTACAAGCCTATGCGTGAATTTTATTCAACGAGTAAGTACCGACCGTTGGCTCAGTGGGGATTCGATCCTTGGACAATGTTTTCCACAAAACAAAACCTTAGCCACTGAACCACCACGCTAGCAAAATAAATACTTTACTAATTTAAAATAGATATCTCTTAAGCAATAGGAATATTTTTGCCATTAATTTTGTTAGTGAGGCCCGCAAGCACAGCTGGTTTAAACTGTGTTACATTTACATGGGACCTCACTAGCGCTCTACTACTAAACTGGAGACAACAATTTAGCATTGGATAAAAACTCTTAGCATGTTTATGAAATAAATGGTTTAACTGATAATTTGACATCCTATTGCTAGTTCTAACTCTACTATTCCTGAATAATTCTCGGTTGTACGATTCCTATATATATTTTAAAAAGTAAAAAAATGCCTTGTTTGTTTGTTCCATTGAAAACTAAAATAATAGGTTTGAAGTATCTAAATATATTTATTTAAACGTGTTTGTTTATGAGGATTTCGTAAAGATGCCTCTTTTATAGCTCGGTTGAATATTTTAAAGTATACCTATTATTTTATTTTCGACTGCATTGAACAGTACATTTATTTTGATGTTACTTTTTAAGTACGTAATTGTGGATATCTTGTATATTATTACTTCATACTAAAGTTTAAGTAAATTTCATATTGCTTTAAAGAAAGAAGTGTTTAATGCTGTTTACAATTAGGATATACTGTCCCTTAAATACATTATGGCTTTCAGTTTCATTTTAGAGTGTTTTCTTTTCTTAATATTTCCTATTTTAAAAATTGTATATATTCATAATATTTGAGCTGATTAATACTCTTAATAATCTTTTTTGGAAAAACGAAAAAATACAGTATTTAGACTGTCACCGTTCAACAAGTATTATAAAACGTTCACTTATGGCTGATTAAAAAGTTGTAAGATTAAATAAATTCTTAAACTATAATTGTCTTAATAAATTAATAAAGAAGTGAGCTGTAAGTCAACTTGGACAAATGTACTTAGTTACAACATTTCAGCAGACAAAAGATGGCTAAAAGTAAAGTGTATCTTTATTCTCGTATAAAGAATTTCTTCATTAAAAATATAATAAATTTTTTTTAAATACTACGAGTGGAGGGGAAAATGACAACTAACTCACACTGGGCCCTGTCAATTATAAAGGATAAAATATTAATTTATATAAATAAAAAAATTTCAAAACACAAAAAAAAATATTGTATAACCTATCAATATGTCAGCATGCACATGGTAAAAGGAAATTAAAATAAAACTAAGGGAAAAGCAAAACAAAATGAATAGATTTGCAAGTATTTCATTACAAATTAAAGTGGATCTCGAGCTTTTGTTTTGGATAAAAGTTAATTTATAAAATGTTCATCCCTTAATTTACCCGGAGCACAGGTTTAATCTAGGCTTAAAAAGGATCCTCCCGGTCTACAAACGTATTCCATCGGTCATTTGCTTTGTCTAACACTATTGTAATATTCTACTCTGCCAACATGCGATAAAATAATTTATTACGTAAAAGAGTTGGACAGCTTTATAGCTTTTTAAGATTTTAATAAATAAATTAATGTTAAATATTAATTAAGCTCCAGTGAAACAATAATTCTAGTAACTCCTTGTAAATTATTTGTCCTCAAAGTATATCAAACAGTTTATCTATATTAATGGTATTTTAAATGTTATATTAGATAATAAATTTAATATTAGCGGTTTTTTACGTACCAAAATAAACACTTTTTTTAAACTATCACAGTTTATACTTTCTCCCATATGCATTAGCATAACGAAAGTATTGTGATCGTCAAAAAAAATATTTTTACAAGTTCGTCTAAAAATCCTTTTTAGGGTTACCTGAACCCAAAAAATTTGGTTTCTTCGAACTAAATTTGAACGTTTGTTCGTATGTGTGTCTCCGTGGGTACACTGTGTGCACTGGAGATCAAAGGGATGGATACATTTTTTTTTGAAATTTGGTATGTAGGTGTATTTAGCCAATATATCCAAACCCTTGTTTAACTTCTTTGACATTTTTTGTTTTTTTTAATTTTGAAAGGAACAAATGTACAAAATTGGAATTTGCTCAAAAACGGCTTTAACAACTTTTTTGAAGAAGAATGAAGAAGGAAGAAATGAATTACAATTTAATATATTTTAGTAAAAATTGCACATCTCTAACGTGACTAGTGTTCTGAGTTTTGGCAAAAAAAAATATTTGGGAATCAAACTGGTAATTTTCAAAGCTTTGATTTTTTTTTTTTATTTTTTAGTGTTTAATATGGTGAAAAGTTTGTGTCAATTCTTTAGAACCATTTTTTTCAAATTGCATAAACCACTTTAGCTTTTTTAATACACTGAAGTGTATTAACATATCTCTCTTAAATTTCTGAATAAAATAAGTGCATTTATAAAATATATCAATTAACAATCGTTTCAAAGAACCCTTAAATTTTTGTGGTTCCTTGTAACATTTAAAAATTCTTAGTTTATATTAGTATATGTATATTATTGATTAAATATACAATAAATTATTTTACATACTTCTTAGAACAAAAAAAATTATTATGTACTGTGAATGTAAAAAAAAACATTTCCTATAAAGTGTAACAGTATTTCTTCGGACTGGTAAAAGTTTGCCATCAGTGTATTAAATTCCAAAGTTAAAATATAGCTATAGTAAAATAGTCAAAAATAGGGCTAAATCCTAAATATTTGATATAGTAATGTATGGAAATATTGAAAATAAAATTAATTGGATACAATAAAGTATTGATCAAAATATTTTACGATATAATTTTTCTAATGTATTTCTTATTAGTATGATTCTATTTAGCGTACATTTTTCAAACATAAATTAAATCACACTATTTTTATTATTTTATTATTATTGTGTTTGGAGGATCAGAATTAACAAACTCAGTGTACACAGGAAAATATGGTAATCAGTTTAAATTTCCATATTGGGGCCCATAAAGCATCATTATTATTAGTCATTATTAAGACGCCGATAGTATAGGGGAGTATATCCTATATAATTAAGGGACCGACAGCTTAACGTGGAATTCGAAATATTAGTCTGATTTTAAGCTAAATGACAAGCCTGATACATAATTGTCTTTCCTAGAGAATATCCAGACTTACTACTTACTAACATGGAAATACCAGATTTCTCTAGTTGTACTTACGTGATGGCAGCCACTGAGTGGACGCCATGTTGGTTTTAACAGGGCCGAGCATCGAACATATCGCCAAAAATCTCCGTAAAAACACGCGCAGACTTTCTCACGAACAAGTTCTCACGGTAATAGCGGTTTGTTGGCGTGGGCTTGCTGATGTGGACACGCTGGTGAACATCCGATCGGTTTTTGATATTTGGGACTTGCCCACGAGCATGTCCCCACGTGTAATATATAGCCCAGTCAATGAAGGGAAAATGTCGGAAGAAATTAGTAACAAGCTGAAATATCCACCAGTCGTTAGTACCCATTTAGAGGTAAAATTTAAAAAAAACTCCCCTAAATTCCCCCACTGTTTATCTCACTAACCCCCCCTTGCAAGTGCGTTTACAATATCACTGGTATCTCCGTTACCATTATAAATCTTTTTTGTTTCGTTCCTCATATTTTATTCTACAAAGAAGGATATAATTTAATGGCTAATATTAACAGTTTATATAATATTATGGACATTTTAGAAATTTTAAATTTGCTTTTAAACATTTCATTTTATATATCTAGGTCTGTCAGTAAGTCCACGTCAACATATCGTACTGCACATGCGCGAATTCTTCAACACTGACGCCACCGCGTTGTTTTAGCTCTGCCACATGCATTAACCATTGTTGTTATGTTACCCATTTTCTTCCTATTTACCTAGTTTTTATTGTTAGCTTTGTAATTGTAACGCTATATAGTTAATTTTTCATTTATCTATTAGGTGTTGTAATATAAACAACGAGTGAAATTACATCTCATTTAAAAGAATTTATTAGTGAATTTTTTTTATATATAGAAAAGTTGCTTGTTTAAAACTGATTGTTTGGTGCTATTCCCCCAGCAGAAAGCCTTATGTGTTATACCACCTTAACACTTAACCCCTAAGTAGCTAGGATTCAGCACTGTCCAACTAATGCCGACTATTTCCAATATTATCAAATAAATTTCAAACGAATGTTCTGTTTTTACTGATGTTAGGCAGAATAAAAGTGTTACCTCTCAAACGATCTAACGGGTCCGGTGAATGAGCAAGGCTCAGTGATCGACCTTGAGCCAATTCAAGACATGTCGCTGCGTGTCTAACGAAATCAGCAAACCAGTTGAAAGGATCCTTTGAGCGATTTTCGTGAGACACGACTCATCTCCAAGGTAGGAGCCAGGGGCACGAAATACAGTTTAATGACGCTTTGCTATCAGTGTGAAGGCTTTGCCATTTCATTCTTGATTTCAAACTACACAGTATTAATAAACTACGTCAAAGTTATGAGAAATAATAATATTTAAGTTAAATTGTAACAGAATAAAAATGTATATTTTTAAATTGTGATTAAAAATAACATATAGTGAAGAGTGATGCGATAGTATTCTATAATTTTACTACCCATATAGAAAACATAAGGTCAATCAGTGCAGTATATTTTATTAATTAAAGGAATAATTTCATGTGGAAGTGTCGGTAGCTGGGCTGTTTAGGGTGTCAGGCATTTGAGCACGAGTTAGAGATATCACGGGGTTTGAATCCTTAACTGGACACTTTTATCGGTAATATTCACCTTGTAGGCTTCTCTCAAAATATTGGATTTCCACAGATAAATAGTTTGTGAGGAATGGGTAGAGTAAGGTTAAAAAGAGATCGGTGTCTCTTTCGTCTGTAAAAAAAGATTCTCCCGTATTTATTTATTTCATTGTCACATTTGCCTTACAAGCACAAGTGCTGTGGCAAAAACTTGTCACTGTACATAATAGTTTACAATCTGCACCTTTACAGTCCGGTACATTCATATTAACAATAACAGTTTTAAAACAAACCACAATCAACAATGTTCCAACGTACTATAAAGAACTGTCAGTATGACTGGACGCTCTTACGACCTCGAATAGGAATCCAAATACTCAGCCACACTGTAAAAACAATGAAAAATAAAATACTCCTTTAATATTTCCTTGCAACTTTCAAGAGCTTGTATATCCTTTAAGGAATGTGGGAGACGATTGTACATTTTCACTTAAAAAAAATTTGTTCTTTGAATATTACATTGGGGCACTTGAGAATTTCTTGTGAAATGAAAATGGGAGGAGATATTTTAACAACAATTTCTAGGTTAGATTTTACGTACAGGAGATTTTGAAAGATGAAAAGTGAAAAGGTAGTGGGAGTATTTACAAATTCTTGAAGTGTTTTCAACATTGATTATGAAAAGGTGCAGAAAAAATCAGTATAACCATTCTCTTTTGCATACAAAGCACGTTTTCAGAATCACAGGAGTTACCCCAGTGTATAGTTCCAAAAGACACATAAGAATTGGCATAAGCAAAGTAGACTTTTTTAAGAGTGCCTCTGTCAATAACACGATAAAAAGTAAGAAGAGTATCCCGGGAGGTTTAATAAAAATATGCTTGACGGATTTGGCTTTTGGCACATAACAACGTTTGTACAGTAAGTTAAAAATGCTACTGGCGTAAATATATAAAAAAACAGCAAAGAGGGTTTTACTGAGATTTGGAATAACTGATTAATATGACGTTGTCAAATTAAACGGATGTTGTAGTTTGCACTAAATTGAAAATTGTTGGTAGGTTTGAAGGATCACTATGGGATGGATTTCTGTTTTTAATATAAAAGTTGATTGGATATGTTTTATCCGGGTTTGAACTTATCTCATTTTATTTATACTGCTTATCTTCATGCGCATAATGAACCAGTTTCATCGCGGACACACTGTCAGGGAGCTCATTACAATAACTGATGAAGAGTACAGTGCCAAGAACCGAACCCTGAGGAACACCAGAAGTCACCTGACAGTATACACTCCTCGCATCAGAACCTACCATCACATACTGCTGACGGTCAACAAGATAAGATCTCAACCAATCAGAATCTTGTAGTAGACACAATCAAATGGCCTGGACAAGTCACATAAAACTACAATGGTGTACTGTGACTCGTCCACCGTGCTTGACATAAGCTCCAGGAAATCAAATATTGCTTACAGGTACCCCCCTTTTGTGAAAACCAAACTGACAGAAACTTAAAAAACATTTTATTCTCAAATATTTTAGAGAATGTGGGTAAAAGAGACGCTGGCCTGAAGTTATGTATATTATTTATAATAGGTTTTTTTAAATCAGTTTTAAAAGAGAAAGCTTTAATAAACGTGGGACAATCCCACCTTAAAAATAAATATTTACCAGATAAGTAGGTGGTTTTGTGAGGGCTTCGATAGTTTTTTATTAACAAAATGGAGAGATGTCGTCCCAGCTAGCTGATTTTGTGGGATTATAAGATCGTATTATCATATTATATATACATATGATTTGAATAGACCATATAATTAAATGTACTGTTTTATACATTATGGATTTTTTGTATTGTATAAAGTTATATATATATATATATTTTATAGCCAGCTGATTTGAATATACCATATGATTAAATGTTCTGTTTCTTATATTATGATACATCTATTTTAGTACGTCTAAAAGCGTTTTCTAGTTGTTATTAAGTTATAATATTTAAGTCATAAAATGTACCCTTGTCACATAATCCACGCGGGATCATTTATTGGTAATTACCCATAAATTTAAAAAGGATGGAATTTTATGGTCACTTTATCCTCTCCTGTTATAAAATCAGAAGAGCAATTTTTATGGCTGATTTTTTCAGGTGAAGACTAAAGCCAACATTCATAGCCCATTTTTCTTTTAATGGACTGCATTAAAAAAAAGACAATCGCTATAGGAGGTCATGTAAAAATAAATTATACAAAATCTGGTCTAGAAAAGTTGGTATAGAACAGCGTGATAAAAATAATAGATATAGCATAATTTTATATTTGTATCAGTTGTCATGATTATTTAATAAAATAATTTACACGTAAACCATTTGTAGTTAAAACCGATTAATTTAGACTTCGTATCTTTTATGAGGCTTTTATCTTTTAACATAATTTTTAAATAAGATCAATTTACCTACCGTAGCCAATATTTAATATTAAAATGATTACATACTGAAGCACTCTAAATATCATGTATTTATACTCTTAACAAGTAGATCTCTACTAAAGAACATTGATTTAGACGTAGAGCTAATTATTGTATTGTGTGTCAATTACGGTCAAAAGATATGATACATAACCGTAAACATGCATAAAGGAAAGCCAAGTGATGTCCGACAAATTCTTCATGAATCACAATAAACATGTCCTTAAGAGTCTGCGGAGGCTGTCGGCCATGTTGGTTTCCATCTCAATGTTATATTCGAACCGGACATACAATCAAGCGTATCCAAATTAAACAGTTCTTTTCGAACGGATTTTTCCAAACAAATTGCATTTGATCAAAAATGAACTTGCGCGATGGAATTGCTTTGAAAATTTCTAATTAGTTTTATAGAAAAAAATTTAGTTTGACGTTTTTATATTTGCCTATTTTTCAAAACTAGGCGTATGTATTAAAAATATCAAAAACAAACCCTATGCGCAATAATGTTTAAATTGACACCTCATACACAACTTTTGGTCAAATAATAACGAAAAATGTGTATTCACAAATAACGTTGTCTTTATGGGATTCAAACCAATATGGCCGACAGCCTCTGCAGACTCTTAATATAGATGTTCTGCCAAAGGATAGAGCAGAATCATACCTAAATTGTTATTGTTTAACTAAACAAATTTTATACCGAAATTAAATGTGATCATGAGTTTTCCACATCTATAAGAATTGGAAGGAAATAGGGAAATTGTCAAACATCCGGAAGTACACGAAACGAACTTAGGGTGGCTGCCAAAACCCAGAGCTAGCTGAAACTTTCTCCTGCTTACCCCTCTCCAAACTCAATACCCCCTCCACCTCTTACTTTATCTCCAATTCTCCTGGTGGTCGTGCTTCTTGTAATATACTTCATACTAAACTCAGAATTATAGAACCATCAATAAACGTTCTAAATACGTATTAATTAATTTGACATTTTTTTCAAATACGAGTTTTGGGATTAATTTTCAAATTAATATGAATATTTTTCAAAGACATGCTAGCTCATCGCCAAACTGAAAACTGATAGTTTGTAAACATAAACATGAATGTGGAAAGTTGTGATTATAACAATGAAGATGTACAAATTCAAATTACAAACGTTTTACAATATCTTAATGTCGGTACTAATTAGATAATTAGCATAACGAAATGTACAAACTTTCTTACATATTCTCAACAAGGCTTTAATTAACTATTTCAAAGCACTAAAACTCATTGCACTAACACAGTAAATAGTGTTTCGTTTGTCTCAAACAATGGATATGTGACGGTCTAGTTCATGTTTGCGGTCGTTTTTAGGTTACAGCTAGTGTTATTTACATGCCTCTCTTTACCTTCCTCTATTGTTGGGTATGAAATGTAAAAAATTATCTATTACTGACCTCTTTTATTTTCAATCTAATTTTACAAAATCACTATATTTTGTAAAATTATAAGAGATATCATATAATATTCTAACTAATTCAAATGTAATGAAAGGTAAGCATAGCTTTAATCAATTTACAAGTCCATCACTCGTCTACAAAACCCCAGGAAGCTAATCAATTTCTCATTAATAGTAATATGTATATTTACTATTTAACTAGTGCAAATAGTATATTTCATAACAAGAGTGGAAAGTGGGGTTTTGCATGTTCGAGACCATATGTTTGAAGTGCGAGACTTGTCGAGCACTTCAAATGGTCGAGAACATACAAAACACTTTCACTGTAGTATTGAACGATACTTTTCAATACACTACGGAATAAAAACAGGTGTTGTTGACTGTGGAAAATTTTCGGTTGTAAACAATGTTACTTTCGGTAGTAAACAATAGACAGCTGTTGAAAATATGATGGATATATGTTTCATATCATTGATTATTCTAAAAAAATATGTTATAACTGTCGGCAATGGTGGCGCTGTGCTGTAACCCAGCTACTTGGGGACAAAGTGTTGTTGGCGATAGGTACTATGCTCGATCTTCTTAATATCAAGATTACTTCCACTCAATGGTTGCCATCAACGTGGACATACTAGATAAATCTCGGATATCCATGTTCATATGTGTAGGGAATAGAACACTAAATGTCAAGCTTGTCAGTTAGCTGAAAATCAGACCAAGACTACGTGGTTCGGATTCCACGTTAAACTGTAGGTCCTTAGCTGCCCTAGCTATTAGGCTATTAATAAATAGCTCTTTCGGAGGAACAGTCAACCTTAGTTAGTAACAATGACTACACTCGTTCATTTACACTCATCACATTCATTCGCCCCTCATATTCACCCATAACTTGACGATCGGCGTCTTAATAATGAATAATAAACAAAATATTCTCTCTATCCTGACTGAACTCATACACAGAAACGAGATTTAAAAAACAAATTTTATTTTTCTTTCTATAAAACTTGAATACGTTAATTAAAATAAACTAAGACTTGGTTAGCCGTTGCTATTATCAAATGCTAAAACGATTTTGCTTTGATTTGAAAATTAATTTTGATTTCGGTTGGTTTCTTTAAAGACAAAACTTTAACGAAATTATATTTTTGCTTAACGCAGATATGACGTTCAGATTAAATGCTTTTTTGAATGTTAGATAATGTGCATGGCTCATATTAGACATATCTTGAGGGATTACATATTTTACAAGATTTTTTTCCAAAAATTAACCTCATTAAAAAAAAAATTATTCGTTATTAAGATTGGAAAGCTGGTTTATTGAATTAAATGTAGCTTTTATTTAGACTAATAAGTAAGATACCGTAAATTATAAAAGAATTTCCATCTATGCAAGTTGTGATTAAATATTAAGATAAGTGGTTAGTCGGAACAAAATATAGTGTAGGCGGTGTAAAGAAGTAAAATGCCACTCTGAACAAAAGCCACAGTGTGTCTTGAGTACACAAAAGTACACAACGTTGCTGCTAACTTGGTTATTTGACGCTTAACGAACTTACTCTCAGGCCTTGATTGTAATAAAAGTGGAATTAGCTAAGGGCCCTTTCTTCCCTTAATTACTTTACTAGTTTAGCTACAACAGCTTAGAACACAGGTGAGAATCAGCCAAAGAACCTTTCTTCATCACTTTTTACAAACTCAAACCATTTTTGAAAATGTTAACATTAAATTTTGTATCATTTGTAAATCCCTCTGGTCTGAGGATGGCAAACGTGATAGATTCATTACTATTCATTATTACGACGCCGATCGTAAATATATGGATGAATATTAGAGGCGAATGAGTGTAGATGAACGAATGTAGTCATTGTTACTAAGTATGGTCGACTGTTCTTCAGAATGTGCCATTTATGGATATCCCAATAATCGGAGCATCTATGGTACCTACATCATTACATGGAATCTGAACCACGTAGAATTTGTCTCATTTTCAGCTAACTGACGAGCCTTTAACTCACTTCACTTGTCCACACAACATCCGGACTCTGACTACCACCGAAACATGGACGAAATTGTAGACTCCCCAGGCTTCTCTAGTAGTGTCCACGTCGATGGCAACCTTTGATCGGACGCCGTGTCAGTATTAAGATAACCGAGTAAATAACCTATTTCTTGCAATATCCACAACACCTTGGCTCCACGATGATTGAAATCGATCAGAATAATATTTGTACATTTTCTACTTATATTGCACTGAACATGTGTTGTGTGACGTTCACTTGTTTTTAGATAAGATTTTATTTTACATATATTTACCATACACGATTTTTTTATATTTTTTTATAACAAAATTTAGGGGTATTTTAAAGCTACCCAAAATAATAGTATACCTCATAGGAGGACTCGAGAAGGTTTTTACAGAAAATAATAACTTGCCAATAAAAAAATGTTCAATACAGCCTAGAGAAATTTTGTGTAACATTGTCATTGAATTCTTTTGCACTGTAGAACAATTTAATTCAAATTCATTGGTGTTATATTTGTTACAATAAGTGACATTTTTTGGTTATAGCCTCAACAACTATAGCTTTTAGAAAATTAGAAGAGTTTTCTATCTTATGTGAACCTGATTTTTTCCAAATAAACATATATTAAAAATAAGAAACCTCAGTTTACATGACCTTTTAATTAAAAAAATAACAATAACAAATTATACAGATTATATAAATAACTTTTTGGCCTGTTCATTTAAATCTTGTACTTGTAATTTTGATGACAAAAAGAATATTAAACATATTTTCTGCATCTAAATTAACGACTTCTTGTTACAAATAAACTATGTAGGACCAACGAAAATTACACCAATATTATTTCAAGAATAAATCATCAAGAATAAATCAAGAATAAATTCACAAACCCAAAATCGCAGAGAAAAAAAGAAAATTTTAATATTGCCTATGAACCACAACCTAAAATAAGAGGGTGTAAATGGAAAGGCGAATAAAAGGAGGAACAAAGTGAAAGGGTGAATGTTGTTTTTGTCAAAATAATAAGAAGAAAACCCTTAGCAAAGACATAGATATGTGTTTTTGTATATACTATTTTTAGTATGAAAAATATGGAGTAATAATAGTATCTATATAAGTATATTTGCATTTCAACTTCTCTACTTCAGAGGAAGTAAACTACGTAATTATAGTAGTTTAACTTTGTACTTGGCCTATGCACTGAAACAACAGAAAGTCCATTCGAAATTGTTAAATGTCAAACAAATAAAATGTACGTTTCACATTCTGAGAGACGCGGAGGCGAGTCGTAGCACGCTGTTGACTTGGGAGTACATGGCAGACAATATTGTCGAACACCATTGCTTGTCTGAGCCCATGTTTGTTCTCCCACAGGAACGTTGGCTGCGCCATCGTCCAGTCGTTGGTTTGGATGGTTTCAGACGTAACCTGACCGAGAGTCACTATGAAGACACCTGATGCAAGTTAACGAAGATTATGTGACAGATCTCTCTATCAATAATGATCCACACGAGTGATTACAACATTCTTGATATAAAAATTGGTACAAGTATATGATTTTCTCTATGAGTTACAATATTTAAGGGAAAATACGGTGAACCAATGGCTAATTTTTTCCCTTGTAACACTTGTGAATATAATGAGAAACCTTATGCGATAATCTTTGTATTCAGTAGTACCAATTGCTATAGAAACAAATAGGCAGTCCAAGGCAATTTGTTTCAAGTAAGCGATGGGTCAATTGTCCGGTGTGTGTGTGTGTGTGTGTGTGTGTGTGTGTGTGTGTGTGTGTGTGTGTGTGTGTGTGTGTGTGTGTGTGTGTGTGTGTGTGTGTGTGTGTGTGTGTGTGTGTGTGTGTGTGTGTGTGTGTGTGTGTGTGTGTGTGTGTGTGTGTGTGTGTGTGTGTGTGTGTGTGTGTGTGTGTGTGTGTGTGTGTGTGTGTGTGTGTGTGTGTGTGTGTGTGTGTGTGTGTGTGAGAGAGAGAGAGAGAGAGAGAGAGAGAGAGAGAGAGAGAGAGAGAGAGAGAGAGAGAGAGAGAGAGAGAGAGAGAGAGAGAGAGAGAGAGAGAGAGAGAGAGAGAGAGAGAGAGAGAGAGAGAGAGAGAGAGAGAGAGAGAGAGAGAGAGAGAGAGAGAGAGAGAGAGAGAGAGAGAGAGAGAGAGAGAGAGAGAGAGAGAGAGAGAGAGAGAGAGAGAGAGAGAGAGAGAGAGGAGAGAGAGAGAGAGAGAGAGAGAGAGAGAGAGAGAGAGAGAGAGAGAGAGAGAGAGAGAGAGAGAGAGAGAGAGAGAGAGAGAGAGAGAGAGAGAGAGAGAGACCTGTGCTGGAAGCTTGCTGCACAATTCTATTAGTTACTCATGTAATTAAACTCAATATTATGACAGGCGAAGCGGGTGGGTACAGCTAGTAAGTTTTATAAAATAATATTATGTACACCGTCGATTGTAAATTATGTATAGCTAAGAGACAACGAGATAAGAAATTCATAGTTTTTCTTGACCAATTTGTTAGAAAAATAAAACAGAAAATAAATATAATTAAACATTACTATAGTGCATTTGAAATTTACTATATTTATTTTGCAAGTCATTGTTTTTGTTTCTCCTATTGTTCAGGGAGATCACTCGTATTGCCGTTTCTAACGAATACGAGTTCCAAACTTCTTGGCTCAGTTTGGAACAAATATATTAGAATACAAATAATATTGAAAATGTTACTGAGCAGATTATTGTCAAGATTATGAGTGATGTAGATGTAATTTTATATTACATTCAAAATTGATATTCTTGGTTTGAAGTTTGCAATACTAGGACATATTAATTTACTGACCAAATATTCACGAACAATAATTCAATTATTATCTGCAAACAAATTCTTGTTAAAAAATAATGTAGCTTTCATTTTATTCTGGTTTACAAATGAACTATTTTCTTAAAATTTAGTTATATTCTTGCCAAAATAAAAATAATGTTGTATTATATATTTATCACAGCCTCTAGTTTAAAGGAAATCAGTGTTTATAGCATAGTACTTAAATTAATTAGAAAAAAATAATGAAAACAACAACACTTACAAATATAATATTCCACTTGAAGCGTACATGGTTATATCTTAAAGGAGTTGTTATTTAAATTTGTTATATTTCGTTATTTATATAGTTTTTGTCACAGGTGTAGAAGAGACGAAGCGTGATTCAATATGAGAAAACTCAAATCGGAAAATGGATACGTTTCAGCTGGTAGCTTGCAGGCAGTTCCACTAGAGCCAAATATTTCCAAGCACCCACTGAGGCCTATATATATATATATATATATATATATATATATATATATATATATATATATATATATATATATATATATATATATTTAGTTGTGAAAATAATTGTTCTACAAAATGATTTGTATGTAATTACATAACTTATTTTTTTAATAAATATACTAAAGGTCAATATACAACTGGATTGGTGTTAAAGAAGAAAAAAAATCATAGAAATGTAGCACAGAGAAAAAAAATACGTTGCAATCGTTATTGAATTAGAACTACTCATATATTCTTCTCTTCTACAGTAAAAGTTAAATATACTAACTAACTAACAAGCTCCTTTCATTTAACAAACTAGGCATGTCACACTTTAATTCGTTATAAGCATGTTATATTTTGCTCTGTTGTAACAATGTTATACTTTCGATTTTATAAGCATGTTGTAATTTATTGTGTTATAGGAATGTTGTACTTTCGTGCGTTATACGCATGTTATAATTTCGTGTGTTATACGTAAGTCATACTTTGGTGTTTTATAAGCATGTTATACTTTTGTGTGTTATATGTATGTTATACTTTCGTGCGTTATACACATGTTATAATTTCGTGTGTTATATGTATGTCATAATATGATGTTTTATTAGCATGTTATACTTTCTTGTGTTATATGTATGTTATACTTTCGTGCGTTATACACATGTTATAATTTCGTGTGTTATATGTATGTCATAATATGGTGTTTTATTAGCATGTTATACTTTCTTATGTTATAGATATGTTATAATGTTGTGCGTTATACGCATGTTATAATTTCGAGTGTTATAAGTATGTCATACTCTGTTGTTTTATAAGCATGTTATAATTTTGTGTGTTATAGGTATGTTGTACTTTCGTGCGTTATACGCATGTTATAATTTCGTGTGTTATACGTACGTCATACTTTACACGCATACACGTACAGTAGTATTGACCCTTCCCCCCACCCATACACGTACAGTGATATTGACCCACCCGGCCACCCATACCCGTACAGTGGTATTGACCCACCCGCCCACCCTTACACTTGCAATGGTATTGACCCACCCGCCCACCCTTACACATACAGTGGTATTGACCCATCTGCCCACCCTTACACGTGCAATGGTATTGGACCACCCACCCACCCTTACACATACAGTAGTATTGACCCACCCGCCCACCCTTACACGTTCAATGGTATTGGTGTAGTTCTTTTTAGTTTTAATGTTATTTATGTTGTACTAAAACTAATATACTATACTATACTGATTCTATAACTACTCAAATGCCCCTACAAAAAGTAACTCCTAAAACATTAATTAGGACGTATGATAGTATTGACCCACTTGCCTACCCACAAACGTATGGTGGTATTGACCCTTCCCCCCACCCATACACGTACAGTGATATTGACCCACCCGGCCACCCATACCCGTACAGTGGTATTGACCCACCCGCCCACCCTTACACTTGCAATGGTACTGACCCACCCGCCCACCCATACACGTACAGTGTTACTGACCCACCCGCCCACCCATACACGTAAAGTGGTACTGTGTTATACTTGTTATAACATGTTATACTTTCTTGTGTTATATGTATGTTATACTTTGTGCGTTATACACATGTTATAATTTCGTGTGTTATATGTATGTCATACTTTGGTGTTTTATTAGCATGTTATACTTTCGTGTGTTATAGGTATGTCATACTTTGTTATTTGATAAGCTGTTTTTGATAAGCATGTTATAAATTCGTGTGCTGTAAGCATTAACATGTATAACTACTTTGGTATTTTATAGTCATGTTATGATATGTTTGGTGAGTGTACCTGTACTGTTGCAAGTATACAATTCTTTGTTAATTCATCTGGTCTGAGGATGCTCAATGGAGTTAACTAATATAATCACCATGATATTTGTACATATTTACATTATCTATGTAAAAGGCAAAGCCCCACTCACTCATCACTAATTCTCCAACATCTCATAAAGGTAGAGAGCTGAAATTTTGTACACTGTTTCTTTAGGTCTAAAAGAGGACCAGTAAAGCATTTTCATCTTGATAAAGTACTCCTAAGGGGTAGAAACTGCCCCTTAATTTTGTTCCATAAGGATACATTGCGTTGATTTTAGTAAATTAGTAACAGCTGTTTTGTAAATAAACAAACGTGTTTATTTTGAACGTTGACATTGTACTAGTGATGTATTTTAATATTATACTACACATTTAATCTTCAGCTGTTAAACAAAAAATGAAACATACTAAGTAATAAAATTGAGTATTAATACTAATAAATAAGTAGCAACGCAAGTAGTGTGAGTGATATGCTGTAAATAAATTTAATATTCTGATTTTTCACGATACACCTAATATACTATTATTTGTAGTCAAGAGTCACATGCCAAGGCCGAAGGCCGAGGTACGAGTATATTGAGCGCAGCGAGCGTCGGAGTTGGCACGCGAAACGTTCAAGGATGTCTCATAGTATTTAATATATATTTGTTGCGTAACATCCATCTATTTTGTCCTTTGGTAAGTATAGGTATCCTATATTTTGGTATGTTCTGCACACACAAGACGGTAACGAGCGTTTTCAATATACAATTGATTGTCAACGCAGGGTCGATGTAGCTCCCTAAATCACCCTAAAATACGCTCATTGTTGAAGAAATTCTCGCTCTCTTTATATAAAATCGTGAAAAAATATTTAATTTACTAACAGGAATTTGTTAAAACGAGCTTTATTTCTCATTTATAGTACAGAAGTATATATATAATGAATTATTAAAAAGAGAGGCAGTCATCGAACTTCATGTCATTTTCTTTTTTAGAACACGAAGTATAATTTTATGGTGATTTCATAATTTAACAAAATAATAAGATAGCATATATTATAACAAATATTGAGCAAAGCACAACAATTACATCTCGTTTTCAAAAGAGTCTAATGGTAAGCACTCTCAATAAAATTCAGTCCCTTGCCAAGAGCTGTGACAAATAATTGGATTACGTCATCAGATAAGGGTGGAAAGAAACGGCTCTTCTGAATTATAACATTTGTATAGTGATGTACATTCTAAAATAATGATTTTTAATGTGTTCCAATAGAAACTATTTTGTGTAACGGCATATTATCTTTATTTCATTTTTATAAAAACAAACATGCTATATTTTATAAAAGAAGAGAAATCAGTCTCTTTCACTGACGTATGGCACAATTTGAATACATAATGCTTTCATGGGTGTGCTAAATAAAATGTTTACCGATTTGTCTGTTCTTAAACAATGAAATGTAATTTCATAATTTTAATACCAACACGGCGTCTACTCAATGGCTGCCATCAGCCTGGACGTTACTCAACATGTATAAGAAAGATTGTCTTGTCATTTTCTCACTATTCTCCCTGACTTCCCTTCCCTATTTTCCTATTATATTACATAAAAATAAAAGTTTAATTATCAGTTAAATCTAGTAGCCCTTTAAAACTTTTAATATTTGTAATTTAAATTTGAGCTGTAAGCTTGGGAATGGATGGTTGGCAAAAATTAATCATGCCGTTACAGTACTCTCCACAAAAACAACATTGGCCTGATACCAGCCCCCTGTGGAACCCCAGATCAATACGTGCGCTATATTTTACCATCCCTATACCTTAATTGGCTTACAGGTATGTTATCTAAACTAGTTATCTATTAGTAAACAACTTAGGAATAATATTCCTTAAGTAGCCAACTATAAAAAAAGGTGTGTGACTAACATTTGGTTTGCTTTGCATACACAAAAAGAACTAATATTCACATTAATTGTGTATACAGGGTGTCGAAAAAAATGTCTAGCATTAACATTTTGTTTCTACACCTAATTTAGGAAAAAAATAAGTATAAAATGTTATTGTTTTCAAAATGGTGACAGTTAAAATGCTTTAACTTCTATCATTTTCGTACTAAACACAAAGCGTAATAAATGAATAACATTTAAAAATGACTGCATAAGGTCAGTATATATTTTTTAAATGTTTTACTGTAAAGAAATATGCAAAATCTTAAGTTAGTTGATTGAACCGTTCTTGTGTAATAAATGCTTTTCTAGAAAATACAAAAAGTCAGATTCAAACTAAACGAAGAGGAATAAAAAAATAGGAATCCTTCATTTATTGTTTTTAATTAGATGTAGAATCCCAAAATACACAAGATACAATTTTTGTGACACCCGTAAGAAATGGAACAATTTCTTAAAACTATGTTGTCAATATACTGTACCATTTTTATTCTAGATAGAGCCAAGACAAATTATTTTGCAATGTAATAATTTACGAAAAATAATAATTCAGCAATCAGTTCTAGTAAAGAAGAGTATTTTTTTAAACATTTAAATTTTTTGTATGTAGTTTATGAAGTAAAATTATTTTTAAATTGTAAATTATAAAGTTAAATTGTCATAACAAAGGCATTACTCAAATCTTTGTAAAAAATTACATATTTTTGAGACAGTGGGAATATAACTTTGGAATTAGTTACTGATAAATATAACAGTTAGTTATGAATTAAACGTGAAAAACAAATGAACCACCACGAAGAATTGTTTTAAATTTTCAACTTATTTTTACGTTAATGAGTTAAATTTTTTTTGTAATTTCGTGAGATATTCATTTGGTACATATATGTTAATCTATGATGGTTTTGAATATTTAGCACCATTGTTTTCATCTTTTAAAGTCTACAAAAGTACTAGCTTGAATGGATACCATTTAAATAGCTTTTAATTAAAGTGATTCAATTTTGAGTTTTCGTGATTAAATTGTTTTAGCATGCTCTAATCAAACAATTCTATCAATTAAGCCAAAAGAGAAAAATTCAGTAAATCTTTTAGTTTCTCCTTCAGTTTAGAACGTTTTGTTATCCAGATGTATTATGAAAGTGGTATCCGTGGAGCATTTCGAAATATTCTGTTGAAATCGTAATAAAACACGGCGAACAGTGTTCAAGAGAATAACCTGACACCGAACTGGGCAGGTGGGCCGCACCACAATGTGTGCGTAGGCGTGGCCTATGCATCATGTCCCTGGGCTTGGACGCCGTAACGTAACTTGAGAGATAACATGATTTAGGAGAAAGGAAACTCTGATTAATTATCTCTCACAATGGAACTATTGATTTTAAAATTCAAATTACAGTGGGCACTTATAGTGCAGTGCTGTAACCCAGCTACTTGGGGATCAAGTGTTATGAAGATTGTAGGTGATAGGTTCGCTCGGTCCTCTTACATTGGTGAATACGTGGTGGGTAGTATCAGGGTTCGGATATTGTGTAGGAAAGATAATGGAGTGTAAGGCTTGTAAGTTAGTTGATAACAACTTAGTTGTCCTTGCTTTTACCCTTTATTAAACGGCTATTTTTTAGCAGGACTCCTGATTACTCGGTAACAATGACTACACTTACCAAACTCATTTACCCCTCATATAAAAATATTGGACCTTTTCCGTTAATTTATTACTACTACTTTGGTTAGGTTATGCTAGGTTTGTTTTGGTTATGTTAGGTTAACCTAAGTTATGGTTATGGTAGTGAGTTAATGGATATATCCGAAATATTTTATTCCATCAAATTTATCAAAATCAAATGTAATAGTTTCTTGTTGGAATTATTAGCGACCAGATCTAGTTTACGGTGGAGAGTTCATTATTACTGCAAAAACAAAAATACAAGAAAACAGTATGTTTACAAATTAACAGAGAATATTAGGCATCTCACTGCAGCGTGCAGATCATCTAAACATCAGCAGTTTGCTGATTTTAAAATTATAAAAACCAATTTTGATTATTATCAAGTGACCGTACTTGATCTTGACAGCTCATGGATAGTTAAAGAAAAAGTAAATAAATAATATAACAATGTAAATATACCTATACAATTTCATTTCCCATTTAATTTATTTGTTAATTATGCTAACTAGGTTTCTGTAAGCTGCTACATTTCCTCCTTTCTTTACTATCTTTATGTTTTGTCGTAGTAATGAACTTTTGAAAAATATGAAAATACTTTACAATAATAATTTTAAACAAATAAACACAAGAGCTCTCTTACAAAAACTGATTTATTACAAAGGCTGGCTCCGAGCCAGAACCCTGTGGAGTGACATTTCTTCACGAGCCATCCTATTTTATTGTTCAGTTATTGTTACAGTCATAAACTTGTTAACACGGTTTATCTTCAACTAGAAATATAACTTTATATTAATAAAATATACGATTACATTTAATCAAGAATCGTGTTCCTATTTAGCTTGATATATGTGTTTATTAGTTTATACACTTAATATAACGACTGTTAGCAATTTTGTTACTCACATTTTATGTTCACAATAATCCTTACTGCTAGATCATTTTCAGTGCATATAGGGGGAGGGGAGGTGGTACTACCATCCACCCACACATATGTATATATACAATGGTGAAGACCCTCCCACCCACCCATTCACGTACATAGTTACAGGTACGGAGTTGATGTTTCTCCCCCCCCCCATCAACCTGTATAAAGTGTTGATGACTCGTCCTAATGTGTACCTTCAAATAAACGGAATTGAATACAAGCATATCACTATAAAATGTCCTAAAACGAAACATGATTGCATAATTTAGATGTTTTGTATTATAATAAATGCGATGATTTTAATTGAATCAATATATATAGCCATAAAACATCAATTAAATAGAATATTACTATAAAAAGATGAGAACAAGATTGGGTGTAAAATAAAAATTTTGAATTAATTTTAACTTTACTAAAAAAATTAAACTTTTAAAGAAATGACCAACATATTTTTTATTGTTAGATATAATACTATAATATAATACTAAATATAAAACTATAAAATTAAAAAATAAATAATTTCTTCCAACAAGTACTTACAGGAATGTTTAATTTTTAAATTAAGTTCATTTATTTATATACAACAGTTTTATAACATGCGATCCCAACAAGCCAGCATGTTTTGTCGTTGAGTGCCGATAGTAGATACAGAACATTTTTTTACAATATAACAATAAGAAAAAAAGAAAATTTGGTATACTAAAAAAAACTAGTTGTATTAAATTAAAACAACTAAGTGGTGAAAAGAAAACTATGCTTGAAAAAACATAACAAAAGAAAAACAATATAAACAATGATAATAATAATTATTTGACAATTAAAAAAAGAAGTATTTTAACGAACAAAATGTAATACATAACCAACAAATATACATAGACTTATTACATAAAAATATATGTATACCTATTCATAGAAATATGTATATAAACATACAGTACATAGACACGTAAAAATTCACACATATTCACAAAATATAGAAAAAATATGATTTCATTAAGTATAGCAGTATGAAAAAAACTTAATTTATAATATATATCATAATTATACTAGTACGTTAATTAATTTATATTAATTTTTACTTCAATACTAACAATATAATTAAAAACATCTCTATAAATCGAAGTTAAGCCAGGACCGCAGTATTTTTTACGTTGGTAATTACTGGTCAATCAGTTTGACAGTAAAATAAACATACCCAATTAATATAAACATGATAGTGACATTTTTATGCCTTATAGTTAACGACAGAACGACAGAAAATCAAAATAAATCATTTGAAAATTGTAAAAGCAACGTAAATGGATCAATTACAAAATAGTATGTAATTGCGTGATATATTTTGTACGTGCATGATATATTTCGTAAGTGTATGATAAATTAGATTATTAATGCACATGCATTTGGTAAAAGATGTAGGGTTAGCAGTAAACAAGTAACTATAAATTTAATACATCGGACATAAACTTGATGTAACTTGCTTGAGTATCGGATTGCAACAACAAAACCATCCATCAGTGCTCCATTACAAACGACCTTCTTGTCTTGTTACAGAACGAACACAGGAGAACTTATCTTCATACGGATAAGGGTTTGTAGATTCTAGTAAAGCCGTTCAATAAAATTAATTATTCAAGCCGTTTCTTCCATAAAACTAATTTTGCTTTATACAATAATGCTCTTTTATATATAGTACGTAAAGTCGTTTTTGTCAACATAATTCCTCCCTTATTTCTTGATCAATTTAAACGGTTGAGGTTTACAAAATTGTGACTGTTCGTAATTGTGCAATAAGGTCTTAATCCTTCAATAGTTTCACCCTGAAGGCCACGAGAAGCTCTCAAAGTACGTTTTTCAACAAAAAAATAACTTGGAGAGACTTTTGAATTAATCGAAAAGTAACAACTGTTCAAATGTAAATAATTACTTCCAAAAAATGTGTAACATCCATTGGCATGTAAACGATGGGGTTTATAATATTGAGGAGGTTAGATCTTTCGTAATGTTAAACCGGGAAACGTTGTAAGCATATATTTAATCACATTCAATTGTAAGGCTCCTCTCTACTGGACTTGAAGATTTTAATGGAAATTGAATTTAATTATTTTATTTATTTAATTAATCTTAAACTGTTAAACAAAAACAAATGAAATTAATACATTTTTATTAGGCTAATTAATATTATTGGTTGCTTATACTAAGAAATAGGTAGCAACGCAAGTAGTGTGAGTGAGATATCACAATTACTATAAATAAATTTAACAGTGTGATTTTATGTTATACAGTTAACCTTCTATTACATGTAGATAAAAGTTAAAAGCCGAGGCGGAAGGCCGAGGTGTAACTAGTGCGAGTGATGGGGTTGGCAAGTGAAGCGTGCAGGGGTGTCCCCTAGTACTGTGTGCTTGTTTTGTGCTTTTAACACTTCTGCTGTAGTTAATGTAGTTACGAGTCACAACCGAGGCCGAAGGCCGAGGTGACATGAGTGCACGAGTGACGTGGTGTCCCTGAAGGGGCAGGGGTGTCCCCTGGTAACATCTTACTGCTTAACAAGTAAGTAAGTAAGTTACCAAGACACTGTTATCACACAGCGTTTTAATTCAGTACAACTTACTTAAAGCGAAACTACGTTCGTGACCATTTTTAATTATAGTTGTGCTTGTATAATGAAACGGCTACCTCGTGTTTAAAGCGCGCATCTTCAATCAGGAACAGTAATTGAGTGTTGTCGTTGGTAAAAAATCTGAACCAACTTCGATATTTAAATATACAACATTTCTTAACCACGCAGAGTTATTAATGAAAGAATATTTTGCTTCGTTCGTCGAGATTTATCTCGAAAATGTCAAATGAACGTGGATCTCTAGAGATTTAGAAAGGTTCTTCAGAACATTTCACCTCTGAGAGAGGATTGTTTTATATTTTTCTTGATTAGTTACTATTTTATAAAAACTTTCAACAACTTTTTTTGTGAATCACTTTTACGGTTTGGATATACATTCAGTTTGCATAACTAATTCTTTTTTGCATATTCATCTTATTAATTACTGTAATAATTTTTAAAACAGCATTTTTAAAAATAATTGTTGCATATATATGATTCTTAGATTCTTAAAAGACGCCGTTACAACTTTGTGCGTATCTTAAGTCGAAAATGAATATGTGAGTGTAGGATGAGCTGTGCAGTCTGGTTACTATCTGAGTTCGACTGTTCTTCAGAAAGGGCCATTTATAAATAGTCCAGGGCAACTAAGGGACCTAAAGTTTTATGTAGAATCCGAGCCACGTAGTGTTGGTCTGATTTTCAGCTAATTGACAAGCCTGAGAGTCAGTTCTCTCCTCTACACAACATCTGGACACTGAATACCACCCAACATTTCCCAACTACCCCAGAATCCGGTATTAGTAACATTTTCTTGCTCAGATAAGCCAGTGATTGCTTGCCATTTTCGTGGACACTACTAGAGTATCTGGCCGTCAATTAGCTGAAGATCAGACCAATACTACGAGGTTAGCGTTAAGACCTTTCTTAGGAACGGTCGAACTTGTACTGTAACAATGACTAAATTCGTTTGTCTACATCCATCTCTTATAACAATGACTACACTCGTTTGTCTACATCCATATCTTATAACAATGACTACATTCGTGTGTCTATATCCATATCTTATAACAATGACAACACTCGTTTGTCTACATCCATATCTTATAACAATGACTACACTCGTTTGTCTACATCCATATCTTATAACAATGAATACATTCGTTTGTCTACATCCATATCTTATAACAATGACTACACTCGTTCGTCTACATCCATCAGACTCATTTACTCCTCATATTCACTCGAATATCTTCGTAATGAATATATTTCACGTGATAACTATAGTATTTATATTTATAACAACTAAGCATTCCCCAGATTTCTACCATATGCCAAATTATCTATTTTAGCCATCAGACATTGTTAACTATAAACAATGAAACTATTTATTAACTACTAATGGATTGATTTTAATAAAATGTTGGTTGATATCTAATCTACAGAATGAGTTTTAAGTCAGTTTTCCATTTAACCCTTTTCCACGGCTTGTACAATATTTACTTTTAGAATATGCCTTCAATATTTACCTACGCTACAATTACAGTGCTTCACTGTTATTAGGGATCACTTGGGGTCTAAGATCTAGGAGTAAATTTTAAAATATCAAATGGCATCCTGGTCGTGTGATATGTCATTTAAAGCTGAATATGATAATGCAATCAGAATTGAAAATTGATGTGAAGTTCTTTAGTCTTAAATTATTTTGCTATGCTATTTAATTTTTCATCTCCTATGTATTTACGTAATCAAAACTGAAAACAACTTACCTATTTTCTAAGTAGACTAAAACAAAAAACTATACAAACAGGCATCTAGTTTATTTTCAGCCATTGTAAATTAGCTTTAACTCAGAAAAAAATGTAGGTAATGCCTATTAAATACCAAAAATTTAACCAACAAATTAAATAACAACATTATTTATAATAATAAATATTTAAATAATAATACATTATTTTTTAATTCTAATTGCGATATCGTTTTCAACTTCGAATGGTGGTATTAAATGACATATCACATGACCATGTTCCTGTCAAAATGTTGAAGATGAAACCTAGGTCCTGGACCCCTCTAACACTCTAAATATAGTATGGGTTAATATTAATTTCATAGCATACTCTAAAAGAAAATTAAACTGTGGAAACAAGTTGGGGGGTAACTGACTGCTTAAATAACAACACGTAAGTGATGACCAATTAAATTAAATAACAAAATAATTTAAAAACTAAAGAACGATATACCTTTTTTAACGATGCTTGCTCTATCATTTTTAGTTTGAAGTGGTGATTTTAAATTGCATAACATGACCACGTTCCCTTTAACAATTGTGAAGTTGACTCCAAGATCTTAGGGAACCAAAATGATCCTTAGTAACATTTGTTTAGTAAATGTAGTGTGGGTAAATATTAATTTAATGGTTAAATAGATAAGCAAATTTTTCAGAAAATGTGGAGGAAACTGACTTAACATTCACTATGTATATATATTAATTGTATTTAAAATGCTTACTACATTTTTTTATGCATACAATGGGCTGTGTTACCCGGCGTATAAACCCACTCGGCAACCACGGCAGACGGTTGGCGTATTTCGTGGAGGCAGACTATCAATACAGGCCGTGATCTGAATACAATGGGAGAAAGGGAAAGTGGCGTATTTCTTCCAGACACAACAGCGGGGCTTGTTATTGAATTAAATTTAATAACTACATTGTATTCACTAACAAAATCAACTGAAACCTTTGTTTGGGGCGATTTAATCTTTAAAAAAAATCAGTTTTTAAATAAATATGATAATATTAAATTATATATCTCACTTATTTTATATATTTTATTATTCAGCATATTATGTTGAAATATTAAAATACATGTTTTTTAAATATGTACAAACCAAAATAATTTTTTTCTAATATGTTACAATTAATGTAAGTTATACACTCATCTTAAAGTTTATATTATTTTAATTACTCTATCTTTTTTGCCATTACTCATTATTAAGACGTTGATCGTAGATATATGGGCGAATATGAGAGGCGAATGAGTGTGATCAGTGTAGATGAACGAGTGTAGTCATTTTTACTAATTAAGGTCAAATTTTCCTCAGAAAGAGCTGTTTATTAATAGCCCAATAGCCAGAGAAACTAATGGCCCTACAGCTTTACGTGGAATCCGAACCACGTAGTGTTGGTCTTATTTTCGGCTAACTGACAAGTATGACACTCAGTTCTCTGTCCTACACAACATCCGAACCTTGACTACCATCCAACATGGACACCCCAAACGTATCTAGTAGTGACCCAAAGTAGCTGGGTCACAACACTGCACATTACAATTGAACTGATAGCAAAATTAATAAAAAAGTTACGAATGAGTTTCATAAGTGTAGACAAATGAGTGGTTTTGATAAAAACTAAAGAATACTGATCGTATGGAAGAACGATTTATCAACAGCCCAACAACCAGGCTTGCTTACATTTAAAATAACACGTTTACAATAATACAATTTACAATAACACATTTGGATCTACACTCTATCGTGTAATCCAATATAATGTAAGGATATAAATTGTCATCTTACAGATAAATAAACAGCCTTTTAGTTATTTCTTTTGGACAACTGAATCCTGTCACAACCATCATCCCTAGCACCATACTTACAAATCTCCAAATATGTTCACACCAATGGAAAACATTTATATTATTTTACATTTATTATAAGTACATACATATTGTAACTAAAAATGTGTCCTGGCTGTTTATTTTTGGATTCTACATATGATTTTAACAGAAATTAAGGATACAATTTTATTCAATTCCGCTCCGTTTAGTGTCCATCTGTCCGTATGTGCTTTTTACAAAAATAAAATTAACTCGTTAAATTAACAATTTGACCGTTAGACCGTAAATGTTGCCCAGTTATTAAAATCAACACTTCTGCTTTAGTCATTTAAAAACAGTGGTCTTTATAAACATTTAAATAAAACTATTTTGCTAACTTTCAGGTTCATACATTTTAAATTACAATAATGGTTTAGTTAATTTTGTTACAAATCTATTGATACCTCAACTAATTTTATTGTAATTCTACTGCATTCTCTTGATGCTGTAAATTCTTGCATTAAAATACATTTTTTACCACAACACACCACTAATAAAAGGCTTACAAAGAAATTCATTGTAACAATGGACTTGCAATAAGAATAACTAAATATTATATCAGATGTGTAACATTGATAAAACTAAGAGTTTACCACATTTTTTTTTTAAAGACCACCATGTTGAAATGACTAAAAATAACTAAATCAATATTTTCCTAAGAACTATGCAACATTTAAATTCAGTCGGTCATACTGTTCTTGAGTTATTAATTTTTTTGTGAAACACACACAGGCAGATGGACACTAAACGGTGCGGAATACTATACAAATGTGATATTCATTTTCTGCTCTAAATAGGTGTAAAATCCGTAAATTTACATCCAGGACACTTTTTTAGCTACACCCATTTAACTGGGAGTAAACTAAGTCAATTACATCCATTTCGGTTTTTTCAGTTAATGAGAACTGTTTTATGTATTCAAACTAGGTGAATGTCACAGAACACAATTCTTTTAACTTTACTTGCCAGTTTACATGGGCCTGCAGGCCTGTGCGTGAACTATATTCAACAACTGAAGTACAAACCGTTGGCTCAGTTGGGGTCACAACCCTTGGAAATAATACTCCGAACTCCACCTTGGCCATGTAGTAAAACGATGTCAATTATAAGTATAAAGTGTAAAATTATTATTGACTTCGGTAAACCACATTTACCTTCCTAAAAACAAATAGATTCACAAAGAATCAATCACCAAAATCGGTCACCATGATATTTGCATAGTTTGTACTTATTTATTTGTGTTATACCAACATAATATAATAATTGAGAAAATATTTATGTGATCTAGGCTCTCCTAAAACCGACGTGTGATAAACTCCTCATGCACGCAATGTAATCTATTATTATATGAAAGGGTACTAAATGTATGCAGAGTGACGTGAAGGCACTATGCCCTTCAACTGAACACACTCGGCTACTGCACATTGCATGAATCACTCATTTGATATAAATGACTTTGAATTAAGATAAAGTATTAAACATATATAAAGTAATCAACATTTATGTTCTTTTAATAACTTAAATAAGTTATTATAATACATAGTTGGGTATTACACTAAAGTGTATTACGACTGAATATGTATTAATAATAATTCTATTTGTGCTGTTTTAGAACATTTACAATAGCATTATATCTTACCAACAACCATTTTCCGATGAATGGCTAAAATACAATCACGAAATATAATGTCAGCATGGCACGTGCTGTAACCCATCTACTTGGGGACAAATTGTTGAGAAGATTGTAGGTGATATGTTCTATGCTCAGTTCTTTAAATAACGGCACAGCATCCGCTCAAAGGTTTCCATCGACGTGGACACTAGAAGAAAAGTCCATATTGGGTAGTAGTCAAGGTTCAGATTATATGTAGCGAAAAGAACTGAGTGTCAGGCCTGTGAGTTAGCTGGAATTCAGACCAATACTACGTGGTTCGGATTCCATGTATATTGGTAGGTTCCTTAATCTCCCTGGCTATTGGGCTATTACTGAATAGCTCTTTCTGAGGAACAGTTAACCTTAGTTAGTTGGTTGACTACACTCGTTCATCTACACTCATCACACTCATTCACCCCTCATAATAACCCATATCTCTACCATCGGCGTCTTACTAATGAATATGGATATTAATTTTAACCTCCTTAAGTTTTTATTTATTGCAGTTCAAGTCTAAATAAAAAAACCCAATCGCCCTAAAAAAAAAATATTAGAAGCAACCCTTTTCTCTCATCTCTGCTGTTTTTCCGATTTCGATAAAACGTCCTTATAGAAAATTCATCAAATTGTACATAATATAGGGGAAAATGTGTCTTACTTTTGACGAAGAGTTTTTGATTAGTAGCAATATTTTGAACCACTCACATATTTGGAAAATGTCCATACGTCAAAAAAGTTTGGAAAAAATTATTTAATTTCAATACAACAACAATACTTGAACGAATAAATTAACTCATAGATTTTGTTATTTAAGAACTATTTAATCCATTTATAATTAAATGTAAATGTATAGACATTTTACATTGTTAACTTTGGCAATAAATATTAAACTATAAAGAAATTTATAAAATGATCTCTATTCCATGATCCCATAGAACCTGTTCGTAAGTAGTAGAACACCCCCCTCGGTGCTCTGTTCTAGTGTATCGCTAGCGAAGAGCCTGAAGCTTTATAATACTGATTTATATCCTTAATTATTACTTATAAAATATGTAAATTTTTTACATTTTGTACACAATTTTAATACTCTTTAGTGTTATTTTGTCCACCATTTTTATTAAATTTACACTTATCTTATGTCAAGGAAGGAAGAGTTTTCAATTTTAATGTTGAAGACACAGTAATCTAAAATCTGAACAGAACATTATAAATATTCTCCATAGACTTTCAGCTGTCAACTCTTAGGTCTCTATAACTTTCAACAGGAAGCAAAAAAGGAAGCTGATTCTAACGGAAATTAAACTTCAGTCCCTATAGAACTTGGTGATTATATTCACCGCCTCTCACTGCCTCCTTATTCTTGAAGAACGGAACTCCGTGAATTTCCGGGTGTCAAATGTTTTACGAACATCAACTTAAAACAATCTCTAGACATGTATTTTGAAAATTAGTAAATATGACAATAACCTAATGTGTGCTTCCAAAATATGAATCCCAAAAAAAAAAAAAAATTACAAAAAGATTTAATAAAATAGAAAAAAATTAATAATATTTTGAAGTTTAGTAATTACAAACAATATTAAAAACTTGGTATGTTTTCCTGTATTTATTTAGCTTCCATGACAATAATTCATTAGTAATAGTTGAAAGACACTAATTTTACGTACAATGTTATTTTTTACTATGTTGTAAAAAATCCTAGCATACATTCAGTATTAAAAATGTCTTTATGTCACTTTATATTCATTTCGAGTAACATTTATAGGAACAGGGGCATAAGATTACGTTTAGTCAATGTTCCAACTATGGTAATATGAAGTATACAGGGTGTCCAGTACTTACATGATCAAACTTCAAAAGGTAATTTTTAGAATCAAAATATATAAGAAACTTCTAATAAAGCATTGTATTATCTCATCTTATTTTAATTTTTGTTTGTCTTTTTGTGTTTTTTAATAATAATAATATTTATTTATTTATTTATTTCGAGTCAAAAAGGCAACTTTACAAATTTTTTAGTGTGAAGAGGGTAAATATATATAAAACTTTTGAAATAATTATCACTTTTGGTCTCAAATTGGCGGGCATAAGTTTTATAATCTTAATAACTCTAAAACTTTAAATTTTATAGTTAATACACAAAACATGGACAAGATTGTTACAAACATTTCAAGATCAGGTTTGTTGTCGTACGATAAACAATAACAGCGAAATTTAAGTTTTCCTGAGCACACTATTAAAGTTACATTTAACACAATAATAAAGTTATTATTGGACATGGATTATGTCAACGTCATAATCAGCTGATTCTTATTCAGTGACCTATTTATGGAATAACCAGCCCGTGTTGTAGTCTTCTTGTAAACTTTAGTTCTTGTTTACATTTCATCTATGATTCGTTATTTTCTCCGTTATTATTTATCATAACACAACAAACTTTGTCTTGGAACGTAAAAAAAATCCTGTCCATGTTTTGTTACCCTTGAGTATTTACTACACAATTTAAGGGTTTTGAGTTATTTTTTTTTTTTTTTTATTAATAAAAATGAGAGGCCTCCTTAACCTCACTCTGCCCATTCCTCATAGACTATTGATCTGTACGAGGAACTTATTCAGAGTAAGGGGGTGAACCAGTGAAGTAGAAGGTGAATTTTACTGATATATGGTTCCAGTCTGGGCCGGATTCGAACCGGACTCTAATCCAAGCTCAAAGTCCTGACGCCTTGGACCACTCGGCCACCGGCTCAGACTGGTGTTATTAGCATAACAAATTTAGTATGGCCGCCATTTTTAAACCGGAAATAATAAATATTTTAAACATTTTACAAACATTCGTATTTGTTATACTATCAGGTGTGTAAAAATTTAAGTTAGTACTCTTATTGAATTAAAAGATAAAGACTTTTTAGTGAAAACCACAAAGTGTGATAGAACTATGCTATTGAAATTTCTGTTATATTTTGACTTTGAAAAATCACCTGATTAAGTTTTATCCTGAAATTACTGGACACCCTGTATATATATTCATCATTATTTGTGTTTTATAAACTGTAATTAACAGCCTCAAAACATACAAAAAATAGTTAATTATATCTTGATATTGGATCAATTTTACGTCATATTTTATTCCTAGGGACAAAATTGAAAATATTTAATTTGTGCGCTTATGATATTTTTTATTGTAGTTATTGCATGTTTTAGAAAGAAACGTTACATTTGAGTCAAAAAGAATTTAGCGCGTCAATTCAGATGGGGACAAAATCAGAGCAAAAAATCAGATCAAAGCGATTCAATGTTAATTAATTTTCTTTATATTTTTCATTTGTCACGTGTTGTTTGATAGGTAAAAAACACGTATAGATTAATAAATGGACATAAAACAATTATCACTTCAAAATTGAAATAAAAAACCTATTGCGTTTCAATATAGGCTACATTGGGATTTTCCAAAATCACTATGGAATCATTTTAATTTAGGTAATTGAATGTCACACAACATATATGTTTTACAATATAAGTAAAAAATATACAAATATTATGTTAAAAATAAACCGGTATCGTGTGACACTCACTTGTATTTACATACCGACACGTCATATGACAATCAAGAAGCTATTATATTATAATAAAGTACAAACAAAAATAAACGAATTCCATCTATATATTTTCGATATTACGCATTTGACTGTTAACAATGTCATTACTAGCTTGAAAAGCAATATTATTTTGCTTAAAAGATAAGCCCTATCACTTCATACATAATAACACTTTTAGAAATAAAATTTTTGGAAATAACAAATTCATAATTTTTTATATAAAGTAAAATACGATAAAAAAAAAACATTCGACTAAATTTATTAAATTTTTATTCTATAAACCATTTTAATAAGTTAGTCTAGTTTAAGGTAGAAAAAAATATTTATAGAACATTATGATAAACAATATTTTTAAGTACTTAAAATAAAAAAAGTAAAAAAAAAAAATAGTTGACTGAATATTTTACGAAATTGATAGATCCATATTAAAAAATTATCTAAATATATTGTAGTCACTACTTCTTACGAAAAATTAATAGGTACGTACTAATATTGGATAATTTAGCACACAATCAATACTGATTAACATAAAAAACAAGTACAGCTCTAGGAACAGGAATAAAGAAAAAAAAGGAAAAACATAAATTGTATGAAACGTATTATTAGTGTCTTTCGTCCTATGGTTTATTTATAAGTGTGAATTAAATTTTTTTAAAACAACAATACATTCAATGTACTACTGGACGAACTGTTAATGGTTATTTTACTGTTTTACTCACTGTGTAAAATAATTGAAACTATTATCACTATTTTAAATGTTCCTTTAGTCTCTAAACAAGTACTAGACAAACGTCCTTAAACAGGTATAGATCTTTGACTGAGGTTGTTAAAAATAATATTTTAAAATAAAATTCCTATAAGTAATCAATATATGTTATGGAAGATTCGTTCCAGTAGATGTTTATATAAAAAACCAACATCAGAGCAAACAATTACATTAACAAATGTTGCCCTCTCTCTGAAAGCATCTCGAATTACTCTTTGTACAGTGGCGAGCTGTAAAAAGGTGTTTTCTCTTTAATTAAAATCAACTAAATAACATATTTTAAGCAAACTTATTAACAATAATGAAGTAAATACATTGATACATTGGCTATAAAAACATTAAATCAAACAAACCGATATTAATTTTGGCCTATTTTAAAATATACATTATTCATTAGTAAGACGCTGAACGTCAAGATATGGGTGAATTTGAAGGGTGAATGAGTTTGATGATTTTTTATGAAAGAGTGTAGTCATTGTTACTCATTATGGTCGATTGTTCCTCAGAAAGAGCTGCTATTTATTAATAGCCCAACCAAAAGGGCAACTTTTACTACTATCCAACATGGACACCCTAGACTTGTCTAGTAGTAGCCACGTCGATGGCAACCATTGAGCCGACGTCGTGTCATTATTAAAAGGATCGAGCATAGAACCTATCACCTAAACACTTTGTTCCCAAGAAGCTGCATCAATATATGAAGAAGCCGACTAGTGTATATGAAATTAGTTATCCCCTTTGATAAGACCTAAGTTTTTTTTACATATTAGTATATATTTTCGGTAGCTATAGTGTATTTGCACTATAAAAACGTATAAGCAAATTTTTTACCGTCTAAGTTTTATAATATCACAGCTTATACTTCCAGTATAGAAATACTTTTATTAAATATAGTTTTAAAAATGTCTACATTTCACTAAAGGTTACCTTAAAGTTATCATTAAGAAGGTGCCTAAAGGCTTTCTAAAGTTACTCAATTAAATACAGAACCTGCATTGAGCCGAAATAACCAGTATTTAGGACTTTGTTTAATTACTTAGTTTGTTCTCTGTTATAAGTTGTTAACTTATAAAACTTCCCAAACTGATATCTTTCAGCTAAGTGGTAAGTTGTTTGTCCTTAAGGCCTTGCCAGGTTACCTCTGTGTAAGGATTGATATAAACTGAAAAGTGAATTTTAAATGTTTCCTCAAATTCACAAAGAAAAGTGTTTTTAATTTATATAGTAAATAAATAAATGGGAATTTTTATCGTAACTACCAGTTTTTGGAAGGAAATGATCAAATTATACTTAAATATTTACTACAGTCGGCGCAGAAATTATGTGTATCCAAATTAGAGAGTTGTTTACTAAGAAACTAAGAGGGCTCCGAAAAATCCAATCACACAATCGTTTTCCTCTTTTACTAGTACGTTTAGACACAGACATTTTAAAAGTCCACATCTGCTACCACGTGACCAAGTAACTCATTTTACCACCTCTGGAAGCCTAGAAAACGTTTTAAAAAATGTATAAAAACTTTTTTCTTGAACATTTTAAATTCCGAAATTTATAAAAATTGTATAAAACACTTTTTTCAACTACGTACTAAAATATGAATGTAATATATTTATGTAATAAGGGTTGATTCACAGTGAAAACTAGTTGAAATTCCAGAACTTTTACCAAACAAACAAATGAAACAAGGAAAACAATGGTGTGATTGGATTTTTCATAGGCCTCTTGGTTTCTTAGTAAAGAACCTTTAAACCCGGGTACACATAAATTCTGTTCCTACCTTAAACAGAAATTTATATAATGTCCCATATCTCTTATTTGCATTAACCATAAAATAATGAAAAAGTGTAAATCTATTTATAGCTATGGGTATGACATAAGCCCACTGAAATGTCAGATACGTACTGTAAAATACTTTGCTGTTTGAATATAATATGTAGCAAGAATTTGAGTTACAAAAACGTTAATCGTATGTTTTTAGGTATTTTGGATTAATTAAACTACGTTTACACTTTATTACTAGATAGTCTATTGCTATAAAACCACAGTTTTATTAAAATATTATATTAAAATAATTGTTGGAATTAAACTACAATAGAATTTACAACCAACTAGTAGCTAACTAAATTTTAACTTTATTACATGATATGAACAGCATGTAACTAAAAGAGTGTCCAGGAATTTAATTTTCGGATTGTACATCTTATTTAGAGCTGTAAATGATGAATAATGTTTTATCGAATTTCACTCTCTGTGTGTGTTGTTTTACAAAATACAGTTAAAAACTCAAGAACGGTTCAACTAACTTACTTAAAATTTTAGTTATACTATATTTGGTTTGGTTATGTTAGGTTAACCAAAGTCATTGTTATGGTAGTGAATTAATGGAAAAGATCAAAACTTTTAAATCAACATATCTTGGTTTATCAACTTTACACAAACACTATAATTTATATTTATTTTTATTACATTTCTATTGGTACCTCAATTTTTGTAAAAAACTAACTAATGATTACCAAGATGAACCTAATAATTTACAAGATATTTTGATTTAAAAATTTTGATGACCGCCATCTTGAAAGGACGGAATATTACTCAATGGCTATTTTAATAATAATTACAAAATAAACATTTACACGTTTACAAAAAACAAAATAAATGGTTATATTATTTATATATATAGTATTATCGAGTGTGTTTGTGTTTTTTATGTGTAAATTTTCGTTATACATGTTTGTATTGTGACCATGGAGTTCTTGCTCCGAAGCCGGTAATCCAAGACAATAGGATTTTAAAGCTGAAGACGACAAAGGTTCGTTAACATTATTTGCCATATCATTTTAATATATGTTCGATACAAAATATTCTTGTCCATTTATTATTAAATTAATAAAACTAATCACAATGTAGTTCGGACAAAAGAATTGTATTGAGCGCATATATATATATATATATATATATATATATATATATATATATATATATATATATATTATATTAAGAACATTGGTTCATAAATCGATTTAATTTTTATACATAACATGTTATCAAATAAATCTGTTATATTAGATTGAAAATTTAAATTTCATCGAATAACGCTGTTTTTAAATTTAATTAATTACATATAATTAACAAATCAATTCAATATTAATATGCGAAATATTAAAAAAATATTTGTTATATTAAATTGAAAAAGAAATACTGATTTAACAAATAATCCTTTTTGTAGATTGAATACTAAATGCCTTCTAATCTATCACAATAATTAAATAGTTAACACCATTGTACATCAGAATGGCTATTCAAACTAAACATCGCACATTGTTAACAAATCTGCTATTCAACCATTGTGAATAGCACTTCTATTGTGTCACCCGCATGGCGAAGTAGCAATGTTACTCGTTAAAAATCCAGTACAATATTTACTGATACACCAATTTGACTACAAAGAGCTCAGCGATACATATCGTGATTTGTTTCGGCTGTGGAAATCACGCGTTATTGTTCGGTCCAGTGGTTCTACCGATGTGGCTTTGGATGTTATTTTATCGAAAAATTTCTTTTAAAACAAACAAGAATTCTTTAATACGTAATCGAGTACGTTTAAGTTTTGTAGTTAGACTTTACTCTTCTTACGGTTTATAACCTGTAACGTTAAAAACAATTAATGAACAATTCAAGATGGGCTAATAATATACACAAAACAGTACTTCAAAACTAAGAGGTAAAATATAGTAATTTAGTTTCACATTACAAGGCTACATACGTGAAGAAGGTTTCCAAAAACATAGCCACACAATAAATGGAATTCGATAATAACAATAAAAACATAACAACAATAAAATAACGACTTACAATTCTATAGCTGATTTCATAAACAAAGTAACTAGCAATAACATTAACACATCATTAATTAACGATCCATTAACGATTAACAACACAGTAAGTGAAAGTTAACAATACATAAAGTGAAAGTGAAACACCATATTAAATTATACTACAAGGGGAAAACATAAGTGGTTTAACAACAATAATAAACCACCATTACAACAAGAATAATCAAAACAGTAATCAAATCAATGAATTAAACAAGTACAAGCAATATAAATATTATAACTTGAACCGATAGTAAAAATAATTATTCATTAAACTTACAATAATATATATTTTTTATATATATTTAAAAATAAATATATTTTTTATTTATTCTATGCAAATTATGGTAGGTATATGAGAGAGACAGTGAGTATGTGTGTTGACTATGTGAACAAAGGAGATAGTGAGATATGTTGAGATATGTACTACTAAATTATATATTAAAGTACTAATATTATAATTTATTTATATATTCCACAGTAAACATTAATTTTAAAGGTTTCAGGTGGATAAGCTAACAACTAAATAAGATAATAATAATAAAAATATGATGAACCCAAACCTAAAGGAAGTGGCGCGTAGTGGAGAGAGGGATTATTCTCCCACCACAGTTCCCCTCCAGCGGCACCTGCCCACAAGGTACAGTCACATACTAAACCGTACATTCGATCATTGTGTTTGCGATCAATTTCAAATCTAATTATTATTAAATACGAAATTGTTGTTAGTGTTCAATTGATTGGTTTAAAAATGTATTCTCTTTCCATATTAACATCTGCAATAGGCTAGGCCTATTCTGAGATTAAAAAACTGCGAAATTGAGATGTTATTGGATTTATAAGATACCAACTTTCCTATTTCATTACTATAATTATATGGAATATCCAAGGTTCATTATCCTTAGAAATTTAAACAAAGAAGAGTCGAGAAGAACTCAGAGATCTTTCGCACTACTGTCGGCGAGTCACGAGAAGTCCTCTGAACTTCATACATCTCTGATACTGACTAACTGAAACAGCACTAGTAATGTAGTGTACATATCCTAATTAGTAATTACGACAGGTACACTACATGACTGTGTTGTTTCAATGGAAATAAGCGCCTTCAATATCACAGAGGCATGTTGTTCAGAGGACTTCTCGTGACTCGCCGATTATTTCAGACCTTTCAATTGCAACCTCGTCCAGGAAGTAGTTCATAACAACTCCGTTCTTTTTACTACGGAAGGTGATTGTTCTGGATTTAGCAGGATTTACTGACTTTGCACTACACGCACAGTTTGTCAAAATGGTTTTTAATGAGTTTGCGTTGTGTTAAATTAAATTTTTTTAAATGAAATATTACTACGACTAATAATATGGAAACTGTTATTGTTATACTAATGAAAATATTTTTGTACGTGACAAATTATCAATTTATATTTCGTTACAATTTCATTTCAGCACCAATCAAATCCTAAGTACTACGTTGTTTATCTATTTCTTTTATAAACTTTACTAATATAACTAATAATAACCCTAATTAAGAATGGACTTTTGCCGTATTACGTAAGCTATAATAAATACAAAAGTTCATTATAAGATGACGCATTTATCTGAAGCGTAGAGATTTTCTCTAAGTCAGAAGCGTGATTTTCAGCTGACAATAGGTATAGAAGTTCGAAAACAAAGTGTTTTAGTGGCAAGTTATTAGTGCTAAGTTTTCCAATTTCCTGGTCTCGGCTTTATACTCCAGCACCGATCTACCTGGAGAAAATTATATTAAATACTTCAACGTCACTTTGTATGGTGGCATTTTTTTTATATACTGTTAGTTTTATAGATCGTTCCTTATTAAAGTAGTTCGCCTTTATTTAAGTTTTAGGATTGTTCAAATTAAAATTTCCTTTTAAGATTAAGAATGTATTAAAATATAATTTTTAAATTATTTTTTTGATCACTGCAACATTAGGAATAACTGAGGATTTAATTTAAGAGCGAATTATATACATTAAAAACAAAATTTTAACTAATCATTTTCCTACGATTAATTCAAGATATATTAAGGTCATCATAAAAAATAATTGAAATAAGTCTAATTTTATTTTATTTTAACGGCAAGCAGTTAATATATGCATTATAATACAAACCATGATACAAGATGGCAGACAAGCTAACAATAACAACATTATACATTCCATGATACAAGGATAACAAGACTGTGATGACGTTAATCACTAACAAAAACATGTAACAACATGTTATAACAACAACAGTAAAATTCATTAATATACATCAGACACTACTTTGTATGGACAATGTCTAAAACCTAACACTAAATACAGCAGGATGACCTTCAAGAAGAGTGCTGCCAAAATAAAAGTGACTGATTTACACTCTAATAGATAATCTTTATAAAAGGTGGAGACAAATATGGATACGCTTTCACAACTGTTCTATGACTTCACTGGTAAAAGTGAAAATACCACTTGTTTTGTACATCCTCATGGTTACAAATAACACAATTTGCGATATTTCAAGGGGACGGCCTACGTGGAATTGAACGAAAATCTTTAACTTAAGCCTAGGTTGAGTTTGGTATCAAATGAAAGGTCTATTCAATATAAATTAATTGCCACAAACCGGACTTTGAAAGGTAATTTGAAGTAGCCCAACTTCATTTCCAGAGTAGCGGTAATTTGAATTTCAAAGTAACTAATTTGAATAATATTATTTATCCGTTATTTAAAAATTTTAAGTAAATTATTATGATTAAAAATTATACTTTACGGGTCACAATAACCCAAAAAATTAAATTATCAAATTATCTATGAAAAAAGTGGTTGTGAAAGTGTAGAAAATATGAAAACGCTTCCAAAACAACATTTTTCTATAGATAATTTGATAACTAAATGTTGTTTTAGTTGATGCTGTGTTCCATCAAATATAATTTTTGATCAGAATAATTTACTTAAAATCGTTAAATAGTGGATAAATAATATTATTCAAATTAGTTACTTTGAAATTGAAATGAATGCTTTTCTGGAAAGGATAGACCTTTCGAAGTCCGGTTTGTGGCAGTTAATTTTTATTGAATAGACCTTTAATTTGATACCAAACTTCACCTAGACTTAAGTTAAAGATTCCCGTTCAACTCCACGTGGGCCGTCCCCCTGAAAATATGAAATGTCGCAAATGGTTTCAAAAAGTGTTTTCTTTGTAACCATGATAATGTACAAGATTTAACTTTTTCTAGTGAAGTCAAAGAAAAGCTGTGAAAGTGTTTTAAATTTATTTTACACCCTGTAGAATTACAACTTTCCAGTAGTTGATCTGTTTTAGTTTCTAATAAAACAGTTCAACTACTCACGTGTTAACACAAAGTAAGAATAATTTAACAAAATAATACAACATGAATTTAATAATATATTGTTAATTTAATCACTTAAGTCGTGTAACAAGAAAATAATTCATTAATGAATAATTTTAAGTCATGAGAGAAAAAAACTGTTTATTTTACTAAAACCTTCTCGTAGAACTTCTGTTTTTCTGTTACTTTAAAATTCAGGATTATCTTTTAGTGTTATTTGAAACTATCCCTTCTCAGTATTCTTTCATTCTCTGGGATACCCGTTGTAGCTCTAGTTTGGAAAACACCCTTACAGATGTTGTTATTTTATCTATTTTGGTTGCAAACATTACTTTGTCGTCTTTTAGTTTCACTAACTTACTTAACTGTAAACATGAAAATTTTATTCCCTTATTTCAATATTCAGACGTAATTTACCATGGCTGATATTTAAGTTCCTTTCCCCGAGAAGTAACCATAGATTAACATTTTCACTTCTTTAGTGGATACTTTTAAAATATGATAAACACAGGCTTTCAAGGACGTTTATCAATCCTGTACTGTCCTTGAGCTAATTCCATAAGTTGGCCGCATCTAATTATACCCTTTTAAATAATTAATAGCGTCCTTACAAACTTTGAAAAAAATACCGTAAATATATTTTATGATTTCAAAAATACCAGTTATCTTTTATCAAATTCTGTATATAAGAAAATTACCATGGATTGTAATTTTTACTAAACACTAAAACATAAAACTGTTACTTAAACTGTGTAACGCTAGCAAAAAACCTATATCTCAAACTATTTCAAATTTAATAAAAGGATTTATCATGTTATGATCAATGTTTTTGTTGATGAATATTTATTGATACATTTTTCTTTGGTATTTCTCAAAATCTTCGATTGTTTATAGTTACACTAATACATTATTGTATACATCTATTGGCATTCCTAGAAATAAATAACTTCTGTAGTGTCTAGAGACGTCATTAACTAGTTTACGTCCAGAGAAGTGTTTTTAGATTAAATTAATTTTTTCCAAATCCATAAAAAAACAGGGTTACAAAGAAAACTAATTATATAAAACTGTATAATTATGGGTTAAGCATATTTTCGAACGTGCTAAACCGAAATATTTACCCAACAGGTACAGCAAAAGTTAGAAACATTTTAAATTTAGTGATATAAGTAATAAACTTAATTTTTTGACATATTGAAAGAAGTATTGTTATTATATAACATGTAGTTGTTTAATTTAATACGTATTTTAAACTATAAAAATCACGAAAAGAGTTGCCACTCTCCTAAAGGAGATAATAAGCAATCATAAAAACTGATTTTTCATTATATAGATCATATAAACTGAAAAGTAAGTATACAGAAGTTCCAGAGTTGACCTAGAAAGTAAAAGTTGGACTGATTTTACAAAATTAAACAGAACACCGAAACACAACTAAGTAGAGTCGAACACGAAAAGTCAATCAACCCAATGTTGTCTCAGCCTTGACTGCTGCAGTTTACTGGAATAACACGTTCAATTATTTATAGTGATTAGCCATTCAAACGACCTTCCGCGCATTAAAAATTCAGTCAGCAGACACCGAGACTCTGAAATGTCATTTTGACTGTTATGAGCGACTTAATTGATAGGTACTAAAGTCAGTTATAATACCCTCTGATAATGCATTCGAACATACTACTGCCACGTAAAAAGAGTATTATTATTATTATTGGAGAAATAATGATAAACTCTTATATCAATGTATAAAAGAATTTACTGTTATTTGAATCTGAAACAGTTAAACTTTTTGGTAAAATTGTGTGATAGAGTTTATCATTGCATTGTTACATAGTGTATATCCTTAAAAGTTTCTAACAAGGATAATTAGTTTTAATCCTTAATTAATGAATTAGGTATCATGGTAACAGAGGTCTCACTCCCACATTTTCTTTTCCATCAGTTTGACCCAGTTTTCTGCTCTTCTCACAATACCTTTCTTTAACCATCGATCCTATGGTCTTCCCAGAGGCCTCTCTACCATCTTCTATATGTTTTATCCTCTATCAGTCTGACCCAGTATTCTCCTTTTCACAATAACTTCCTTTACTTCCTTTAGCCATCGATCCCACCGTCTTCCATGAGGAATCTCTACCATTTTCTATCTTCCTCATATTTTCTCTTCTATCAGTCTGACCCAGTAGTATTCTCCTCCTCTCAACACTTTCCTTTACTCAATTTAGCCATCGATCCCATCGTCTTCCCAGAGGTTTTTCTAACAGCTACTCTCTTCCCATCTTCTCTCTTCTCCCAGGCTCATGCACTCTTCTACTTTTCTCTCAACGCGTTCCTTTTCACTCCCTTTAGCCATCGATTTCTCATTCTTCCCAGAGGCCTCTCCACCCCCGTATATCTTCCAATATTTTCTTTTCCACCAGTGTTACCCAGTATTTTGCTTCTCTCTCAAAACCTTCCTTTACTACAATCCCCCGGTCTTCCGCTTCCCTCGCTAATATTCCCTCTATTTTCATATCTTTCTTGGTACTCTAAATAAACCCGTCGATCCCTTTTAATTATCTCCAATAATTTATCTTCTCTGGTTCTCTCAAATCCTCATTCTAAATTTTCTGATCACTTCTTTACTAGTCCTTTAGAAGCTCATTCAGATAGCCTTAAATTTTTAACTTTCGTACAGAATTAAAACAAATACGTTTTTAATACTCTGTGACAGGTTAGCAGATATGCTATTTATCAAACATTCTACATCACATTAAACCATATAAATTGTTATCTTGCTTAAACAAGATTACCTAACATAAAAACAGTGTAAACATAACTCAGTATGTATACAAACCGAAACAAAATATTAAATTGAAGTTGGTTTATTAAAATAAGTCTGTTAAAGTTATAAACAATACAAATACTAGATGTTTGTTTAATATTTAAAGCATAACTGTTAACCATATGTTTTAGAACTGCCCTTAGCATTCGTTCTTTTCAAACTTGCTTCAAGTGATTTAATATCATTATCTGAAGTGGAACACTTGGTCGTCTATTTTATTTATTAACATACATTTAAGTAAATAATTTACTCAAATTCCTTCTTAATCACGTAAATATTTTGATTAAGTACTTTAAATTATAAAAATGTCACATTAAACGTAAACTAGGTAACGTCCACTTATGCGCCCAGGTCATAGGTGTAGCATAGTAACTAACACTCCCACCACATCAAAGGGACCGTCGTAGTCACAAAACACGGTCAGGGACAAAGATTGGCACTGGTAATTAAGAGATTGCCTGGCAGCTTGTCAGGACCACACCGTCATCAGCATACAATGGACGACTGGGAAAGGCATGTCTTTCTTCCAGAAACATCTACTTGAGTCACGTTCAACATACTTGACAACTTGTAAGTACAGTAGGAGAGCAAATCGTGAAACTTGACGAAAATTTCGGCTAAGTACTAGAGTTGTAGATACGTAAAAGCATCAGGTAAAGGAGATTTCATACATGAATATATTTAAGAAAATATACTTGATTGTTAAGCAGTTCAGAAGGAGACAGAATAAAGAACCGGAACAACTTGGTTTCGTGAAAGAAAGAGAGCTCATTCTATAATACAAAACCAAGTGTATGCAAAATAAATTCCAGATTATAAAGATAGTGTTGACCGTACTTCATGTGGACCAATTGTGCCAATATATAATAGTAAAACATTAAAAAAAATTGAAGTAGTGTGATACCAAAGAGTATTAACTCTTAAAAGCGTTATATTAATGTATGTTTATTAATGAACTTTAAATTTTTATGAATATTATTGAATCAATAATCCAAATTTTACCAAAAACACCCATTTATCAAAGCTTCTTTTAGCTCAGATGTGAATTTTCTACAATCAAAACAATAAACACTTCGAATTAAAACAAAAAGCACTTTATTCCAGAGACATTACTATACAACACAATAATAACATCTCTTTGGAAATATATTATCTGTTTAAATTATAAGTAAATTACAAAACAAATAATTTTATTTTAAGAAAATTTAATATTTAAAGAATCACCGTTACTAAAAGTTAATTAAAACATGTTCATATAAACATTCTACAGGACATCAGCAGTTGTAACAATATACTTTTATGTAAATTAATTTTTCGAATATTTACCTAAACTGTGCTTTAAAACTTGATTATTTCTCACTTTTCTCAAAATTGAATACTTAAAACTACACACAATGCCTAAAAGAAACCACGCCAGCCTAAGGATTGCAGTGTTGTTTACCGAGATGTATCGCTATGATACTTTATTAGTACATTTTGTTAAAGTAAGTTTGTGTTTTGTTACGTTCTTTTGTAATCAAGTTTTTGCAGTGATATTTAAATCAAATTTAGGCATAATTAATAACAGTAGAGCACTTTTACGAGTTATTTCTGTATCTTTAATCGACCAATCCTGTACCATCACATAGTAATATTATCACAAAATATTTTGACTATCTTTGTTTTTCCATTGAAATATTATTTTGTAATTAAATATGAATCATTAAAAATACAAATAAATACACAAAAGATCTTACTTTTCGCATTGTAAAATATTGTGAAAATGAAATAAAAGGTGAACTTGAGAACAGAATTATTTATAAGTCCCTATAATATACCTCCTCCGCGAGGCGGAAAGACGTCAATTCACTGTGGAATCAGAACAAATCGTCTTTCAGTGATGTAGGTTAGACGCCACACGTGTATAAGTTAGCTCTTCACCCATATTGCTACACTTAGATCACGTATTGTTTAAATATACCTGTAATCCTACAATATTCGCATGAAATATAAATAGAAACCTCTATTTATTAGAACTATGTACACTTAGTGACGTCTGAAGTTTTAAGAAGTGTTCATTTTCTATTTGTTATGATTACTGGGTAATCTAAACTACTAGAGCAGTATGTTAAGAAGATATTAACATTAATAAAAAGTTAAATATATGTGGTACAAAATAATTGTATATTAATTAGTTTCTGTTTTAACACGCCTCTAAACTGCTTTTTGATTTTTCCTTCGATAAAGCCACGTGAATGAAAATGAATTCATTCTTCATTCGCGTGAATTCATTATTCATTCATGAGACGCCGATCGTCATGATGTGGACGAATATGAGGTGCGAATCAGTGTGATGAGTGTAAATAAACGAGTGTAGTCATTGTTACTAACTAAGGTTAACTATTCCTCAGAAAGAGCTATTTATTAATCGCCCAATAGCGAGGGCAACTAAGGGACCTACAGATTTACGTAGAATCTGAACCTCGTAGTGTTGGTCTGATTTTCAGCTAACTGACAAGCTTGACACTCACTTCTCCTCCATCACAGCATCTGAACCTTGACTACCATCGAACATAGATACCCCAAAGTTCTCAAGTAGTGTCCACGTCGGCAACCATTGAGCGGACGCCGTGTTAGTATTAAGTTAACCGAGCATAGGTGCCTATCGCCTACAATCTCCACAACTCTTTCTCCCCAATTAGCTGGGTTACAGCACTTCACCTCCAGTGCCGATAGTTATTTTTGTTAACCTATGTTATTATTATTAAAGTAAAGTTAAATGAATGTTATTTTTCACAGTTAGTATTAATTCGTTGTTATCAAAAACAATCTCAAATAGTTTTTTAAACACGTATGAACGTCACAACAAAATAAGCACATAATTTACATACACTACGGTGATAGGGTTAGTTAAGTAACGTTATTTATAATTTTCTTTTGAAATCATGTAATGGCTTAGATAGCATGTTAAATGTAATTATTTGTCACAACCAGAAGAAGATTTACCAGTGAAATTGAGTCAATTATAAAATGTTTTTTATCTAAAAATAATTCTTTATTATGACAAACTCTCCTATCATACTATACTTTTTAGGAAACAAACCCAACCCGATTGTACAATATATACCAGTTCTATCCATCCTCTAACAAAACTGCTATCTTCAGAAGTACATTATGTCGTATATTAATTATTACCACTAAGCAGATAGAAAGCAAGAAATAAATACAATGAAGATAATGGTAATTACTTATGGATAAAAAATATCTATTGTTAATGAAATTTGAAGTAGAATAAAGAAGAAAGTAGAAACCAAAATTCGAGACGATAAAAGAACTACAGTTAGTGACGACGAATCTGATAAAGAACAGAAGTATGTACCCTTTCACTACAATGGACAGTTTATTCAAACAGTTTCTATTAGTGATAAGAAATTAAATTGTTCTATGTCCAACGTTTTCCAAGTTTCGAAAGTGAGGATAAATTGAGTAATACAGAATTAACTGTAATATTTGAAATATGTTTTACAGAAGGTCAGACTATGCATTTCAGCAAAATATATAAAAACCACGTCTTTGCTTTAAAAAATAAGAAACCTGAGAGATAAAACTGTAGCACATATAATTGTATCCACAGTTTGCATAAAATAGATGAAAATGTACAAATTGTAAAGGTTTGGAATAAAAGTATAATATTTATACTTTATTTATAATGGAAGAATTATTTATTTTTAAAGAAAATGTTAAGGATCGTGATAAAGTTATCTTTGAACAGGTCCATTTTATGCTGAAATAGATTATAATAATGCACTTTCTGGGAATAAAAGACTAGAAGTAATAGCCAATAGTAGTCAGTAATAACGCAGCAGTCGTGCTATCTAGTTACACGTGATCTGCTAAAAAAGTAGCTATAGACTTTGATTGTTTTAGTATTTAAAATATTTTCTGTTAGTTAGTAACTAAAAACAACAAACGAATAAATAACTAATAATTTAAATACATCTACAGTTCAGATCATGATTTTGTGTTAAACAGAAACTTTATTATATAAATATTAATAATTGAAATAATTGGTAATAATGTATGTTTTAGACGCCTCCAAAAATACGTTCTTTTTTTGAAAAAGAGGTGAAATGTGAGATAATAATTCTTGAAGAGGTTAAGTTTAGCAGCGGAAAATTCGTTTTTACCGAAAAATTGAAAGACTAGTTTTTTTTATGTGATAGTGATAAAAAGCAACTGTTTTAAATTTGGACATTTTTAACACATGTTTTTCATTTTACTTTTTTTTAATGCTGTACACGTGTATATATATATATATATATATATATATATATATATATATATATATATATTTGATTTTACAATAAAACTAATTTTTTCGGCCCGAAAAATATTCTTTTTACTTACCTAACCAAATATAATTTAACTTATCTTAATCGTCTATATACTCAATAAAAATTAGTAATTTGCGTTAAATTCTGGTGCCTGGTCTCCATGACAGCCTGCTGGCCGTCACTCCAGCGAGAGTACGTGCTATTTTATTTTATTTTTTATTTATTTATTTATTTTTTGTGGATGGTCATAACTCCCACTACGATAGGTGATTCGCCACTAACGTAGTTTTTCTGTGATATCTTGACAAATTACTGTCGTAGAAAAAAATAGTTTTCAAAATCATGTTTAACACAAAAAACTACATCAAATTTTAAAAAAATTAAAAAATCACGAAAAATGACATAGATAAATGAAAAAAGTACATTTTAAAAATTTTTAATTTTCCATTTTTTTAATTTTTTTATTGAACGTTATTTACGCTGAATAAAACGTGGATTCTCATAACATATAGACCTGATTCTACCCACTGATCAAAATAAAGATTAGCGAGACGTCTAGAAAGCGCATAAATACCAAATATTTATGTTAGAAAGTTAGCTGATGAGTTGCTTTTTCGATTTTATTCTCAACCAACCACGTCACTCTGTTAAAAGTTTAATTGGATTGGGTCCGTGTTAAAAATGAAGATCGTTACTTCGAAAGAGCTAACTTTTTAATGAAGTAGGACTGACGAGTCAGCTGCGGTAAATATTGGTAGAGCTATCGAGGAGAATAATCAAGTGTCCTGTTAATATTATATTTTTAAAATTGCCGTATTTAAGTAATATTTCGTACATTTAGAATTTAAGATGAGTGAAAGTATATAATATCTGTTATTTGCGATCGTGTTTTATTAACATGATTATGTTTGATCAACGATTAACATTAAGAACAATGTTATTTGTGAATCCATATTTTTTCATTATTTACTAAACTAACAGTTGTGTATGAGTTGTCAGTTTAAACGTTATCATATTGCGCATTGTGTTTGATTTTTATATTTTACGCATAGTTTTGAAAAATAGGTGACAAAACTTCAAACTAAATATCTTTTATTTTTGTTTTTCTATGAAAATAATTAGGGATCGGCAAAGCAATTCCAAAGCACAATTTCATCCTTGATCAAATAAAATTTGTTTGGAAAATATCCGTTTAAACATAACTGTTTAATTTGGATAGGCATGATCGTATGTCCGGTTCAAAAATAACTTGTTTTTATGGGATAAATACCAACATGGTCGCAGCCTCTGCAGACTCTTAATAAAATATAAAAGTTTAATAAAGTAAACTGATTAGATGGAAAACAATGTTTTTATTTAAAAGTAATACTAATAAAGATTTCATGCATATGTCTAAAACTTTTAAACATAATATAAAATATCATATAACATTTAAATTTTATTCTAATTTGAATTTCTATCATAATTTCTATTACCAGCACAAATAATTTTCTTATAATAAGTTGTTACACTTTTTTATAAAATTCAACGCCATGTTTCAAGGTTAAGTCTTTCTTCTTGGCCACGTATACACTTTATAATTTGTTTACAAGATTACCTAGAAAATGTTCTAAGCTCTGAAACACAACCGTCAAATTTTATAAAAAGGATAATAAGTTATTATATTATTTTGTTGAACAATATTGTAATCCAAATATTAACATTTTATAAATATGTTTTAATTAATGAATAGAATTTAATTCAGAAATTAAAAAAAATTTATATTAAATGCGTTATTAAATATAATAAATAGTTTTTTATTAGCATAATACGTGTTGGTACATATACAGTACAAGTAAACGTCACACAACACAAATTTATTACAATATAAGCACAAAATGCACAAATATTCTACAATACAAGCACAAAATGCACAAATATTATGGTAATCGATTTCGGTGAACCACGCTCACCTTCCTCAGACCAGAGGGATTCACAAAAGAATCTTTACAAATAAATTTGTGTTGTGTGACGTTTACTTGTACTGTAAATATAATATTGTTGCTGAACTCTGTTAATAATCACAAATGTGAAATAGGTGATGGTTTTCTCAAATCTCCTCCTTGTAAAGACTTACCTATTAAACACGTTAGTAAACATTGACTTGTGTCTGACAAAAAAGTTTATAGCAGTAAAAGTCCTATTTCTGAAAATCTCAAGACGTTTCAGTTGTGTATTTAATAGTGTATTTAATATTTAACGCGTTTTTCTCTTGCTAAACATTTCCAAAAACGCTAAAAAGTGTATTAATTTCATACAATACACTTGTATGAAATTAATACTACACTACACAATACAATAACTTCATACTCGTTTCAGGACTTGATGATCTTACTATAGAATAAAACACTATATAATCATCACGATTTTCCAGATTTTTTTAGATTTGGAAGGATTTTGCTTTTCCACCATAGAGACCCACTAAGAAGTGGTTTCTTGAAATTCCATACCTAAGATGTGGTAACATCCCCTCGAAGTTCTTTTTCTCTATTAGAGTAACGTTTGCATTAAATTAATATTTTATTTCAAACAGATGATACAAAAATATTAACATGAATCAATTGGTTTTCATCGGGAAATGTTTAAGTATCTGACATGATTACACTATTTTTCATCCCCCTAAAATATATTTGTAGCGTTTTCTAGACTACAAAACGTTGTTATGTAGGAAAACAGCAGCAGGATGAGCTTTTATGTCTTTTAGAGAAAACAAAGGAGGGAAGCGTAAGCAAGTCTTGAGAACCACCACGTAGGGAGGCAAAGTATGTCGGCTGGTCTTCTATCTCACTAAAAATGAACGTATGTTTGTATGTCTGTTTATCGTTCAACAATTCATCCGATCGTTTTGAAATTTTGGGATTTATACTCCAGGGAAGGTTTTAGTGATAATTTTATTCAAATCCCACCCTAAGGAGTGAGTCCCAGTGGCTCTCAAAGTTTTAATGTTCATATTACAGTTGTTATTTGTTATAATATTTTTAATTTATTACTTTTTAGCTACTTAATTTATTTGTCTCATTAATCATCAGCTGTTAAATAAAAAGAAATTAAATTAAATGTTATCATATAGACTATAAAATGCTTAATTAATTTAAACGTTTACTTTCAGTATAATCGAAAAGTTACTGGATATTATTCATTATTCATCAGTAAGTCGCCGATCACCAAGATACTATGGGGAGGGGGGGGGCGTATGAGTGTGATGACTGTAGATGAACAAGTGAAATCATTGTTACTAACCAAGGTCGACTGTTCTTCAGAGAGAGCTATTTATTGATAGCCCAATAGACAGGGCAAATAAAGGACCTACAGCTTTAAGTGGAATCCCAACCACGTAGTGTTGGTATGATTTTCAGCTAACTGATAAATTAACTCAGTAGTTCCCTTCCCTACATAATATCTAAACTTTGGCAAACATCCAACATGGACACCCCAAACTTTGAGTGGATAACTTGTCCATATTGGGCTGAGTAGAGCCTTTCGCTTACAATCTCCACAACGCTTAGTCCCCAACTAGCTGGGTTACAGCACTGTGCCTTATAAAAGCATGGGTAAACAAATAGTACAATGATAAATATTAGAAGGCATATTATTCATCACATAAATCAAGATATATAGTGTAATGTTATTAGTCTAGTTATATTGAATAATTAAACACAAACATGCTAATAACTTTATACATACAAATTAAACATGAAACTGTTAACAACACAATTATTTCAATTTCTCATACATGCAGTTTGTACCTGTTCCATTAATTTCAAGTTGCACCACAATAATGTTCAGTAGTAGAGGTAATGACCATCAGTTAGACTGCAGTGCAAACCATCACTCATTTGCAAATCTGTAGTGTGCCCTTCAATATACACTCGCAAATCTCTGCCATACACTTGAACATTGATGAACAATTAGTGATACATTATTGTGGTAGTGCATATCTGGGAAATGACCAATATATAACCTGTTCAGCAATTATTTGTCTGTGGTACCTCTTATAGTACGTACTACTATCACAGAAACACTCCAACACGCAAATATGAATAGTAAATACACATTTTTATTTTCTCCCATATGCATTAGCGTAGTCTGACTCATTCAATTATTATTCAATTAGTTATAATTTAATGACTTATTCAACTAAAAGTCATTAAGTCATTTATTTAGTTGAAGTGACAATACAACATTGCATTAACTAAGTAAATATTTATAGTTCTTAGTATTTATAAGTCTTACAAGCCAAAGATAAAATAAAATATTTTAGTAGTTAAACGAAATGTATACTATTTCATACTATTTACAACTTAAAACTAAAAAATATAAATCTAACGTGCACAACATATGTTGAGTTGTTTACATTAAACCGCCATCAAGACATTCATGAACACTGTAGTAAGATCTATCTACGAGTATGGCTCTGAAATTATTTTTGAATTTTTAAAGGTTTGACTCCAACTTGAGTTCAAGAGATAACATGTTGAAAAATCTAATGCCGTTATAAAAAAGTTTATTTTTGAAAAATCATAGAGAAAGTATTATGATCGTCCGATATATATTTTTTACTAATTGGTTTATATATTCATTGTAGTGTACCCTGAAAAGATAAAAAAATGTTGATGTCTGTTAGAATGTATGTCTGTCTGTGTGTATGTGCAGTTCACTGGAAACCAAACGGATGGTTAAATTTTTATGAAATATGGTATGTAGATGTATTTAGCCAATATCTCCAGACTACCTTTTCACTTTTTAAAATTTTAGTTTTACGAGTAAAAAATAAACAAATAGAATTTTCTCAAACATGGTTCTAACGAGTTTGATTAAATTTTAAACATGATAGTAAAGACCTCATGTCTCTAGCTTAACTAGTTTCTGAGTTATAGCACAAAAACATATTTGGGAATCAAAATAGTAATTTTCAAACTTTTGATTTTTTTAGTGTTTAATATGGGGGAAAGTTTGTGCAAATTCTTTGGAACCATATATTATTGTTGTGTATGTATTTCATATATATTTAGAATTATATTAATTGAATATTAACGTTACAGGATAATCAAACTAATTACTTAGTATCACCACCGTACATGACTGTGTGGGTAGGTGAGTCAAGAACACTCTACCTGTATGTGTGGGCCAATAGCACTGTAAATGTACGCGTAGACAGTGGATCATTACCTCCGTACATGTATGAGTGGGCCAATACCATGTGTGAATGGGTGGGTGAGTCAAGAACACTCTACCTGTATTGTGGGCCAATACCACTGTAAATGTACGCGTAGACAGTGGATCATTACCTCCGTACATGTATGAGTGGGCCAATACCACCGTACATGTGTGAATGGGTGGGTGAGTCAAGAACACTCTACCTGTATGTGTGGGCCAATACCAATGTAAATGTACGAGTAGACAGTGGATCATTACCTCCGTACATGTATGAGTGGGCCAATACCACCGTACATGTGTAAGTGGGCCAATACCACCGTACATGTGTGAATGGGTGGGTGAGTCAACAACTATACCTGTATGTGTGGGCCAATACCACTGTAAATGTACGAGTAGACGGTGGATCATTACCTCCGTATATGTATGAGTGGGCCAATACAACCATACATGTGTGAATGGGTGGGTGAGTCAACAACTCTACCTGAATGGGTGGGCCAATACTACTACTTTAAATGTACGGGTAGACAGTGGATCATCACCGCCGTACATGTATGGATGGGTGGCTGAGTCAACACCACTATACGTGTATGAGTGGGCCAATACCACCTTATTTATACGTTTGGCCGTGTGAATCAACACCACCATATATATATATGGGTGGGCCAATACCACCGTACATGTATGAATGGGTGGATGAGTCAACAACTCTATTTGTATGGGTAGGCCAATACCACTTTAAATGTACGGGTAGACAGTGGATTATACCACCGTACATGTATGGATGGGTGGCTGAGTCAACACCACTATACGTGTATGAGTGGGCCAATACCACCTTATATATATACGTTTGGCCGTGTGAGTCAACACCACCATACATATATGGGTGGGCCAATACCACCGTACATGTGTGAATGGGTGGGAGAGTCAACCACTCTACCTCTATGGTTGGGCCAATACCACTTTAAATGTACGGTTAGACAGTGGATCATCACCACCGTACATGTATGGATGGGTGGGTGAGTCAACACCACTATACGTGTATGGGTGGGCCAATACAGCTGTACATGTGTGGGTTAGTGGGTGTGTCAATACCATATAATTAATAATTTACTGATATAATTTCAAAGTCGATATTAATGTTTCGTTGCTATAATTTATTTTAATCTAAAACAATGTACATATAACTTTACATAAATATTTATAATGTTAACAATATTAATCATATCATAGTTTAAAGAAAGATGTATATCATTAAGATGGGTTTTTTATATATTATCATGTTATAATAGTACATACTATTACCTTATTTTAAACTTTTGTTCAAATAATTTGGTTTTATAAGCCTTTAAGTAAACTAACTTATGTCGTTATAAGCTAAATCTGTCTAAAGGAAAAAAATAATATTGAAATATTTAATATTAATAATAATCTTTATTTATTTACCTAAAGGTTCGGAAATATAAAATTTATTGTTTTTTAACGTCTGTGGAACGTTACCAAACTTGTATAAAAAGAGACGGTCCCAATGGTCACTACGACAGATTTCTGAGTCCCCGAACACTGTGTCGGCTTTACTTTCTGAAATAACTGTAGAGATCGAAACAAGTTTCTAATACATAGTTCTGTCAAGTTTTATGATTTATTTTAGAACTTTACTAAACTCCGTGCACTGTCATTCATATTATACTTAAATATATATCCACACTGAAAAATGTATGCTATTAGCAAGACAGGAACAAGTGACAAACAAAAATAAGTATTTATTACAATAATGCAATTGTAAATTATTCATTTCTATATTTTTTCAATAAAAACAGCATAATGTCATTATTATAACATTATATGTAAAAGGCGACTTCCATATTCTCTATTTTACAGAATCTTAATTTAAGAATAATTTTAATAAAATTGATTATAAGAAGAAACTTTCATTATAGAAAGTTAAACATTTATAGAAACATACAAGGAATTACGTAGTACATAACATTTCGAGATAATTTCATATTTACGTTAAAATAAATAAAAATAATCAATTATAAACGATAAAATATTCCTTAAAAGCTAAACAAAGCTGATTTTGAAGCAAAAGTATAATGCAAAGGGTATTTGATGCAGGTTTATTCATTTATACATGAAATAAAATGTGACTCTAACATTATTTCACTTACTTATATTGATCTAAAACACTCAGTAACAGTTTACATAGTACCCATTGTTATTTTTGTTAAAATTCCAGAAAACAAAGAGAAATGCTCATTGAAAACACAAGCCAGGCACATTAAAATAATATCATAATTGAATAATAAGTAGGCATTATTATAAAATTCAATTATAATATATTTCACAACATTATCAAGGGTTAGACAGTAGAAATACGTCAAGTTGAATCATGATATGTAAAGACGTAAACTTAAATTTGCAATTATATCTGGAGTCATAAAAGATAAAAAATGTTTTATACATACTACACAAAAAGAGTTATATGAAAGAATAATTGATTCAAAATTCAAAATTAAAGGTATACCTGACCTAAAGTGTTTCAGAAGTAAAACATTAGTTATCTGTTTCATATACTTGCTTACTCTACCTTTCGTGGTTCTCTCGAAACCAGTACATCAATTTTGGAGCTCAGCTTGCAGCCATTCTCCTAACTAATAAAGTTTTATAGTCTAGGAAACCATAATTCTACTTTAGGGGGGTGCAGGGCAATCATGTCATAATTGGAAGAAATTACCTTAAACATTTTACAACGAGAACCAAACTAGCTAATATTCAGTGTTTTTGTCTCAGATGTTTGAAATAAATTATGAAATTAATGCTAGTTTTACTTTTATAAAAAAAAAAGGAAACGATTGAGGGTGGTTTATACCACTTGAAAATGGAATTTAAGAAATATTTCTTATGTGGATCTCTACCATACAAAAGCTAACTTTCCTAAAAATGTCTTCAAAATCTGTTCAGTGGTTCTGGGTTTTCATAAAGAGTCAGTTGGCCTACTTAGTTTTTGTATCATACATACGATATGAAGATGTACTTTTCAAATATAATAATTTGTACCTGCTACAAATAAATATAACTTACTGTAGAAAAAAAATTTTTTTTGCATTATATTCCCATACATTGTCGTTCTAAAAAGTATAGATTACAATGACGTTGTAAAAATAAAAACCATAAAAAGTTTACAAGAGAACTTTATCCAACACCATATCGTCTGTACGCCATCGGGGATTCTCATTTACTAATGGATTGAGTATTCATTTGATAGTCTGGGGGTCAAATGGATTAATCACTCACAGTTCAACAATTGTGTACTATAATTCAATGCAAGCACCTCTTTGTTAAACATTTATTACCTAAAGTAGAATCTTTTGTCTAGTATTGTGTTATTAAAATAGTGATTACCATATGTTTGCAATCTTACTGTGACAGTTAACTAAATTGTAATTTCTTAGAGCAATAGTTATTACAGTTTTCTTGACATTAGTAAAATAGCAATAATATTATTTAGTTATTTGATTAAATTGTTATCAATTACGTTGATTTGACTACGTTGGTATCAGCTCAAATAGCCATTTTAATAAATAATACAGAAATATTAAATAACTAGGAGACACCCCTGCAAGCTTCGCGTGTCAATAGTAAATTAACTCTAAAACGTAAAATCACAATATTAAATTTATTTACAGTATTTCAATCACACTACTTGCGTTACTACCTATTTATTAATATAAATACCCGATGGTTTTACTTAGCCTATTTCAAACGTGTTTATTTAATTCGTTTATGTTTAATAGTTGAAGATTCAAATCTTAATGCATCAATGAAGTAATGTGAAATATACAAAATGTTAATGTTTATTTATTTACAAAATAGCTATTATTAATCTAATAAAATTAACCCAATGTTATTCTTATGGAAAAAGGATTTTTTGAGGGGCTGTGTGTACCCGTTGGGAGTGGAATTTCGAAAAATCCTTTCTTAGTGGGTCCCTTCGATACTAAAGTTAACTGTCTGTAAAAGTTCGTGTAAATCCGTTCGTTGGTTTTTGAGATTTGGTGATGAGTGAGTAAGTGAGTTAGTCAGTGGTATTTTGATTTTATATTTATAGACCATTTATTTCTTATTCAAAAATTATCTATGCTTTACATAATATACACAAATATGGCTGTAAGAATCTTAAATCCTGAGAAAAAATATACCGCTTTTTATAAAATTGTTCATTCACCAACCTTATTTATAAATCCCTGTTTAATCATAACTGAGTTAAACTTTCAGCTAATGTAAACCATTATAAATAGAGTAATAGCTAAGAATTAAACGACCATGTAGTAGTAGTGAATTCCATAGAGAATTTAAACTAAGGTCTTTTGACTTGTGAGCTATCTGATACTCTATGATCCTTACTTAATTAAGTGTAGTCCATCAAATCATTGCAAAATGATATTAAACATTTAACACCTTGCTACTTGAAGTTACGGTCCAATAACGGCTGTAAATAATAACAATGTTATTGGTTTTTAACAAGATTCCTACGAGCTTCTTGTGTAAAGGCCTTTGCATTATTGAACGTACATTGCTTATTAACAATCTCTTAAACTGTTCTCAAGACATTAAGAGAACAGTAAGGGCAGCTATTAAAGGGAACAGTAGTAAAGGAGATATTTGAAAATATCACTCATATTGAAAACAGTGTTGTGGAGGTAACACTGCATATGAAACATATTTTTATAATTTTTTACTCTTTACAAACAATCAAAGGTCTGTCAGCACAGTAAAGGTATGATCATAGTTAATAATCCAATATGACTTTGTTCATATATTATTTTTATATTCATATATAAAAACATACTGTATATTTTAAAATCCAATATTAGCATATATACACTTTCAGACTACGTATTCAGGCTTTGATAGTTAAAACATAATCTATTTACAAATTTAATGTAGCGTTCTTCTAAGTACACAAAGCATTGGTGACATTTCTTGTACATTCTGCAATATTTTACTTTCTCGCATATGCGCTAGTATAGAGAAAGTTTTGTGATCGTAAAAACATTTTTTTACAAGTTGGTCTAAAATCCATTTTAGGGTCCTCTGAACAAAAAAAAAATGGATTTTTGAAAAAAGAAAAATGTTGGTGTCTGTATGTGTGTGTGTGTGTGTGGTTGGTGTATGTGCAATTCGCTGGAGACGAAACGGATGGATAGATTTTTGTGAAATTTGGTACTATGTATGTGCTTTAAAGAGTGGTCAATGTGGTTAGCAGAGTCATAACTGTTTGTCGTAAGTCCTGTAAGAGTGATCAAAAACAGGATGAGAGAGAGGCATGAGAGTGTCGAGGGTTTTCACGTTAGAACATATATTAAATTACATTTTCATTAAATCAAGTTTAAACGTACAAAAATAGCTACCTTTCCTGAAAGATATATTGATGAACAATAGCGTTTCATAGAATGAACAAAAATGTGTTCATATTTGTTAAGAAATGCAGTAAAATGCTTTTATTTTCACTTAAAAAGTTTCTTTAAACTATACTAATTATTTAAGAAACTCTACAGAGAGCCTCATTAACTATGCATTTTGGTCAGTCTCATCAATATGTATTTGGCTGACTCCATTAATGTTTAGGACTGACGATAAAACAATTTTTGAAATTAGATCCTTTCGGGCACTTTCTACTGTAAGATTACAGATTATTTATAGGATAAAATCTGAAACATGAAACCCAGTTCATAAATTCTGGCAATTTGAAACTTTTAAGGGGTGTTAATCAAATTGTTAATATGTTCTTAAAGTTAGACTATAAACTTATATGCTTTTATCATGGATGCAGTCATACTATATTTTGGACACATATTGAAAAATAATATGACAAAAATATGAAGAAAATTACATTGAATTTCAACATTTTTAGTGCTCTGCATATACTTTTAAAATACTTTTAACAAATTTATTGATCTATTATAGTGTAATGGGGCACTTATGTTTTTATCCTAGGAGTACGTCCTGTAATAAAAAGATATGGTGTAATATATTGTTGAATTAAGGTAATGGATAATAGAGTACAAGAAAGCACTTTATAATTTACTTTTCTAAAAGGATATAAATTAAGTATATTTGAAATATAATTCTATTTAATATATGCTTCAGAAGTAGTTTATATATTATTGTTCATACATTTTGATAGTGTACGATATTCTCTTCAAAAGATATGGTTAAACTTGAAAAGATTTAACATAAATCCGGATAAAACAAAATCACAAAAACCAAGCGGTCCGACAGTTATTACTTATTAATAGGGGCAGTACGTAGAGCCTTTGGACTGGTGCATTGTTTATGGAAGACTAAGCGAAAAAATGAGTAGTGAAACAAACTGTGAAAAATCATACGTTATTTTACACCTTGTACAACGTGTTATTGACAATTTAAAATAAAAATATTCAACAAAAGTATTTTTGTTCAGGATTAGCATTTCATTGCTATTTAAAATATATTATAATTGGTTCAGAAACTCAAAGTCGACTAAAGTAAAGGAAATATTTGAAAATATCATTCTTATTGAAAAAAGTGTTGTGGAGGTAACACTGCATATGAAACATATATTTTTATAATATTTTACTCTTTATAAACAGTCAAAGGTCTGTCAGCACATCATCACAGTTAATAATTCAATGTGAGTTTGTTCATATATTATTTTTATATTCATATATAAAAACATGCTGTGTATTTTAAAATCCAATATTAGCATATATACTCTTTCAAATTACATAGTCAGGCTTTAAAAGTTAAAACATAATCTCTTTACAAATTAGAATGTGGCGTTTTTCTAAGTACCCAAAGAATTGGTGACATACACGATATTTTTATACATCTTGTGCATTCTGTATTATTTTACTTTCTCCCATATGCGTTAGCATAGAGCAAGTATTGTGATCAAAAACAATTTTTTTTACAAATTTGTCTAAAATTCCATTTTAGGGTTTCCTATAAGAAAAATAAATAAATAAATAAAAAATGGGTTTTTCGACAAAAATGTTGGTATCTGGTAGTACTCACGCACCCGCCTTTCCATACACGTAAGATAGTCACCCACCCACCCTCCCATACACGTACGATAGTAGTCACCCACTCGCCCTCCCATACACGTGCGATAGTAGTCACTCACCCACCCTCCCATACACGTGCGATAGTAGTCACTCACCCACCCTCCCATACACGTACGATAGTAGTCACCTACCCGCCTTTCCATACACGTAAGGTAGTCACCGACCTGCCCTTCAAAACACGTACGATAATAGTCACCCACCGGCTATCCCATACACGAATCATAGTAGTTACCCACCCGCCCTTCCATACACGTAAGATAGTCACCTACCTGTCCTTCGACACACGTACGATAGTAGTCACCTACCCACCTTTCCATACACGTAAGATAGTCACCCACCCGCCCTCCCATACACGTATGATAGTAGTCACCCACCCGCCCTCCCATAAACGTACGATAAACGTAGATAGTATGTGTGTCTGTCTGGGTGTATGTGCACATCACTAGATACCAAACGGGTGGCTACATTTTTTCAAATGTGGTATGTAGGTGTATTTAGCTAAAATATCCAGAATATTTTTCACTTTTATAAATTTTAATTTTTTTTATTTTTATGGGCAAAAACCTACAAAAACAAAATCTTCTCCAAAACGGTTTACGTGATTTTGATAACACTTTTAGAAAATATGTGAATTACAATTTAAAATATTTTTGTAAACACCAAATGCCATTAATTTGACTAGTTTTTTAAGTTATGGTAATAAACGTATTTGGGAATAAAACAAGTAATGATGAGAGTTATGATTTTTTAGTGTTTAATATGGGGGAAAGTTTCTGCCAATTATTTGGAACCATTTATATTATTTGGTGTTAGCATTTGTACCTTTCGAACTAACTCTTCAGGCTTTGATAGCCAAAACGTAATATTTTAAAAAATTAACGAAGTTGCTCTACTAACTCTACAAAAAAAGGAAGAAAATACACTATATTGGGTTTTTTCAATATACAAAAAACCGTATAATTATCACATAAAGATGTTAGTGTCATAATAATGTTCAAATGTCATATAAAGAAGGTAAATAAGCAGTTAAGATCAGCAATTATGAACTCTTCAACGATTTCCAAGTTATCGTCTGATTTTAAATAGTAATGCATTTTTTTGTTATTATATTTTGGGATTACATAGATTGAATTTATTTGGTTTTTGGACTCAATTTTTTTGAAATCCCAAATTATTCTTTGGTTATGAGCAGTATATTTGCAAACAGTCTTGCAATCTTTATGCTCACGTTCAGTTATCTTGTGTCAGATATTTGTTAAGGGAATGTTTGTCAGATGGGTAGTAGTGTACAAGCAAAGCATCGCAAAGAAATACGGTACACATATTGAATAAAATATTTGTTAATTATGCAGTTTCTCGTCACCTTATGAAATTTAAAAACATCGCCTGAAGTAGGTCAGGAACTTGCTATATTTTCACGAGATATGCTTTTTATTCTGCGAAAATCACAATTCTTACCAAACAAATTCGAAAAAAAGTCGATTTTGAACTTTAAATGGCTTTGAATTATTTACGTTGGTGTAAATAGTTTGGTTCTTAACAATTATTTCTTGAGATAACATAACGGAAAAACTACTTTTGTTGTGAATTACGCGATAAGCAGCCATTACACGATCATTTTAAACACTAAATATTAATCACAAAAAAATAATTCGCCTATATTCCCGGCAGGCCGTCTCGGTGGCCAGTCACCCAAATTTAACACAAATTACGAAATTTTCTTCTTATGTTTGGTTAGATGAATGAAAAGAGTATTTTTCGGTCGAGAATATAACTTTATCGAAAACCAATTGTATTCGTGTTAAAAATTTCAAAAAAATCTTTACCATTTTTTAAACAGTTGTTTATCCAATACCAGATAAAAAAATTTGTTTTTCGATTTTTGTATGAAACGAGATTTTCGCAGTTGAAATCAACCTCCTTAAGAGATATAAACTTATATTTCACTACCCTTTTTTAACAAAAAATCCTAAAGTAAGTTCAAAGTTACCGAACACCCAATTATACCATCAAGTCATTCAGTAGTACTGGTGTTACAAGATAAAACATTAGATAGCTAAGTTTTAAGTTTGTCAGAATTTCCGACATTGTACTTCCGGGAATAGGCTTGTTAACCCTCAGTCAGCTGATTGGTATGACAGAGAATATAGATCCAAAGTAAATGTCAGGAGAGAGACATATCCCCCCCAACTCCTGATCTAACCTGACACGCAATATATTTTATTCAAGGGCCTCAGCAGAATCATGTGTCTGGCTCGTAACCCATTACATATCTGAGATTTCATTTCTTTCAACTTAATCCTCAATCTCTTCAGTATTTCTATTTTATAAAATATTTAATTTAGATTAAAATGTGTGACTTTATAATAGTATATATGTGATATTTCTTTACAATAATGTGTATAAATATTAAATACACTATCGGAAACTTTATGAAAAGAAAATTTAAGTTTTATTACATGTTTTTATCTATGAAATATTATCTACCGAAACGTGCAGGACATACTTATTCATTTTGTAGTACTGTATTATAATTTTTCTTCTTCTACCTTAATGATACTAAAAACATTCTAGTAGAGTTGTTTCTGGATGACCCAGGAAAAGGAATCTTACCAACACAAGATTCCAAGAACGGCAAACTTGAGTGGAATTCACCGTATATCCAATATATATTTGTATATTCTATATTGTATATTTCGTAGTATCAATAGTAATGTTTTTTTTAGATACTACGAAATAATTGTAAACAGAGGTTTTAACCAAACATATGTTCTGTAATTTGGTTAGTTTTCATTGAAAACAATAATAACAAACAACTAGTGAAGAACGTAATATCACCAGGAAAATTCTCGACCCAAAAAACAGTAACGAAGGATAACGACTGCAATCCCGCACAAGAACCGAAGAACCGAACCGAAGAACCGAAGAACCTTGCAGCCGACATCCTGAAAAGACACTTGCAGTTTAATGGTAACATAAAACGCCTACCAGGAAAAAGACTAACGAAAATATTACTAGAAGCCATAGAAAAAATCAGAACAAATACGTGGACTTCAGGAATTAAAAAAAACCATAGAAAAAGCTAAAATTGTAATTATTTAAATTACCAATAGATTCGTATATAGATCTAAACTATAAAAATTGGAAGTTTAGTCAGAGAGAAACCAAAAGAAGATACAGCAGCCAAATGGACAGGGGAACGAAGATCCGTGATGAAAGAAAAATTGAAAAAAAAGAAAAAAGAGGCTGCCTAGGAAAGAAGGAGAAACACGACCAGAAATTGAACTTTGCGTTATCTGATTGATTGGTCTTTTTCGCAGCTAATAATAATAAACGTAATAATTAACAAGTAATGCATATTATTAAATAGGTCTTAAAGACATTCAAACCTGTTGTTAGGTGGAGAACAGTAATCTGCCCACGAATCATTTTATATGAATGTATGCCTTTTGAATTATTAAAGTATTTATTGATTGATAGATTACAAAATATATACAATAAATAAATAATAAAGTATGTGTATGGTTACATTTTTATTTTCATCCTCAGACCAAACAAGTACGAGAGGAGTCGGTCAAACTCCTGTAGCTGCATACTAAAATGAATTTTGTTTCTATGTTAAACATCATTTTATCTGAACTATACTCTAATTTTACTTTTTTAACAGATAAGAAATTTATAGCTACGTTATAAAAACATCAAAACAGAGTTCAGTCAAACTGTCACGTTTAGTTAGGTTAAAAAATGACACTGCTGATACTGATAAAAATCTGCCTTTCCTTCGAAATAGCTTAATTGTTAAAGAAAATAATTTGGGTGGAAAATAAAGAAATTTGACCGAGAAGTCTTTGATAATGTTTTCATTATATTGTATTTTATTTGGAATGCTGTTAATCAATTAATTTAAAACAATGATACATCAAACCCAGCCTGCCTACTTAAAGAGCTTTTTGGAATATGACCACTTCAGCATATTTTAAAAATAAATACAAGCTCCTTCACACTGTCAAACTTTTACTTGAATCAAAAGATAATTAGGGGACAACCCTGCATGCTTCACGTACCAACCCCATCACTCACTGCGCTCGTGAAGCCTTGGCATGTAACTTTTGACTTAATATATTAGTAATTGAACTATATTAAGTAAAATCATATTATTTAATTTAATTTACAGTAGCTTAATCATTGCACTTGATTTGAATTGTATTTATAATATGATAATTATAAACAACCAATGGTTATTACTAAGGCTATTTCAATTTTTTTAATTTTATTTAACGGCTGATGATAACATACTTACACATAGAAAGACATGTATTCCCTCTTTTATAATTAACTTGATATTTTACTGTGCTGCTCTCTATGTTTAACCTAACAAATTATTTGGACCATTTAACACTTGTTTATGCCACTAGATGGTTAGTTAAAATTAATCTCCTTTAGATTAACATTGCAGCTTTGACGCCGTGTAGTACGAAAACGTATGGGAATTTCAAAGTTCTAGCTCCGTTACGACTTAGAAATAAAAATTATCTTTTGAATAAAAAAGATTTTAAAAAATCGGTCAAGTAATAAAGTGAATGAACCAAATGACTCGATTGTTTTAATATATAAGATTGGTGAACACTTGTATCAGTTAAGATTGAATAGGGTAAAATTGTCCTAAATAAATAAACCTATTTAGTTAAAAAAAAACAAAAAAAACAAATGTGGAGTACACTTCTATCTCATAGAAACAAATGTAACGGGCGTGATTTAAAGAGCAAAGGGGGGAGCTAATTTATACATGGCGAGCACCGAGCGGGATGTGAATAACTAATGTACTGTGTGAATCCACGCTCCTTGATGGCAAGAGTAAGTTTTCAAACGGTATTTACGTGAAAATAGGTAAAAACGTGCAACAATCTCCTTATATATAATACGTGAATCTTTTTTTTTTCACACAAGTCATTCCCTTATTTCTTCGCCAATTTAAACGGTCGAGGAGTCAACAAAATTCCTTGTGTTTGTAGTTGTGCAACGATGTCTTAATTCTCACCTTTAAATTTATACAGACTGGGCCATCGTTCTAGACGTGTAGTAGAGGTAGTGCAAGCCAGATAGTGAATATCCCCCACCATACCTCTCCTACGTTTATTATGTACAGTATATTCAAAATTTTATTTAGGTAGGCTGCTATGTTTATACATTTTGCTCGATGGTGCATGCGTTATTGAAATTAAAGATACAAAACTGGAATAAGGATGAAAATAGTATTAATAATAATAATTAAAATGATAATGTTTCTTCTATAATATTGTCATTTTACAATAACTTATTTGGTTACACGCCACGAGAAAAATGTAAACACTCTTAAAATATGTAATTATATATTTTTTAAAAAACAGCTGATAGTGTTCTATCCGTAAACACGGTAATTAGAAAATACGATAGTTATCACGACGAGGCTGTGCTGTAGACTGTGACGTCACATGGGCGAAATCAGGTGGTTTGATTTTTCTATTAAATACTACAAAATCAACCAATCACGCGGAAGTATTTTCTAGGTACCGTGTCCGAGATGTTTATTTTTAACAACTGCCTTTGGAGAGAGAAATCCATTGATGCACATGCTCAAAACACACGTCCAGACCTATGGACTTGTCAATAAAAAGCCGTTTTCGTCCTTAAGAATAACAAGGAGAGAGATTTAAATCAATCGAAATGGAACAGATTTTCAAATGTAAGTAGCAATCTCCAAAAAGTTTTAACATCTGTTGGAACGTAAACAATATTGTTTGTAATCTTGAAGAGGTTAGATATTTTATAATGTTAAACCAGGGAAGGTTGTAAGCATCCTTTTATTCACATTCGATTGTAGGGCTCTGCTCTACTGTATTGAGGGTTTCAGTGCTGGTATAATGCAGTTATTTTATTTATTTTACTAGTTTAAAAAAAATTAAATGAAAACATTTTAAACAGGCTAAGTAATACTACTGGGTATATATAGTAATAAATATGTAGCAACGCAAGTAGTGTGAGTGAGATACTGTAAATAAATGTAATATTGTTATCTTACGTTGTACAGTTAATCTACTATAATTTGTAACCAAAAGTCACAGGATGTTGTTTAACGAGCGCAGCGAGTGATAGCGTTGGGACTTGGAGCGTTCTCTAATAGTCCCCAATAGTCTTTGACTATAGTACATAAATGAACAAATGCAACTAATGAACGTTTAATGTGAAATTAAGTACGAGAGGAATTTACTTCTTAATGATAATGGCATTAATAATATATATACTGACAGTTACTTATAATTCAAACTGAACAAAACCAACTACGAAATATATAGATGCATATGTCACGTAATCAATGATATGTAACTGTGTAATTTTGCTATATACATATGTCTATACCGTTCTTCAAAGGGTGTAAAAATACGTCACGTAAATTAAAATTTCTTTTCCAAAATAAGGCCAGTAAAGCTCAGTCAGCCGGAAGCCATTTAATGGACCGTGTAATTCTGCAAATTTTATTGCCGTTTTACGCAAAGTTTATAACAAAACGGCTAGAGAAATGTCCGTAAAACGGTCATTAATCAATTAATCAATTTAACTTACTTAACTGTTTTGAATTCTATTTCAGTTTTACATTTTATTGTTTACTGTTTTAAAAATATATATATATACTGAAAGCCATAAACATTATTTTAAGCTGTCAAAAAAGGATAATTACAAAAATACATATATTTTCATTGATATAAAATATGTATGTTATTATTTAACATTTTTTCATTAGTTAACATAAAATATAACATTCTGTGTCGAAATTGCATATTTTTGAAAAGCCTTAAATGAAGTACTCGTAAAACTGTCTCGAAAAATGAATACATAAAAACACAATAGTCAGAAGGCACGCTTGTTCTACATACAAATATACTGTTATCGTAACATATTTTATTTTAACATAATTATTTTATTTATTTATTTTTTTTTTTTTGTTTTTAATTTCTTAAAAGAAACAGTCTTCACTAGTAGTGCAGAGCTGTAACCCAGCTACTTGGTGGAAAAGTGATGTGAAGATTTTAGGCGATAAGTTGTATGCTCGGTCCTCTTAATACTGACAGTCATTCTTTAAATGGTTACCATCAACGTGAACACTACTAGAAAGTTGTTGTGTGTCCATGTTGGGTAGTAGTCACTGTCAGAATGTTTGTTAGGAAAAGAACTGAGTATCAGACTTGTCACGTATCTGTAAATCAGACCAATACTGCGTGGTTCGTATTCCACGCAAATGTATAGTTTTCTCAGTTTACCTTGCTATTGGGCTGTTAAAAAATTATTCTTTTTAAGAGACAGTTGACTTTAGTTAGTAACAATGACTACACTCGTCACCTACACTCATCAACCTTAAACACCCCTCATACTCACCCGTATATCGAAGATCGACGTCTTAATAATGAATACCATTAGGTGAAGTCATACTTACACACAACAGAATTCGGTGCGAAATTAATTTGAGGAGAAAATGACACAGGTGACGTCATATCAAACATGTTTTTCACAAGACATGATTTGCCCTGCCAGTCTCCAACATGTCATATTTTCTAACGAAATCTTTCGTATACAAATATGGAGGCTTGTACTTTAGATTCGGCAAGATATTGTTGTGAATTTATATACATTTATCAATGTATATATTTTATATATGTATTAATGTACGTAGTGTTAAAGAGGTACGTAAATATTTATGTGATTATTTTAAATAGGGGTTTCCTACAGCTTAATTAGATTTTATGTTACAAGAAAATTGTTTTCTAGGCCAAAATAAAAAGATTATTTTATATTTTACTACATACATTTAATTTTTACATCCAGTATGGGTATTCTTTTAGCAACAAAGCTGTAGTTTTTGACAACTATTATCAGTTTATATAATAATTACATGAAACATGACAAATGTTATGATACAATTTTATCTTAATACTTTATATTTTGAATGGTTTAAAACTATGTATTAAAATTCCATGTAAGCATGAAAATATAGAAATAAAAATAAAACTATGAGCCAAAATGTATCGTAAATAAAAACAGGCAGTAATACTCATTCGTATAAATTAATAATAAATTAATTACTATTATGAATAAAATAAAATTGTACAAGATAAATAAATTAACGATATTGTTTTAATATCTATAAAATATATTAGCTCTAAACGAGTACATCTAAAGTGATAAATGGCTAAAATCAGTTATCTTAGATCATTTTATATTTTCTATGGAATCATATAACTGCAAATAGCACTTTTAATTAAATACGATTTATACATATATAAAAATGCAAGATACGAAAATAATGAAATATTAAAATAGGCTCTCAATAGCAATGAAATTTGTTGGAATATTGATTAAATATATTCCAAATAAATATTTCCCGGTAAATTCTGTACTTAAGTAAGACATGTCAATAATACTGTACGTTTATGGGTAGGTAGGTGGATCAATACAACTGTACGTGTATGGGTAATTGGGTGGGTCAATACTACTGTAAGTGTATAGGTATGTGGGTGGGTCAATACTATTGTACGTGTATGGGTGAGTAAGTCAATACTACCATAAGTGTATGGGTGGGGTGGTGGGTCAACACTACCGTACGTGTATGAGTGGGTGGTTGGGCAATACTACCGTACGTGTATGAGTGGGTGGGTGTGTCAATACTATCGTACGTGTATGAGTGGGTGGGTGTGTCAATACTACCGTACGTGTATGAGTGGGTGGGTGTGTCAATACTACCGTACGTGTATGAGTGGGCGGTTGTGTCAATACTATCGTACGTGTATGAGTGGTTGGGTGTGTCAATACTACCGTACGTGTATGAGTGGTAGGTGTGTCAATACTACCGTACGTGTATGAGTGGACGGGTGTGTCAATACTATCGTACGTGTATGAGTGGTTGGGTGTGTCAATACTACCGTACGTGTATGAGTGGTAGGTGTGTCAATACTACCGTACGTGTATGAGTGGGCGGGTGTGTCAATACTATCGTACGTGTATGAGTGGTTGGGTGTGTCAATACTACCGTACGTGTATGAGTGGTAGGTGTGTCAATACTACCGTACGTGTATGAGTGGGTGGGTGTGTCAATACTACCGTACGTGTATGAGTGGGTGGGTGTGTCAATACTACCGTACGTGTATGAGTGGGTGGGTGTGTCAATACTATCGTACGTGTATGAGTGGTAGGTTTGTCAATACTACCGTACGTGTATGAGTGGGTGGGTATGTCAATACTACCGTACGTGTATGAGTGGGTGGGTGTGTCAATACTATCGTACGTGTATGGGGTACTAAGTGGCTGTTTAACTTATTACGTGTGTTCAGTAGTTAAATTATTATTACGCAGGTATATAACAAGTTGCGTAGTTCCTGCGTAGTAGTGAACGATTTAAAAAGTCATCTATAATCATGACATATGATTAATATAAACTTTATTTATTAAATAGGACTTTTTCAGAACCTCTCTTCACAATATCATGTTCCATTATTGAGTTTCAAGGAGAAAAGTCCTGTTTGGAGAAAACGATTATCCGATATCCACTTCAAACTTCACGACATGTTCTGGACGACTCTGCCAAATTGAAGTTGAGTTAACGAGCAACTGGTCCGTACGTAGATATAAATACATGTTCTAGAATGTAGAACTATTTTCTCAATATTATAATGTACAGAGGATAAAGTTTGGCCAATTATGTTATTACTTTTTGTAACAATAATTTTAAACATGCTTTAACGTGATTTTTTAATTTTGAATATGATGTAAATACGTTAGTTTTAATGATAATGATGACTTTTTTATATTTTGCATACTATTTTATTTGTTATATGAATTCTTATGAATTCGTATTACAAATGAATTTTGTCATAACATCATATTATATAATCTGAGTTTATTTTAATACATATACATAGTTCATTAATGAATTTATAAAAATGTATGCAGTACCAAAATTTCCAAATAATTATAAAATGTTTATGTTTTATCTTGTTTTAAAGGTGTTTTTGAGTTATAAAATAAATAAAACTAAGTGATGAATTGATTTTACTTTATGAAGTCAATCAATTAGAGAAACATGTAAAAAATATAAAAAATGCTTTTTCTTTCTTTTTCATTTATTCTTCCGATTTTCAAGATATCTTCCGATTTTCAAGATAACTATTGATTTCGAGTAAGCTTGATGAGTGTAGATGAGCGAATGTAGTTTTTGCTACAAACTAAGGCTGACTATTCCTTACAAAGTATCATTAATTAATAACAAATGAACAGCCGGTGATTATCAGCTGATCCCTCCCAAAATGTGTTACGACTACGATTGGGAACGAACTGAGAACCAATAGCTTATGAAGCTGAGATTTACACAACCAAGCTACTGACCCATTTTTTAAATTTGATATATATTATACTATTAGTAATAACATACTGCAACAGACTTTTGATTAGTTACGTTATTTTAGAAAATTTTAACTAATCCAACGAATTTAAAAATGTTATTTTGAAATTTATTTTGACAATTTCTCTTAAATATCAACATAAATTTAAATTTTAAAGTTGAGATAGAGTTGATATTGGTAAATTATATTTCTCAATTTTTTATTAGTTTTCAAATGTTACCAACAATATACACATTTCAATAGCTTTTTCGACAACAATGCAAGCATGAGGCGACATTCACTTATTGCTGGCTCAAGGCATAGTAAAAAATGTATTTTATTGGTGATAATTTAAAATTAATAAAACAGTGATTTCTAATGTTTATATCCCCAAACTAAAAAAATAATTATTAGTAAAAGATGAAAGTTTTTAAAGTTAAAAGAACTGTAAGCTAAAAGATCTTGTTATGAAACTACCTTTGTAGCTGTCAGTTACACAATGAACGAAAGCATACAATGACGTCATTCTGCGCACGTCAAGGCCGTCATAAGACACTACGTGTAATTGGCGGTTGATTGATGCACATGAATAACAATAACACTGGAGGTGCAATAACGGTGCAGTGTTTTAAAACTAGCACGAGTGTTGTGCTGTGAATTATAACACGTTCTTCAGCGTATGTTTCTGCTTACTGCTATTTGTGGCTCTAACACCGTAAATATTTCTTGAAATATATATATTTTTATCGTATATATATATATATATCTAAATTTATGTAGAGATTTAATTCTATAATAGGTTAGTAGACTTTTTAATTACTGTAATTCGTTAAAATAATTACAGAAGTTATTCAAATTATTCGATTCAGTATAGATGTCAAAAACGTTCAAGACTAATTTAGAAGTTATTACAAACTTAATTTAAGTAAGTTGTAAATTAGCTTAACCGTGCCTATAGTAAACATAATTATCATTATTTATTATTAAATTTGTTGACATTAACCTTTTTTTATTTACTAAGGGAAATAAATATTTGTCAATAGATGACCTAAAATATTTTGCAGCCTAATTAGTCAGTGGCTTAGTTGATAATTAAATTTTAATTGGACGTATTGCAAACCAATCCACTATAACTTCTGCTTCAAAACCAGATCGTCACGGTTCCTTTCCCGGGAGGTCCACCTTTAATTTCTGTAATGGGCCCGGAACGCTGTCCTTCAAGCACGCTTTTTATGTAGAAAAAATAAATTTTTGTCACGCAAACTGACGAAAAAATATAAAAATGGTATTGGTAGTAGGTAATTATGAAATTTAAAAATTGTAAGATATTTAGTTATGTTATTTAGTTGGTCATTAAAACTGCAATTGTAAAATTTTAAAATAAATCCAAAAATTGTCACTGTATCATAGACTACATTTAAACATACTCTAATTTATATACAATGCCGGACTTTGTCTAGACAACCGGTGATGAGTAGCCTAGATAATAGTAAACATCATTTGTTGTGAAATATAAAATGAACACATGTTCTGGAGTTATATTTCTTAAAACTAACAAATATTTCACTTTGTTTTTGAAATTTGTTAATGATGGAGTTTCAGATGAGGAAGAACTAGGTTGTTGGACATTTTTATCATTACGTGAAAATTACCTATCACGACGTTTCGATTTTGTAAAACCCAAATCTATTTCAAGTGCTAAAAACTAAATTACATGTACACAAACATTTTATAAAACTAGGTTCTTGAACCCTACATTGTACGTTATAATTATCTACATTATGTAGCACATTATGTAATTATGTAGATAATTATAACTTATAATGTAGAGTTTAAGAACATAGTTTTATAAAATCTTTGTGTAGATGTAATTTAGTTTTTAGCACTTGAAAAAGATTTGGGTTTTACAAAATCGAAACGTCGTGATTGGTAATTTTCACGTAGTGATGGCAAATGTCTAACAACCTTTGTCTTTCTCAACTATTTCACAATCAATAGATTTTATGAAAAAGAATTCGTGATATAGCTAAAATCAAAGTGTTTTACTTCGCGGGGAATATTTCTTAGGTATTTAAAGAGCTGAACGTTTGTTATTACAAATTATCTTAAGTCCATTCATTAAGTATGACAAATGTACAAAGTTAACTCGATAATCGGTTAAATTTGGGTTTTGTTCACTACCAACACGTTAACTGGTCACGTACTCAATTGTTGCAAGCATAGTGTTTCATAAAATATCCTTAAATACTGTATATTACTTAAAGCAGTTTTTCGTTTATAACACAAACACTCTTATTTATTAATGATTATTAATTTGACACGTTAAAGATTAAGGTGTCAAAAACATTGCCCCTATTCGCAGTTGTGCAGTAAGTTGTCCATTGTTCAATATATTTACCCCCAATGGCATGAGAGGAATTGAAAGTACTTTTTTTGGCCGTAAGATTAACATGAAGATTTAAATTATTCAAAACAGCGTTCGAATAAGACACCTGTTCAAGTGTAAATAATGATGTTTATAACATTGAAAAGACCTTCCTAAGGCATGGTAGAGATAGTACGTTTGGGGGGTTCAGTGGATGTTTTGATTGATCTATGAATGTAAAAAAGCGAATACATGTTTCTCTGTGTCCTGTATACATTACTACACCACTTATCCGATCGTCTTGACACTTTTTTAATTTATGTATTTTTCCCAGGGAAGTTTTTTAAATATTGTTTTATACTCTGTTGGCTTTAAAATGCCAAAAAAATAAATCTAGTAGATTTATTTTACTTATTTATTTATTATAATTAGCTGTTTAGTAAAATAAACGAATTGCACATTAAATTAAACTAAAAGTAAAATTGGGTTCTATATTTAGACTGTAATATATTGCAACTCAATTGCAGTGAGTATAAATTTGGCTATCATGATGATAGTTGGAAGATTTTTAACCACCACCATTTTGAGACAGATAAAGCTTTTGAAATGTGCTTAGCGGCATTCTTCTATGCTTGACCATTCATTTAAAATAATGCGCATATCAACCTATGCTTACATTAAACATGTTCAACTGACTCCTCGTGGACCATTATCATAACACTGAATATATCTTAAAGTAGTTATTTGTGTACAGTAACCATGGGTGAAGTTTTGTGGCTTCATCTGATATGGTTACAACAAAATTAAGCCATTCTTGAACTTGCCCATTAGATTAATATTGACATTTTCGAGTGCCGCCATTTTGTTTAAAATTTACCTTTTGAGGTCTAATTTGCGGCAAGACGTTCTACTAATGAAATCCTTTGAAACGATATGCATATTTACCTAAGCTTAAAATTAAGATTTTCTTCTGACTCCTAGTGGGCCATCCCCCTAAGGAGTCAGCGGGTCACTGAATTGTGTATTAAAATAAGTTTTTATGTACATTAACATATCAATTGTTTTAGCTTTATCTTAAACATTTCAAAAATATTTCACCACTCTGGGACTCTTTGCACTATTAATACAGTACATAATAAATATTGACTAGTATTTTCCCGTTAAATACGAGTATTTTAAATACTGAGTCCTTTAAAAGTAAATTATTGAAGTTTTATAAGCAAACTAATGGTACATACTAACCCAACCTAAATAATTGTATTTGTAATGCTCTCATTAAAGTCTATAATATAGACTTTATATATATTCATATTATGAATATATTCATGAATTATAAGGTAGTTGTCATAAATAGTGGACATAAAAAAGGGTGACTGTGATATTTACATTATTAGATATGTTTTTTTACGGTAATTCATGAGCTTGACTACAGGGATACATTTAAACATTAGATCGAGTTATAATTGATCATTACAAAATTTATCATTACATTTAATGTCATATGACTCAGTTAATGATCTGAGCTGGCGCTGTTAAATTTACCATATGCAAATCTTACTTGAATTATTAAATAATATAAGTATTTATATTTATTTACGTTTATACAAGCAATTTGAATTAATTTATATCAACTGAATATACGGCAGTTGATCGGCTACACACAATATTCGCCGGTTTTTCTTATATATAGCAAATAGTTTGATGTCGGGTACCAGTTATTTCTTTGAAAATAAAAAAAATGTGTAATTTATATTTGGACAAAAATTCCACACGTTAAGTTACAGTAGTAAAAATACAATTTGATCTCTTGTCACAAAGATAATTCCAATCCATCGATCCATTTAAGTCCTTCCCCACTGATTCTATTTATGCTAGCTAATCACTCCGTAAAAGAGTGCAGGGGACACTCTGGAACTATGTGATCCATTGTTTGGATTGGCTTCCGCAATCACATAACTGATACATTGTCAATCTGTTTGTATTTCCAGTTGCCACATCTGCCTACGTCATTTCGGAAGCGATTCAACAATGTGCATTCCCACGAGCATCTCGAAACAGACAAAAGGTCTCGCCTACATAGATTGTGGATAACACGTATTGCAGTGTTTTGCATTATTGGATTCTTTCAGAATCCCCTTTCGTGATGGTGTTTCCATATGCAGGTATGCTAGAAGAGGAGGTGGGCGGTGATTTTTGCTTTCACCGCAAATTATTAAATCCGGACCTACCCCCTGGGTAAATGTACTAGACGAGTAACAATCCTGGTAGCTGGACTGTCACGAATTCGTGATCCTGCAGCTATGGCACTCACCACACCAAATGACAAACGTGATCAAGAACAGACATAAATTTCACCCCTTCAAGTTGACATTGACATTTATGTTCAATAGACAGTCCGGATATTAGATTCAATTAACTTTTGGCGGCACTAGTGGAGCAGTGCTGTAACCCAACTACTTTGGGACAAAGTGTTGTGGAGATTGTAGGTGATAGGTTCTATACTCGGTCCTCTTAATACTGATACGGCATCCGCTCAATAGGTGGGTCATCATACCTGTACGTCTATGGACAGCCAGTGGGTCGAACGTACATTTTTGGGAAGGTAGGCAGGTCATCATTATGGGACCTACTAAACAAAATTAAAGTGTCCATGTTTGGTGGTAGACATAGACTGTATGTTGAGTAGGGAAGTGGACTTAGTATCAGACTTGGCAATTAGCTGAAAATCATACTAATAATGCGTGATTCGGACTCCACGTAAAGCTGTACGTCTTTTAGTGGCTCTGACTATTTGTCTTATAGTAAATGGTCCTTTCAGAGCTCAGTTAAAATCAGTTAGTAAATAGACTACAAAGGAAATTTTCACTCACCCTACAATAAAGTAATAATTCATATTTGCCTTAAAATATGAACTTTTTGGGCATACATTTTGAATTATCTAAAATCCCAAATGTATGTACCTATGACTTATATCCAACATTTTACTTGTAGCGATGTCAAGAATTTTAAAGGAACATACGCAGAGGTATGGAAAATGTAATTCCTCATGTGCATTCTACCTCTGGAAAGCCAACAAGGTTCGTAGCTTATTCACATCCAATATTTACCAGCGTGTTTATCGAAAGTTTCGGCCGCCATACATGTAAAGCACAATGCTAAATGTAATCTATGACAGAATTGCTAACTTTCTCTGCACTACTCCGTTTGTTTGTTTTGCTAATTCAGTTACCCTAACTCCAGCTTAACTTCAATTCACTCTTGAATAATGCAGACGTAAGTTCCATCTACGTGGCTTGGCCAACAATTTATTATTTATAAGCTTGCCTTCTAGTATAAAACTATAAAGTTAGACGTTTTTTAATTATATATTGGACACTTTCTGAAAATTTGTAGACTATGTCACCACATTTTTAGTTATGAATCGATTAGTATTAAACATATACTAAAATTTAGTACAGAATTATACTATTCATGAACGTTACAAAGGAAACTTTAATTGGCTGACCCACAGGTCCTACGAACATTTGGAGCCCACACAACTGATAATGATAATTGATATAAGTATTCGTAGTTTATAAAAACAGTGTTCAACAATGGAAATAAAAAGTAGATTCTTAATATCTTAAATTTTATCATTTTAAAGTGATGTTTTGTGAACGGTTAGTAGATAACGATAAATATCAGTAGAAACGTTTAACATTTTAATTAGGTTGTTCAAAATTTATTGCGCTTGTAAAATTCAAACAATAACATAAATATACATCTAATTTACAGAAGAAAAATACCATACAATAAGCCCCACATCAAAATAATTATATGTGTAAATATGTTCTTTTAGATGTTAATAAAGATGACAAATACTAAGTTAATTCTATTATATTAGGGGACACCACTGCACACTTTGTGCGCCAACCCCACTACTCGCTGCGCTCATTACACCTCGGCTTTATTAGTATAAACATGAAATTATATTACTTATCCTATTTCAAACGTGTTCATTTAATTTGTTTTTGTTTAACAGTTGAAGATTAATTAAATAAATAAACAAACTGCATTAGAATAACAATGAAACCTTCAAGACCTGAAGAATGCAGCCCTACAATCGAATGTTAATTAAACTATGCTTATTTACTTTGTTATGCACTGGTTTGCCATTACATTGCGTTAGATGTAACCTCCTAAAATTTACAAACACCATTGTTTACGTTCCATTCCAACAGCTGTTAATATGTTTTAGAAATCATTATTTAAATTGAACAGCTGTTACTTTTCGATTCATCAAAATGGCTCTCCGTGTTATTATTATGACCTAAAAACGTACTTTGAGGGCTTCCTTTGCCTTTCAGGGTGAAAATATTGAAGAGTTAAAAAACTTATAGCGCAACTACGGACAGAGGCAAATTTTTTGGTACATAAGCCGTTTATTGGTCAAGAAATAAAGGAGGAGGTGCGCAGACAAAAAACTGCTTCATGTATAATATAGAAAGTATTTACTATCTTCTATATTAGTCTATAACATTGCCATTAGGATAAATATCCACTCTAGGGGATATAATGTGTTATTATTTGATATTTATTTTTAAAAAAATGTGAATCAGTTTTAGTCAACTATCACTTGTAAGTGTATACAGTGATTTTTATACTGATTGAAACCCATTTAAAATCACTTAAAATTACGCAACTTAAATGTATTAAAACCCACTATAACAGCACTGCATTTCCTTATGCTTACAAAAGGAATATATTGTAACTATATATCTCATAAGGAATATAATGTGATCAGTAATTTATTTTACAGTCTCTAGAAGCCAAGGAAGCGTTATTTAAGAAAACTGATAAGAACTTTTATTTCTTGAAAAGTCACAATTCTGAAATTCATAGAACTTATGGAAAACACTCTTGTCAAGAACTTTTTGAAATATAAATGTGATACATTGACGGACAGTTGAGTAAAAAAGTGTAATGTAGATGCATAGCGAAAACTAGCTAAAACTCCAAAACGTTTTTTGTTCCTACTAGAATAAAAACTTTTACAACCTATAGTAAAATAATTTAAAATTCACTTGTTTCAATGTACAGTTGAACGAGGGAACTAACGTTGGGATTGGATATCTCGTAGGCCTCTTAATTTCTTAGTAAACAACATGAAAGTTAGATACACATAATTTCTATGCCGACAGAATACTGTGTAACGTAACTAAAAGACAGTGAGCAATATACAAGTACAGGGTGTTTCCGAACTCCCGTTACAAACTTTGGGATATTGTTTCAAAGACCAAAAGGAGCCAAAAACTAAACGTAAATAATAGTCTATCTCTTTTTGTTTATTTTCTGTCTGTCTATACGGTTTACTTAAATAACTATATTTTGGTAAAAACCCAACTAAAAAAGTTTGGTTAAATTTGTTCTTTTAGTTTTAAAATGTTGGCTGTTTAAAATATTTCCATAGAAATTACTAAAAAAGTATTGATTTTATTAAAATTATAAAATAAATATAAAAATCACTACCAAATTGACTTTTTTTTATAATATTTTATAACATATTAAATTAAACGATAAATTAAGTTTTAAAATTGAATATCAAATAACTTAAATATTGCATGTTTATTTTGACCTTGCAAGTTCTGAAAACCTGCAGAACCAGATAAAAACATGCACGGTCAAACTAAACTTGCAATAATTCAGTTGTTTGATATTCGATTTTAAAACTTAATAAACTGTTTCATTTGTATTGAAATAGTATATAAAAAAGATTATTTTAGTACTATTTTAATAAAATTAGTACTAATTTAGTTATTTCAATTTAAATATTTTAAATGGCCGCCACTAAGAGGACAATTTTAACTAAACTTGTTTTTTTTATTATACATATATAGTTATATTAAATATATTTCTGAAGTTTGGTTTATTTTTGTTGAGTGTTTACATAAATATAGTTATTTAAGTAAAAAACACGTATAGAAAATAAACGAAAAGAGATAGACCATTACTTTCATTTAGTTTTTGGCTATTTTTGGTCTATGGGACAGTATTCCAAAGTTGCCGTGTGTATTTTGGTTAAGGCATTATCAACAAATACAACCACCCACCCATTGAAGGTAACGACCACGCGGTTGAGGTTTCTGACTAAGGAGTCCAAGTTCAAGGTTCCAATCCGCAAGTTCATTTGTACTTCATTTGTTCCGGTACTTCATTTGTTAAGTAAAGTTCATGTACTTGCTCGCCGCCACAATGCCTGGCAAGTCTATACCCATGAAAACCGCTGATGTCTCTCCTTACAGGGAGGCCTGACGTCAGGGCCACCTATATATCTACACTGCCCGTTTGAATAGTTATTTATTCACACTTACAAGAGCGATCCATAAGAATTGTTCCGCGAAAATTACAAACTTTGGCAAACATTGAAAGAATATGTACACTCAAATGATGTAAGCTATATTACATAAATATTGACTTGTTTTTTCTCCGTAAGACGAATATACCACGATGATTTCTTCCTATGATAAATGATAACTAAGATATTTAGCAAATAGATAGGTGAGGTTTGGTTAGGTAATTTTGGTATTTTGGTGGGTAAATTGTATATGTTAATGCTAAGTGTCTTATAAGGATCACGACCTTACCCGGTCTTATTTAACTTACCCGACCCAACATAACCTAACTTACCTGACCTGACAACCTAACTTAACTGATCTAACCTAACCTAACTTACCTGATCTAACCTAACCTAACTTACCTGACCAAACCAAACTTAACTTACATGACCTAATCCAACCTAACTTACCTCCCCTAACCTAACATAAATTAAAAACCTAACCTAACCAAACTTATCCGACCCGACACACCTAACCTAACTTACCAAACCTAACTTACCTGATCTAACCTAACCTAACTTACCTGACTAATCAAACCTAACTTACATGACCTAATTAAACCTAACTTCTCTGCCCTAACCTAATATAAATTACCTAACCTAACCTAACTTACCTGATTAACCAAACCTAACTTACATGACCTATTCTAACCTAACTTACCTCCTCTAACCTAATATAAATTACCTGACCTAACTTAACCAACCCGACCAAACCTATCTCTACCCGACCTAACCTAATCTAAATTACCTGACCTAACCTAACCTAACTTACCCGACCTATCCTAAGCTAAATTATCCTAAGTTACCTGACCTAACCTAATCTAAATTACCTGACCTAACCTAAGCTAAATTACCTGACCTAACCTAACTTACCCGACCCGAACTGAACTAACTTACCCGACCTAATCTAATCTAACTTACCTGACCTAGCCTAAGTTACCTGACCTAACCTAACCTAACTTACCCGACCCGAACTAAACTAACTTACCCGACTAACATAACCTAACTTACCTGACCTAATCTAATCTAAATTACCTGACCTAACCTAAGTTACATGACCTAACCTAATATAAATTACCTGACCTAACCTAAGCTAAATTACCTGACCTAACCTAACCTAACTTACCTGACCTAATCTAATCTAAATTACCTGATCTAACCTAAGTTACATGACCTAACCTAATTTAAATTACCTGACCTAACCTAAGCTAAATTACCTGACCTAACCTAAGTTAGCTGACCTAACCTAATATAAATTACCTGACCTAACCTAAGCTAAATTACCTGACCTAACCTAACCTAACTTACCTGACCTAATCTAATCTAAATTACCTGACCTAACCTAAGTTACCTGACCTAACCTAATATAAATTACCTGACCTAACCTAATATAAATTACCTGACCTAACCTAAGTTACCTGACCTAACATAATATAAATTACCTGACCTAACCTAAGCTACCTGACCTAACCTAATATAAATTACCTGACCTAACCTAAGTTACCTGACCTAATCTAATCTAAATTACCTGACCTAACCTAAGTTACCTGACCTAACCTAATATAAATTACCTGACCTAATCTAATCTAAATTACCTGACCTAACCTAAGTTACCTGACCTAACCTAATATAAATTACCTGACCTAACCTAAGCTAAATTACCTGACCTAACCTAACCTAACTTACCTGACCTAATCTAATCTAAATTACCTGACCTAACCTAAGTTACCTGACCTAACCTAATATAAATTACCTGACCTAACCTAAGCTAAATTACCTGACCTAACCTAACCTAACTTACCCGACCCGAACTAAACTAACTTACCCGACTAACATAACCTAACTTACCTGACCTAATCTAATCTAACTTACCTGACCTATCCTAATCTAACTTACCTAACCTAACCTAAGTTACCTGACATAATCTAAACTAACTTATCCAACCTAACCAAACCTAAATTAGCTGACCTAATTTAACTTGACCCAATACACCAACCATAACCTAACATTCTTGTCGTACTAAGAATTGGATGCCATATTATTTTTTAAGAAAAAAGACTACGTTATAATATATAGTTTTTGTTAATATGTTTTTTTGAAATATTTTTATTGCAGTTAATAATGTCTATGGTTAATGTTCGTGGTGCTAATACTGACTATTAAAAAATATAAAAATCATGAACATTTGGAGGGATAACTAATTCGTTTTTAACCTAATTATGTTGAATTAATCATCGTAGAAAGACCAATGTACATTAATGTAAATCACTGGCAGTAATGTCTAGGGCTAAATTCGCGTAAAACCAAAAACATCATATTTGTTGTTACTATTAAGCTTGGGTGAAAACTGTGAAAAATTCACTCTACATTGAATTAGCTTATTTAATGTAAAATAAAATATTTAATTATTCAATAATAATGAATCAAGTATTCATTGGTAGTTACGATTCATGTAAGGTTTATCAAATTCGACACTGGTTAAACAATATATTGCTAAATGTAAGTGTAAATTTAAGGGTAAATGTAAGTGCACAACAGTGTTAAGAGCCTTCGTCTTAAAATTGGCATAAATTAACTATTGATAAAATTCACAACGGACTTTCTTGTTATGGCAATACGGGGCTCATTTGTAACCTCATTTATTACTGAAGTTTAATATATTTCTCAAAAAATATTACCAGATATGTCAATGTACAAAAAACATTTCTTTAACTGTTATTTTATGTTACGTGATATAAAATGGCATAAAAAACAATATAACACATCTAAAGTTATAGTTAGTTGGAAATAACAATTTAATTTACCGTAATAGATTTCAATAATTTCTAAATAAAACTCCCTAGTGTCATAAAAAAAACTAGGAAATTATGTGAAAGCCATTAAATTTGAAAGTCATCTCGCAGGAGTTATATGTTATTAACATTATTTAAAAAAACATTCTCACAGTATCAAATACAATTAAACATAAGTAATTCGACATTTAAATAAATGTGAAAAGAAATGTAAATAAAGTTTTTACTTTATAAAAATATTGAACTTTATAAAAATAACTTATAACTCGAAGAAATATAAACGAAGATTTATTTTTGTAAAATAATAAATATTTTTCTTAAACTTTGTAATCATAATGGTTTTATGTTTGTTAAATAATGTTTTATTTTTAAAATTAAGTGCAAGAAAGGCCTATGAGGCCATAACTTTGCCTTTTTGTAATTATTTTGTATACAAATAAAGATGGTTTCTTATTTTATTCTATTATATTTACTATTAGGATTAAAAATATAAAAGTATTTTATAAGCTTTTTCGAGATAATACCTGAAGAAATATAAATCATAGTCTTCGATTACATTTTTAAAATAATGTTCCCATAATATAAGAATTGTTATGGATAAAATAAATAACTTTTTGAAACTATATTTTACGTTGCCTTTGAAATACTTATATTACTAATAAGCGTGCATGTATGTATTTTTTTTTATATTGTATGTAAGTAGAAGAACATACGTTATATTAACGTATGTTGTAGAAGTGTAAAATTAAGCTCTAAACAATCATAATCAGACTGAATTATTTAAAAACGTATTTCATGAATACATTTGAAATAATAGAAAAGGAATTCCCATTGAAGTGATCAAATCACATGTTTCAAGTAAACATGGTGAAAACTGTCAAAATTTGTCAGACGTGTCAGAGAAGTAAAAAAAAAAAAACTGTTCTCTCATTTGGAATTCCACTGGTCAATGAACTTGCCATTGATTTTCATTAAGTTAGTAAAATTTAATATACCAGCAGCACATTCTAGCGGAACTTCCAGAACCCTCGGCTTAGAGTGCTCGCTTCCTCCGCAAGGAGAGACACTTTAGAGAGAAGTTAGCAACACTCGAGTGCTAGGTCAGTTGATGAGTACTTAGACGGTAACTCTTTGTAATTAGTTAGTTATTGTGCTTATAATATTTTAATTACCAAACATATTACCTTTTATATTTAGTGTTTTATTATACTGCTATTAATATAGATAACATAACCTTAACTAACTATTATTATAATAGGATTGCTATTAACTAAATTCATCACAATACTGAAGATTAAACTTCAATATAACTAATTAAATCTTTAAAAACACTGATATATTTACATTGTGCTGGATCCATCTAAAACATACATCTAGAGTAGTAGTTTCATGCACAGTAGCGTAGTGGTTAGTAGTAAAGAAGTTGAGATTGACATGCGAAGGAAAGAGAAAGAAAATGTAAAGCTGTAAAAGTACCAACGTCTTTTTTATCAAATCTAAATATTTTTTTATGCACATGTTTGTATACAGTTATTTTTGAAATTTGAATAAAATTCATACAAATTTCTAAACGTGTCTTGGAAAAATAAAAAAAAAATGCTCATAAGCAACTAAAACTTGTTTATTCAATTAAAACTTGTTATTGCCGATATATAACTTACGTCTTATCAGTCCTGAATATTATTTCAGCATTAATAATTTTCTAATCGTAAATTATGTAAAATATGTTTTAAGTAAATAAAAAATAAAAAAATCGTTTTACAATATTTATTCCTAATAGAACAATAATCAACTAAAAAAAGTAAATAAATAAACAAGTCGTAGTTTCTTTCCAATCACTCAGAACAAACTCATTGTTAACTAACTTTCATTGTTGGTACATTTTACTGCCGAGAGAGAGAGAAGAGGATACTGACCACTACAGCAGACATCGCGGCACGACACAAACACACACACATAGAACAACACACAGGCACTAACACACATGCACCGGCGGCTGGCGAGACGTCAGACTGAACACGCGTTTACCTGATGTGGCGCGGCGCGCTTGCTACAACACACTGATGCGATGTCGAGCGTCCCCCCACGTGCTGAGTCCTCCCCCCACCCAGCAGCAGCGCTCAGCAGGTAGGAGGCGAGTGGTATACAACTTTGTTATTAGGCAAGCACACAAGCTTGAAGAAGGTCAGCAATGAACTTAGAGGGAAAGCAGAGTTTTGTACGAAGGAGTTACTCTATAACTAATAAATTAGAACATTCAAAAATGTACAGCGAAACAAAATATCCTGTATGGTCTTGCATATGAAGTTTCACGAAATAAAAAAAAAAAAATTTGGAAATATTCCCAATTAATTTATAATATTCTTTTATCTGTATATAAAAATAAAATATAATAATAAAACATTTAAATAATAGACTTACCTGTCAACAGTTCCAATATGATGATTGTTCATTTATTCCTCACAAGTTTCGGTATTACTCTACCACTTAAAGGTGAAACACACAATATTATTTACTTTGTAAATATATTTAAAATCACTTAAATACATTTAAAAAAATATCGATTTCAATTTAAATCAATGTAAAACAACTTTAATGCGATAAAGTTAAATTAATTTCAATCAATATAAAATCACTGCATTTACTTACACATATGAAAGTACTGTATCGTAACTATACATGTAGTAAGGATTACAATAAGACCAAATAATCAATTTTACGACATCTTTAAGCCAAGAAAACAATGTTTCAGTTATTTGATAAGAACATTTTGTCTTGAAAAGTGTAAATTCTAAAATGTATGAAGCTTACAGAAAATATTCCTGTCAAACACGAATTAAAATATAAACGTACTACATGAACATATTTTTTTGTAACAGCGATGTAATTTTGATGTACAGTGAAATATAGTTAAAATTTCGGTTATTGTGTTCCGACAAGATAAAAATTATTAGAACTTATAATACAAGTTTGAAATTGAATTTTCATAACGCACACTTAAACAAGAAAAAAAAAATGATGTGTATAGAGTTTTCATAGTCTACTTAGTTTCTTAGAAAACATCATTTAAACTTGGGTGCACCACTACCACCCAATTTGCGCTGACAGTAGAGGGAAACATAAATATAGTTACGTATTTCAACTAATACAAAAAAATGTAGTAAAACATACACAACACAGTCATATTTGACCTGTTGAGAGCATATTATATTATTTGTAATCTTTTCAGTTCAATGTTTTCGTAATGAATGTATAATATAAATGCGTAAACTTAAATCATCAAAATAAATTTAAAAAATGTAATTTTTCCCGATTGAACTGTTAAAAAACATAATACCCTAAGCAATAATAATATATCGTATGAAATAACAATATTTCACATAGTATTAAACGTTACTATTTTAATAATGCATAAATTACCAGTTAAGGCGTGTAAAAAATAAAATTTTCGGTACGTATACTTTATGACTCACGCAAAACCTCTTTATCAAAATTACGCTACGTTTCTCTGCAATAATCCTATACATATTATCTTAGAAAAATTATTAGATTTATACTCGAATAAAACTTCAATATTTATTAATAATTATAACATTATTCAAAGATATTAGGGATTTTTGTAATCCATTTGGTCGCATTTATTTCAATGTACGGCTACTTACAAAGGGCGATATGCAAATATATATTAGTAAAAACTTATAACTACGAAACAGTTACTTTACAAGACATCTTTCAACTGACACTGTATAAATATTTCAGTGAGTATCTATGTTTGCTTGTACATTCAAAGTTCGAGAGAGTGGGGAAGAAGCGCATAATATTTTTGTTTCTAAAAAGTTTACACTCTCATTTATGTTTGTAAGTGAGGTTAATTGAAAGGGAGTCAGATATTTTATTAGGTCAAAAAATACAAGTGTGGTTTTTTAGTTCGTTGTATTCATCATAACATAACAGTTAATCAGATACAAATTTTACAAATTTTATTTAATTCTGACAAGTAGTTTTGATACTGTGAACAAAATAGTAAAACAATTCACGGGTAAGTTTCTATAAATAATACCATCTCAAAAGGATCAAGTTATACATAGAATGGAGTTTATTATAGTATATTTGATATTAGGATTTACAAGGTTTTGCTACAGCTGTTATTTTGACTTGTCTTAGAATCAGTTGTTGATTGTTTTGATCTGTCATATGTTGCGTTGAAATACAAGTGTTTTGTTTGTTTACTTATTGTAAAATGGTAAGTAAGAGTAAGTAAATGGTTGTTTTTACTTTTAGTTAGCATAGAGAAATTATTGCGATCGTAAACAAACACAATTTTTACATTTTGGTTTAAATATCCATTTTAGGGTCTCCTGAACCCAAAAAGTATTCTTTTCGAAATAATTGGTGTCTGACTGTCTGTGTATATGGGCAGTTCACTGGATATCAAACGGATGGATTATTTTTTATGAAATTTGGTATGTAGGTGTGTTTAGCCAATATCTCCAGACTATTTTTCACTTTTTCTGAAATGTTAGTTTCTTTTTATTGGGGAAAAATACAAAAATGGAATCTTCTCAAAAACGGCTATAATTAAATTTTTATAAAAAATGTGAATTACAATAAATTTATAATATTTTAGTAAAAACCACATGTCTCTATAAATCATACCCTCTCAAAAGGATCAAGTTCTACATAGAATGGAGTTTATTATAGTATATTTGATATTAGGATTTACAAGGTTTTGTTACAGCTGGTATTTTGACTTGTCTTAGAATCAGTTGTTGATTGTTTTGATCTGTCATATGTTGAGTTGAAATACAAGCATTTTGTTTGTTTACTTATTGTAAGATGGTGAGTAAGAGTAAGTAAATGGTGGTTTTTACTTTTAGTTAGCATAGAGAAATTATTGCGATCGTAAACAAACACAATTTTTACATTTTGGTTTAAATATCCATTTTAGGGTCTCCTGAACCCAAAAAGTGTTCTTTTTGAAATAATTGGTGTCTGACCGTCTGTGTGTCTATTTGTGTATATGGGCAGTTCACTGGATACCAAACGGATGGATTATTTTTTATGAAATTTGGTATGTAGGTGTGTTTAGCCAATATCTCCAGACTATTTTTCACTTTTTCTGAAATGTTAGTTTCTTTTTATGTGGAATAAAAGACAAAAATGGAATTTTCTCAAAAACGGCTATAATTAAATGCTCATAAAAATGTGAATTACAATTTAAAATATTTTAGTACAAACTGCATGTCTCTAACGTGACTAGGTTTTTAGTTATGGTAAAAAAAAATATTTAGGAATCAAACTGGTAATTTTAACGTTTTGATTTTTTAGTGTTTAATATGGTGGAAAGTGTGTGCCAATTCTTTGGAACCATTTATTAGTGTTGGGTTTGCAAAATAAATATTCAAAAATGCCCAAATTATCTACTGTGTTTGAAGAGAGGAATAGAGTGTTCTCTGGACGCCATATGAACAGCTTATTAGATAAAATTTTGATCTAGTTTTGAAAAAATTAGTTACATCAACAACAACTTTATTGAAGATGTATTGAAATGATGATAGTCTAAAAATAAAAAAAATCGGACAAATCAATTAATGAAACAGAAAAAGTATCGTAAAAGAAAAAGATCTTAGATGACCTTTATACGGCTCATAAGGACCCAAACAGACCTTCAAATGGCACTGGAATGTATAAAGTAGAGATAACATGATCAAGTTATTAGAAGACTATTTATTGTTTTTAAAATTTTCTGAAAATTTAGTTTTTGAAGGTTTAGGTAAATTTTTCTCAGGGTCTAGATAAGATATCAAATTGAACTCTTATAATTTTTTCCTTACATTTAGGTCTTTAATTTAAACAGAAATTGAAAAAAAAAACATTGTAATATATATTTCATATAATTTTAAGTATTAAAAAAGTGATAACTTTGTTACTCCTGAAAATCATTTAAAAAAATGCTCCTTAAGTATACAACATTTTTACATAAACCTTTGCTTAGAACGAAGATTATGATTTTTTCTGCAAAATAAAAAAAGAGTTATGTTGACATGTTAAGTGGTTGCTGAGAAAAAAGTACCTAAATTATGTAAATTTTACAAGTGCGAGTACAACCATCCGACTCCCCTTAACCCTTTCGGTATTTGTATTCGGTATTACATAAACTTTCTCCCAAAATCCCGATATAAAAGTGTTTGAAACTTCTTCCCATTGATTTCTGAACAAGGCTTAAGGAAGTTGCTGAGCAATTTATTCAAGTGCATTAAGTGAATCTGCCAACATTCTAGAATATAAATTTTGCACAGTCTATCCGACATATAACCGTAAGTGAGGAGTGTAATTGTTGTACCATGGAGAGGGAATGTGTCAAAACTAAATTTGTTTTTGACTGGTTTCATAAGTCATAAGATATAATAATCACAAAGTCCTTCTTAACACTTATGTAGAGGAATTAGAACTGATCAACTCAATACCTCTCATTAAATTTGTTCACTTGTCGATAGATAAGTATTTTTCACTTTTCAAGTCTATATAACACATGCATGTCTTTTGCGGTTGATCGATTCTAACTATACGTACAATTTTGCTTTGCTAGTGAAGTCGTATTGGTATTAGAACTGCCAAAAAGAATCACCAATACTCTTGACTAAAAAAGTAATATTTCCAGGAGAAATGTTTTCCAAAATATATTTGACAAATATTTAAATCCGGACCGCTGGGTTGTATATTCAAACATGTGTTAGCCTCCTGTGACAGGGCTGGTCACTAAGCTATGTTGGACAAGGGTTTGTGTCTCTTTAACTCTCTCTATCTAGATGTACTTATCTTGTCTGTCAAATAATTAAGCCCCATCAAGACATTTAGATTTAGATTCGTTATATTTTAACATTTTAACTAAGAAAGATAAAATCAATTCATTAATTTAATAATTAGTAAATACAATTTAAACTTCATGGACAAGAATAAAAATCTGATTTCATTTTACGATTACAAATATTTGAGTTTTTGGTTATAGTACTTAATGGAACAATTAATAAGAATTTTAAAATATCGTAAATAATCTCCTGCTATCGTATTCTTAGACAATTATGAAGCCCAATGAATTAAATGTTTAACTTCTCAATTCCTTATAGATGGACAATGAGACAAGGGATATGCAACTAAAAACGTTTTAAAATGTACATCAAATATAAATTTATGACACTTCTTGTGTGACCGACCCGATGACTTATGGAATATTTGAAGGGGTAAAAAGGGGAGAAAATAATAGTTCTATGTTACGTCACTTCCATTTCTCTGGTGATTAATTAAACGCCGATTCTCAATTAATCATTTGTTCGACCTGAATATCGTTTGCTTTCTTCAGTAGCAGTATCAAATCGAACTAAACAACTGGGATGATGTAAAATATGTAAAATAACTGATACTGTAATTTTCACGTGTATATTTATTTTTATACACTTTTTTATATAAATTTTACACTTTGTTTGATTTTATAATTTGCAATTTATGAGGCATTATTTGTGGAATATTTAATATCAAAGTTATGTATTAGCTAGCTTCTATATTATTGTGAAATACTGGTGGCGCAGTGCTGTAACCCAGCTACTTGAGGACAAAGTGTTTGGGAGAATGTAGGCGATAGGTTGCATACACGGTCTTCTTAATACCAACAGGCGTCAGCTCAATGGTTTCCATCGAATTGGACACCATTAGAAAAGCCTATTTGGAAGTTTATAGAAGTTCATGTTAGATGGTAATCAAGGTTCGGATGTTGTGTAAGGAAGAGAACTGACTGTAAGACTTGTCAGTTAGCTAGACACTAACAAAGTAGGTCCCATAGTTTCCCTGGCTATTTGGCTATTAATAAATAGTCCTTTCTGAGCAAAGCCAAACTCATATAGTAACAATGACAACATTCCTTCATTCACACTCATTCACCCCTCATATTCGCCCGTATCTCTACGATCGGCTTCTTAGAAATGAATAATGAGTAAATAAAAGTTTCTTTATAATTGTCCTTTTTCAATCTTTACTGATATGGGAGTGTATTTGATGTACAAAATAATGCTAAGTAAGGTTTACCAAAATCTATCACCATCAATAAATTTATATATTTAACTAAAATTGCTTTAAATTTTGTTGTGTGGCTCTACAGGTCATACAGAATTAAGCAAAAGTAAAATTTATAATTATTCATGCAAATGGAAATTATGTAATAAAACATAGGATACGTACCTTTTTTGTATCACCATTAGATCTTATGTCTGTGGTCTTAATTCAAGATACTTACTCAAAGATAAGCCATATAGGTATACGTTATTTTAGTGTTAGTGGTAACATTCACTTTCTTCACATTTGTGTCTTGAAGCCTTAGAGAACTCATTTTTATATCAATAAGAAAACATTCAAACTAATAATAATAAATAACTAAAACTGACTTTTTATAACAATTTTTTGACAACTTTTTATAATATAACAATGACAAATATATATTCGTTATATTTACTGCGTAATAATCATCGTCTTAAAATATTATCTAACATTATAAAATGGTGAGAGATAAAATATATCGTATGATCTCAATTGTAGAGTGTAATTTAATTATATAAAAAACTTACAAAAAATGAATGTACTATTCATATTAAATTTTAACAAGTTTGCGTTGTCTTTACATGATTAAAGTATAGTAAAGTGAAATATACTAACTGTTCTACGAGCTTAGTACATATAACTAACAAATAAATTGTAAATTCTATACAACTATGAATAGTGCAGACGAAGGGGGAGGGAAATCTGTGGGTTCACAGAACATTTTACGACCATTTGATCATATCTTTTTGTCATCGTTTAATTACAAGCGTTTCAGACTTTTTAATCTACCGCCATCTTCAGGTGAAACATTTTAAACGAACCAAAGACAAGGAACCAAAACCGACTAAGTGACAAATACATGAACCGATTACAACTAACACACAAATTGGAATCAAATTGTGGTCTCTGAAGTGTTTCCTTAATTACACTAACTATGGTAACTATTTAAAAAAACCTTGTTTTTGTGAATATTATTTTTTTTAATCAAAACATGTTCAGTGACCCAATTGTTTTGTTTCGTTTGAAAGGGACCTCATTGCATATTTGGAGATACAGGTATTGGTGAGGAGATACAGGTATTGGTGATGAGATACAGGCATTGGTGAGGAGATACAGGTATTGGTGAGGAGATACAGGTATTGGCGATGAGATACAGGTATTGGTGAGGAGATACAGGTATTGGTGAGGAGATATAGGTATTGGTGAGGAGATACAGGTATTGGCGATGAGATACAGGCATTGATGAGGAGATATAGGTATTGGTGAGGAGATACAGGTATTGGCGATGAGATACAGGTATTGGTGAGGAGATACAGGTATTGGCGATGAGATACAGGCATTGGTGAGGAGATACAGGTATTGGCGATGAGATACAGGTATTGGTGAGGAGATATAGGTATTGGTGAGGAGATATAGGTATTGGTGAGGAGATACAGGTATTGGCGATGAGATACAGGCATTGGTGAGGAGATACAGGTATTGGTGAGGAGATATAGGTATTGGTGAGGAGATACAGGTATTGGCGATGAGATACAGGCATTAGTGAGGAGATACAGGTATTGGTGAGGAGATACAGGTATTGGCGATGAGATACAGGTATTGGTGAGGAGATACAGGTATTGGTGAGGAGATACAGGTATTGGTGAGGAGATACAGGTATTGGCGATGAGATACAGGTATTGGTGAGGAGATACAGGTATTGGCGATGAGATACAGGTATTGGTGAGGAGATACAGGTATTGGTGAGGAGATACAGGTATTGGTGAGGAGATATAGGTATTGGTGAGGAGATACAGGTATTGGCGATGAGATACAGGCATTGGTGAGGCGATACAGGTATTGGTGAGGAGATACAGGTATTGGCGATGAGATACAGGTATTGGTGAGGAGATACAGGTATTGGTGAGGAGATAGAGGTATTGGCGATGAGATACAGGTATTGGTGAGGAGATACAGGTATTGGCGATGAGATACAGGTATTGGTGAGGAGATACAGGTATTGGTGAGCTCACCCTAACCATATGTGGATATTAAGTCAGAAAAATAATAAAATATGAAATTTATTTCATAATAATGTCATAAAAATAATATTATTTAATAAATTTTACTTACTATTTTTCCATTTTATTTAACAGGTACAAATCTTTACCTGAAACCAACAATAAATATTATTATAAATCAATGAAGCACATAAATGTTGAAACACATTGCTTAAACAGATGTAAAAAGTACGTAGGCCTACGCATTAATAAACTAGCTATTGGCTACTAATATATGTTTTTATATAATTATGATAGTAAGCCAAATAAAAGGGATTGAATAAAATATATTCCGAGGCTCTTCTTGTCGGAAATGTATAATATGAAAATCAGTATACTTCTAACCTCCAATAAATACAATGTGTATGTTATCAGAGATAAGATCATCAAAGGTGGTTTTTAATAAAGCTAAATTCTATTTATCAAACAATGGGGTCATTTAGTCCACTCACTTTCTGAACTTATTACTTGACCAATTTAGACCAAGTGTTTTTTATTGAAAACATAATATTGATTTTGAAGTCGTAACGGAGCTAGTTTTTTTAATTTCCTATAGGTTTTTGCCCTACATGGCGTCAAAGTTGCAATGGTATTCTTATAGAAAATTTATTTTAACTGACCATCTGGTGGCATAAACAAATGTTAAGTGGTTCAAATAATAAACATAGAGACCAGCACAGTAAAATATCAACTTAATTATAAAAGAGCAAATACATGTCTGTCTGTGTGTACGTTTCCATCAGCCATTAAATAAAATTAAAACATTTGAAATAGGCTTAGTTTTAATCGGTTGTTCATAATTATTATACTATAAATAGAGTGCAAATCAAGTGAAGTGAGTGAGCTACTGTAAATGAATTTAAATAATATGATTTTACTTATTACAGTTTAATTACTAATATTTGAAGTTAAAAGTTATATGCCGAGGCATCACGAGCACAGCAATTACATTATTAAAGGATTGTGTAAAATAGTATAATACTATAGACCAATATTTTAAATAAATAAAATAATTTGTTTTTAAGTTAAAAAAGCAAGGAACGGTGAATTTTAAATAGACCTAGCTCATTGTTTACAAGTAGGTCTTTCTTTGTCTCAGTGATAATTGTTTTATCAAAATATAAATTATTATGGTTTTATTTCTCTTATTACAAATAATTTTTGAAAATTACTATCTGCTTTACGTATTTAGCAATTTTTGTCTGTTGTATTTTAAATTTCGTAAGTAGTCTGTTATTCTCTTCATTCTATTAATTTGTATAAATTGTTTTCATTTTTACGATGTTATTTTCGATAACGGGAGGCTTTAGTAAATTAAAATGTTATTAGTAAATTTTTAGAAAAATAATTTTAAAATTATTTAGTATAGTGACAGTATGAAAAATAAAAATGAGTTTAATCCGAGAGTAGCTAAAACCGGTGCTTATAATCGTCATACCGTAAGTAACTTTCAAATGTGGAACTATTCACCTCTTTCTCCCATAAGAAACATTTCTTTGGGTTGCGTTTTCCTAAGAGAGTCAATGGTCTTCTTTGATGGTGTATACTTGGTGACTTCCATTCGCTTGCTGTTTCCTTTGCCACAGATTTGCTACTCCCTTATATATTCTTTTCCACTGCATCGTATTAGTAGAATTCAGTTTCCATTGATTCTCAGAAAAAAACTTCTTTAAATTATCCAGATTCTTGTATTCGGGAGGAAGTTACGTGACTTTTGTCTACTGACCTTTGATACGAGATAGCCTTGATAGTGATAGGTTCGTCTAGTGAGGGGTCGGAGTCAGTGACAGCACTTTTACGTATTTTGGCTTACTTCCGTGAATCTCCGTTGGATATCTGCTGATTCACGTTCAGAGATAGTAATAAAAGAAACGGTCCCCTTGAAGAAACCCTTGAAACTGGTGAATATTTGATCAATTTATGGATATTTCAAAACATTTTTGGCTGTTTTCTTTCTTCAATAGTGTTAATGTTCACAACAATCGAACAAAATATGGTTACTTATTATCGTTATTTGCAACAATTTATTTTTTATCGAATATGTACTTGTTGATTAAATGGTTGATTATTATATCTTAAAATGTATATTCATGGAACTCAGAATATCGAATAACGCCAAACTTGAAGTATAACTTGGGATAGGTGGCAACCTAGTTATAAACGTGTTTGGAAGGATTTACGTCATTTCATAAAAAAACCGAGAAGCCATTTTATTATTTACTATCTTTTTATTGCATATAGATAGACTGAAACTATGGCTGTATAGACTAACATAATTGATATAGGTTGTATTTAAAATAAAACATTACTATACAGGGTGTTTCTTTTACCTTATTTACAAGTACAAAAAATGAAGGTTTAAGATTACAAGTTGAATTACAAGTTCATAGGCTGCCCTGGTTCTTCTTCTTCTTCTTCCTTGGCTATCAACTGATTTACATTGTTGCATTGCTGTCCACTTTATTTGGGTTTCGTGTAATGCCATTAAGTTGAGGTTAGAAACATGGGTTTAAGCAAAGACCAGATAGTGTTTTAAATGTGAAGTAATATTTTTTAAAAAATCGTTTTCTTTATGTCAAGATGCTTTCGAACAGTATTCTGAACCCATTGTATTAACTATGTGTATTGTTAAATTATACATACAGTATTGTATTGAAATTCAACCCATTTCATATCATAGGTTGTGTTTTAAAAGAAACACCCTGTATATAACATTATTTTACACACGGTAAAACTATTTTACACAAAGTAAAATTATTTTAAGCTGATTGATACGTTAATTGATAAATAAAATTGAAAAAAATCAAAATAGGTTAGAGAGAGAGAGAGGGAGAGAGAGAGAGAGAGAGAGAGAGAGAGAGAGAGAGAGAGAGAGAGAGAGAGAGAGAGAGAGAGAGAGAGAGAGAGAGAGAATTCTTTACTCTACAATCATTAAGATTGTAAATGATGTCATAACTACAAAACTGAAAGAGGCATTAACTATACATTCATTCATTCATATGATCTTGCTTTACAAAAAGCTATTCTTCCAGTCCTTGAATTCCTCGACAGTGTAAAAAGGCCGTGAGAGCAACCAGTTTGATAAACTCTTCTTGAGCTTCTCCGGGGTAGTTAGTGCTCTTCAACTCATCCGGCAGAACATTAAAAAGCCTTGCTCCGGCGTAGGTTGGCTTCCGTTGAAATCTTGAAGTATGGTGTGCTGGTAGATTGAAGTCCAAGGGATTCCTAGTGCTGTGGGTGTGGACATCTCGGTTCCTTTGCAGGTTCGCTGAGGCAGCAAAGCAGATCACCTCCAGCAGGTAAAGGTTCACAACGGTTTGGATTCCCAGGTCTTTAAATGCCCCTCTTCAACTCTCCCTCCAACCAAGACCAGCGAGCATCCGAACCGCTTTGTTCTGGATGATGAGCACACGCTTCAGATTGCCTTGCGAAATTGCGCCCCAAAAAACAATCCCATAGCACAGACGGCTCCCAAACAAGGAGTTGTAAGTGGTCATTATGGCCTCTGAAGTGCTTATGCTTTTTACTCTTCAAAGAGCAAAAAGAGCACTGCTGAGGTTGCTGCAGAGGCTATCCAGGTGTTCCCTCCACGTCAGCGTGCTGTCAATCACCACTCCTAGATGTTTCGTGGCCTCGACTCATTCAATATTGGGGAGAGCAGACACTTCCTCCTTCAAAGACCCAAAGATTAGCTGCTTAGTCTTCGACTCGTTAAACACAAGGTCGTTCATGGTGCAGAACTCGAAAGCCATGTTTAGAGCAATGTAAGATCTAATTTCAAGTTCTTCCTTATTTTTGTTTGATGTGATAAGGACCGTGTCGTCAGCGTACATGACCGTGTTGCAGAAAGGATTTGTGTAGGCGGGAAAGTCAGCCGTGAACAGAACAAACAACACAGGGCCCAAGACTGATCCCTGAGGGACACCTCTATTTACTGCAAGTTTGTTGGATCTTACATTAGTGACTGTACTGTTCTTGGTTTGCTTGATTTCGACAACTTGATCTCTACCATAAAGGTAACTTTGAAACCATGCAAGCGTTGATTTTTCAAAGCCGATTGCAGAGAGTTTGGCCAGTATTAGACTGTGACTGAGGCAATCAATAAGAAACTTATTGGATATATTTACAACTAGTTTTATATTTGTACTCAAATGAATAAATAAGATTATTTCTTAACAAATACAGCCGATAAATTATTGAAGTTAAAATAGAGGTAATGGAACGTTGGACACAAAATCGGGTCGGACAGCCCTTGTAGACAAGCCAATATACCTGATAAGAGATAAGTGGTGGAGACGGGCGTTCAACCCCTCCCACAGACCACCCAGCGCACATCGTTTTCCACGTTTATCACCATCTCTTTGCGAGAACATCAGTCTACTCAGCTATTTCCTAGCTAATATGCACTTAAGATTTCTAGTATATTCATCTTTGTATTATTATACCAAAATATTTTTAGTGGATCATGTTCAAATTTTTTACAAATCTTGGTTGCACATTTTGTCAATTTTAATTTGATTACTTTAAATACAATATTTTAACAAGGCTCCAAAATATAGAAAAGCACTAAAATGTCAGGAAATCATAAATTATTATAGTTATATCACAGTTAGGTTTTGCCTAAAGAATTAGCATCTCATTATACCAGTAAGAGCTACTATTTAGGTGAACATTAGGACCTTACATGGTCCTTTCTTATATTTAATATGAAAACAAAGATAACAATTGTAAAACAAGAACAAAACAAAAATATTCTGATTTTGTAGGAGCTAGCTGTTAAGGGAACTACATTTTGGTACAACTGTCTATGATTATAGGAATTTTGACTATAGTAGAATTACCAAATTATAAATCAATATTTATGTTTGTAATATTCAGAAGAGTTTTAAATTTTTTCTTTAACCCTTTAGCTGCCGGAGTGAACATTTTTTTTATGAAAACTGCCTGAGTTCTATGTATCCAAAACTGTTTGCCAGGCTAAAATCCTTGTTTTTTTCAAACATTTATAAAAATATAAGTATTTTATTTAATTTTTAATATTTTTGAATGATTTTTTTAATTACTAGCTAATTAAAATTGCTATATATACCAGTTTGGGAATATTGCCTAGAGCCCTACACAAATATGTTTTTGGTACCAAAATATGAAAAAGATTTTTTTAATAAAATGTTTTACTTTTACCTAAAAAAACTTATTTTAAATAAATACTAAAACCATTCTATATATTATTTCCCAAAAGAAAATATTTTGAAAAATAAATTCTGAAAAGTTCAAGAGTATTGCACAAAATTTACAAAATTTATCATGATAAGTATAACAAATTGTCACTTACGTGGTTTTTGGTTCTCTGAAGTATATCCTTGTTTGTGCACTATATACAGTTTATATAAACATTAGTTGCTGTTGGCTTCATTGAACATTGAAAATAGTCATGTTTTAAGAATAAAAAGAGCATTACAAAATATTTACAATATATAAACAAGTGTTTTTTACACAAATTCACTGTCAAGTATGGTGGATGAGGCACTCTGGGTGCATTCCAAGTCCACGTCTAACACACATTGTGCGTGATTTATGTCCACTAAATGGTGATTTATGTTCACTAATGTTAAACAAAATAATAAACGCACATCACAAAATAAACACAACATAATGGGGCTTGTAGCCGCTCGAGAATAGAGCGCCAGACGACAGACACCAAGGCAGTCAGATTGACATTTTCCAAAGACGTTTAGTATAAAATAACATACGTAATTAGGTATTGAAACTAATATGAACTGAAAGCATATCTACCTGTGTTAATTTTTAAGCAAATTTCACAAGTATAACCCAAAACATAACAGCACTATGAATTAACTACGCAACAACGATATATCGTTGCAATTGTTTTGGGCAAAACTATGTGTAACGATATATCATTGCAAATCAGTTTTGAGAATAACTCTGTGGAACGATATATCGTTGCAAAGAAGTGTTGGGAATAACTATGTGGAACTATATATCGTTGCAAAGAAGTTTTGGGAATAACTATGTGGACCGATATATCGTTGCAAAGAAGTTTTGGTCAAAACTATGTGCAACTATATATCGTTGCAAAGAAGTTTTGGTCAAAACTACGTGCAACGATATATCGTTGCAAAGAAGTTTTGGTCAAAACTATGTGCAACGATATATCATTGCAAAGAAGTTATGGTATTAACTATGTGGACCGATATATCGTTGCAAGGAAATTTTGGGAATAACTATGTGTAACGATATATCGTTGCAAAACGTTTTGGGCAAAACTATGTTCAACGATATGTCGTTGTGAAGCAGTTTTCGGTAAAAATAGTAACACAAATATATCGTTATAGGGTAGTAAAAGGGGTAAATAACTATAAAATAAAAGCTACTGAAGCTATTCTTCTGTTAAATTGTAACATTTTTACTATTCTCAATATGATAACTTTAAACTAAAAATGTATTTAAAAAAATACTAATTTAATCAAAATTATAATATTATTGTACATTAAAACAATAAACCACATCCAATGTGAGTATCCACGTAATACAAAACAGAAGAAACAAACCAAACTAACAGATTTAATTATAACACTAGAAGAAAGATTAGCACAGTGAAGCAACAACTGCAGTGACCCACTGAACTAAATACGATACTTCTTCTGCGTTCTACTATCTACTAAATAAAATATAGTGTTGATGTATGCTTTCAAGTTTACTACAGTTTTAAGTTCAGTGACCATTAAAGTAAACTAAAACCTATCCTGTTATGTATTTATTTCACGTCATTACAAAGAAAGTAAGCCTACTTGTTCAAGTACAGCTATTACATAAATCTAAGCTTTGATAAGACATTCGATGGAAATATTTCACAAACTAAATAATATTCTTAATGCAATTCATTTTTATTGGTCATATATTTACAATAATTTTATCTATATATATTTAGAATCAGGTTCAAATATATTCAATATCTAGTATAGTAAATAAGTATTTTCATTCAATGTGTAGTCTTATATAATATGCATTGGTTGTGGGTTAAATAAATTAGAAACTTCTTAGATATTTAAAATATGGCCATTAGGAACCAAGTCAGTACTTGTTGGTTATAAAGTCATTAAAATACGATGCAATAACAAAAAAAATCATAATAATAATGTACAGAATACTAAAAATTATAAAAAACACTACGTAATGATCGTTGGAAGATTAGTATCACTTTAAAAGAAGAAGTCGATTACTACGTAACTGTGTTATTTGGCCCAAATGAATGTGAAATAGATTGACTGAAAAATATATACTATTACGAATACCAATAATCTATCATAGTAAATAAAATAGTATCAATCCAATACTCAAGACATACAACTGCCCCCCCCCCTCCTTTCTCTATATGATAGTTGGAAGCATGGTTAAATTACCAACTAGATTGGTTTGTCCATTTCTTTCCTCATCACAGTTTAAAATAGTTTACAATACGATTTTCCTTGAATAAAACTGATTCGGAACTTTTAAAATGTTGGCACACCTATTCTTCTATAATTTTTCGAGTTACTTTTAGTGGTGCATGATAATATAATGATGATGGATAGATCGAAAAATAAGGGACAGATAAAAAAAGAGGATGACAGATTTACCTCCAACTTTTATATCTTTTTCTGGGTATTTTCGCAAAACTCGAAATAAAAAAACATATTACACTACTGTTTATGATGATGAAGTTGAATTAAAATTAAAATATAATTTTATTGTTTTAGTGCTATAAATAATGTTATTTTAGATAATAATTTGTTAAGTTTATCTTATAACTGTAACATATAATGCTGTTTAATTGCAGTTAGATAAGTACATACTTAATATAATTCACATATTTGTATGAATAAATACTAATCTACATTTGTTAAATTTTGAAAATGTGCAAAAAAAATACTTAAAACAATTTATTGAAATACAAAAAATGTTTCATGTGAAAACAAATTAAATTACGAAATATTGTAAAATGAAGTACTTTTTAAGAAATTTTTATTTGGATTCTTTTTAATTGTATATTTAAATGTATTCTATACAAAACGTATTTTAATTATAGGTTAGGATTTTGAATAGGAAAATAAGGAACATAATAGAAGCCACAGGTATGTGTATTAAAAAAAAAAAAAAATAAAAAAAAATAATAATAATAATAAGTATATCACAACTCTGTGCAACATAACATTTAACTTTCAGACCTTTTATCGAAAATAAGGTTGTAAGAAGGGTTAATAAGAAATTAAAATTGACTAATTTTTATATATTTCAATTCAATATTATCAACATTATACCTTATTTTATTTTTAATCAATCATATTTAACTACATCAAATAATTACTTAAATCATAAAATTTTTTAGTTGTTTTTTTTTTTTTTTTGCTGAATTTATTTTGAAAATATTTTAGAAATTAAATCAAAATATATCCGAGATGTTCATTTATTCGAGTGATGTGTAGCTTAAACATTATAATTTCCTATCTACAGAACAGATATTATAAGCACAACAATATATTAAAAATAAGAATACAATAATAACTCTTGTAAAACCAAATATAAGTAATGCGTTATTCTAATTCACCATCAATAATAAGGAAAATCCTTCGTTCAAATTGCAAGTGTCAGTGATCTTTGCCAATATCGATATATATTGCCTGTCATAAAATACACACTGGAATCCTTGCAACCATCTTTAAGATCCTTGTTTCTGATTCATCAAACATAATACGTACCTTAAACATGAGAAAATTATTTTCTATGGTATTTAAGTTCATCGAAAATAATTAAAATAGTATAATACTAAATCTTAATGAGATTATTTATAAATAAATAAACATAACTAAACGTGTCTATCGGTCATGCGTAAAATATAAAATAATTTCACGTTAAAAAGTTCACGGCTTGTTAAGGGTTGGTGTAGTAAATCATTCAGTAAGGGTGTAATGGACTTTCCGGCCAAAACGGAAGAAAACGAATCAAGCTGGGAGTAAATTTATATCCAATCAGGAGGATTTGATTGGTCGTATAACGTTGGGGTTAGAAATTCTCTGCAGTGCGGAGTTTCCGTCGTTCCACCGTACGAAAATTGGACAAGGAATACATAAATAGGAATGAGCCTTGATTTTTTTTCACTATATATTCTTAACGTTGAAATAAAATTAATTTCTAAAACATTGTTACTCTCAAGAGAAGTGTTACCAGTACTTATAAAAATTTAAATTAGTGAAATAAACAACTGTGTATAGAATATCAACTGAATTTGGTTGGATTAAATAAAATGCATTAGAAAACTGTACGACGTTTATAGTAACTTAAAAATATAGGTTTATTTAAAACACTTATAAGTAATAAATGAATTCATTTTGGTTTCAGGAATATTCTCCATCCAAGCGAAGTTCAATTATAACTGATAAAACTACATGCATCTAGTTCTTTTAACCAAGCCAACATGCCATAAACTAACACAAACTAACCTAACATAACCTTACCTAACCAAACATAACCTAACTTAACAATGTATATTTTCAGCTGTTTGAGATATTTATAAGTTTCCAGTTTATTTTTTATGCAGTTCTGAAGCCCATTGTTTTATAAATTAATTTTTAATCACCATTTAAACCAAAACTCTTTACAATAAACGTTCTCTAAAACGAAACTTAAAGTGATCGATTGCAATGGAGTATGTCAGAACCATTTATCTATTAAGTAGAGATAGTGCGATAGAAACTTTCAAATTGTTAACACGGTGACAGTTGTTTCGATAGTTACTAGTATGACAGTAACTATCACACAAACTACCACCGTAAAAACGGGTCTTTCCAGTAAGTAAGTACTGTGAATTCCAAAAAGAACTAAAATTATACACTTTTCATTGACGAAAAGGTGTGCCAGTAGTTTTAGACTTCTTTTAGGTGAAACCATGATGCACCCAACACAGAAAATTGGTTTTTTGGTACTGGTCTTTGATGAAAGACTTAGTTTCAATAGTCATGTCAGCTTGCCTCTAAAAAACTCAGTACAGGTATTTTTGTATTGTGAAGTCCAAAAAATACATTAACATTGACGTCCTTCTTTCAGCACACTATAAACACCCACTTGGTATTTGCAGTGACTATTTGAGGGTAATGAGGTAAAAAATTTTAGTTATTATTTAAACTTCAAAAATGGGCGGTGAGAACTGTTTTTTCGCTACGCAGAGACCAGCCCTGCAGGGATTATTTTTTCTGAGAGTTAAGCATTTTCACTTTAACATCAATATACAATCTAGAGACAGTAACTTTCCTTAGACAGAATTTTTCAAAATGTTCCATTTCAGTAAAATCTTCATATTTCTTGCATAACACCAACAAATTTCCAATACCAAAACATTCAACTTAATTTTTCAGAAAAACTTGTATTTTACAATGGAATTAAGTTGTTTAACAGTCTTCCTCAATCACTCAAATCGGAATCTAACCCTTCCAAATTTAGAAGGCAGCTCAAAGACTTTATTCTAGACACTGTTACAGTGTCCGGGAATTACTGAGCTATGTGAATAGTTAGTAGTATATAAATAGTTAATGATAATCTTACAACAGTGGGTCCAGCTTCGGCTATCGTATATTTCAGAGGATCGTTTGTCAGGTTAATACAAGCAAATAATGCCTTATAACATGGGTTCTATCGCGATTCATTTTATGTATGTGTGTCTGTATGTGTTCTTTACAAAAATTTGAATACCTCAAAAATTGTTTGACTTACAATACTGAATTATCGTATGAAAGTTGGTCTTAAAAATATATATTTTATGTAAAAAGGCTAAATGACTTGGATCATCAGTTTCAAAATGTCGGCTGTGTAAAAATGTTAAAGTCAATTGTCAAAAAAACTACAAAGTTTACCAAAACATGTTGTAGACAATATTTGTAGACTAAGTTTTGTGAAAATCAACGATATGCCAATTTTAAAGATCGGTTGATAAATAACAAGGAACATTTATTTTAAGGATCTAGGTAAAGAGTACTTACATCGTTGAAATTTGCATGACGCAGTATACAAATATTGTGTCTTAACATTTTTGGGTAAAATGGGTAGTTTTGTTATACATCTAACTCTGCAAATTTTATGATTTTATTGCTTTATGTATGATTCTTAATGCTTAAGTATGATTTTATGTGTGATTCTGCCTCAGGAATATTCCTTCCAGAGGACAGTCGATTTAATCCAAAGGCGCCGCCCGACACGTAAACGTCACGCACAATCAAATAAACATACACTGCGTGGCACAACACAACTTCTCAAAGCCTTCCCGAAGGAAAATTGACGAACTCCGAACAGCAGTGGAAGAACTATTCAAAGAAGCAGTTCGAAATTTAAAACCCTATGCATTCAGCCTTTTTCCATAAAATGTACCTATTTAAGGTCATTTTTCATACGAAAATTCAGTTTTGTAGGTAAAACGATTTTTGAGATATTTAAATTTTTGTAAAAAGCACATATGGACAGAAAACGAATCGAGATAGGACCAATGTTATATGGCATTGTTTGCTTGTTGTGACCTGACATAAAGTCCTCTAAAATATGCGTGAGTCGAAGCTGGACACCCTTTATATAACTATGTAATTGGATTCTTCTTGTAAGCATTACTATTAATTATCTAACTCAAGAATGTTTGCAGTCGACTGTCTTATTATTTAATTGCAGACTTAGGTAATGTAAGTGTTATTTCTCAATTTGGCTTAATACAGAATTTGATTTGACCATGTTTCAAGCACCAATTGTGACAAAATTTACACCCCTTCTGTAAATGCTTCAGGAACGCGTAACACTAATAATAGTCAAGAAAATGCAAATATTACGAACGGATTTGGTTACGAACATATGAGTTTTGCTACAACCAATTTAAAACATTAATTTTCACTGTCAGTTTTAAAACTGTTCTGTTTTTCATTCTTGAAAGTGTTATAAACGACTATTGGTTTTAAAATGTAATAATAAGTTGTCTTTTTCTTTCTTTAAGACATTTTTTACTTTGACTTTCTGTTCTTTAAAACATAATACTGCTGTATTAGAAAATATAAAAACACATATTTACCTGTGCAATTCCTAATTAAAATTAACATTTTTTTCCACTGCTTTGTTTGTGTATTAAAACACAACACTTTGTTGACTATTGAACCGTATTTCATAAGGAATGTTAAGAATTTAGCAACAGTAAAGCCTACTTTTATTGGAAATTCCTCTTACACATACACTTATTTTATTCACTTTAATATTTTTTTCCATGGAACAAGAAATATTAACCTACTCTGTAGAAAGCATCGAAAACATTTTTACTTACGAATGCACACGTAAATGAGTTCGGCAAACAAATAGGTCAGGTAACGAAAAGGTATAGAGGTAAATATATAGAAGACTATTGTTCACGTAACTTTGTTTGGACTAGTTAGGAGGTAAACATATCAAAAGTCTCCTCCCGTAGTCTTTGAGCCAGGGTGAGGGGGTTTGAAAGTCCCATTTTTGGGTTCTTCACTTACATCTCGGAAACTATGCGTCCTAGCGACACATCTATCCTGTAAAAATGAAAAGTTTATTCAGTCAAGTTTTCGATATCTGGCATAGTTATGAGATATCAGCTCTTGAAAACACATTTTTGACTTACATATTTTGCTACTTTTGACCGATGCATTGAACTCTTCAACGATGCAGCAAATAAAATAAATATAAAAAAATTCAAAAAAGGGTTATATAGAATCATATTCTCATCAATAATATATATGAATGAATTATATATCAATCATTATATATCACTTCATATTTCACGCCCAATATTAAAATCGCTGTAAAATGTTAAGGAAAATGATCAAATAAAAATGTATATATAGTGTTTTATTCAGTCAAGTTTTCGATATCTGGCATAGTTTACGAAATATCAGCTCTTGAAAATACATTTTTGACTCACATATTTTGCTATTTTTGACCGATGTATTGAACTCTTCAACTATGCAGCAAACAAAGTAAATAAAAAAAGAAAATTCCGACCATAGTGTTGTATAGAATCATATTCTCATCAATAATATATATGATTGATTTATATGAATCATTATATATCACTTCATATTTCACGCCCAATATTGAAATTGCTGTAAAATCTTAAGGAAAATGATCAAATAGAAATGTATTTATAGAATTATATTACATTTGTATTTGATCATTTTCCTTAAGAGTTTACAGAAATTTCAATATTGGGCGTGAAATATGAAGTTTTACGACAGCCATTGACTAATTAATCTTTCAATTTCTCACCATTCCCAGTCAAAACATTGGCCGAAATATGCACCAATATGTACTTATAGTGAGCATTGAGACGTCCAAATAGCACAGACACTCATTTTAGAATATTATAATTAATTGAGGTCCCTACCACAAGTACAAATATTCTAAATAACAACAAAAGTAACATAAATAAATTTAAATCTACAGTTACAAACTGAACAGGAAAATTTAAAACTAATCAACAATAATATATACTTAAAAAAAAAAAAAAAAAAAAAAAAAAACACGTTATAAATACTTGTAGCAGCAATAACGATACAACACTTTGCTTTATTGAACAATAATTATGAATTAAAATATTCAATATTCCAACTTCATTCAGATATTAAATAGATATTTTTATTTGTGAAGTGATTTTTGTAATCAGTGTAAAGTGCTTACAATCAGTAATTTACAAATAGACTGATTTTAAATATTTAGAATGGAAACAGATTATATAATGTGAACAAATGTAACAAAGGAATATTGCTGAAAATATTACAGTAGGTTAGCTACAGCATGAAAAATAATTTAATCAATTTGAACTCTTAATTTTAAAGTCATGTCTTAGCTTCAGTACATAAATATAACGTTGGTAATGTAGGCAATGAAATAAATATAATTTATTAAAAATTGAACATTTGTAAGTAGTAAAGTAAAATTAAACCTTCTGTACAGACAAGTTAATTTAAAAACGTGATCATGTACATTCAAATTTAAAGGTGAATTTACTGTTAAAATGTCACCGTACCATTTCCTTTTATTATGTTTATATTATCTATCACTGCATACTTATATCCTACTGCAATTATATAATTTCGTTAAATATTTTGGAATCAACTATCGTATAAGTTGGTATTTAGTAAACAACCTCACTATTACAATATCCTTAACACAACCCGATGTGTGCTGCTACCTGTGTAGATTTAGCGGAACTGCCAATTAAATGACTTCCCGTCTTCTCCTGCACTCTAGCGACAAAGCAGGGAACTGTATCATAACTTGATCTCATACAGACCAAGTTTATCACTATCTGAATTAACTTACATTCTAGGTATTTTTTATTTTTCACTGTCAAAATATAGTTTAATCCTCAGCCAAAATGTAATACTATTTTATCATTATATTTGTTAGTAAATTATAGTATTATAATTTTATTTGCATCATGATATCAAAATAATAACCTTTATTTCCTACTGATTTAAATTAACGTTGCTTAAAAACATTAGTTGAACACGTGACCAACACTTAATTAATTGTAGTTATTTATATTAAAATTAACCTATTTTATTTATTTGCTTATTATTTTTAGTATTTTTATGTTTATTTTATATATTTATTCACAATTCTTTAATTATTTTATTTAATTTTTAATAACGACATTTTTAAAACTACTACTGTAAAATATATATATGTGAGTAAAGTATATCTTCAGCAGTAAATACAATGTGAAAATTATATGTAATGAGCTGTATCGGAAAGCTTAATTTTCTGCAAATCCATTAATTCGAAAATGTACTGTAAATCGAAAAAGAATTGGATAGGTATAACATTAAAAAAATATAGGAATAAAAAGTTTAAATACTAATAACAGGAAGAATATTTTTGGATAGTTGATAGATTTTGAATAAAATTGAGTATAATAAAATAATATGCAGTTTATTTTAATATTTATTTAAATCAATGTTGAGACATAGATCAGAAGTAGGGAAAACAAAAAACAAATAACAGTTATCATTAAAATATTAGAAAACATTTATTCTACCCTATTATGATATATTTTGTGAAGTATGAACGGTTCACTACACTTCCATTCCGATATCTTCAACAATTACAAATGAAACGTAAACAATCACGTGACAAGTACAAAACAAATCTATTACATTTACCAGGTTGATAAAAAATAGATCTTTAATACTCATAATATTATCAGGCTGACGAATTTTTTGACTTATTTTTAAGAATTTAAATAGATATTACTGTACAAATTGTTATAGTTTTTATATAAATTATTATGTTATAATATAGATAATGAATATATAATGAAATTACATATTTTAAATAAATAATTTGATACCTTGAATTCGTCTTATCGGCCCAATTTACAGGGTATAAGATGCGCCATTAAGCCAGTTTATGTGGCACAGGAGCCATTTCAAAAGATATTAGAGAAGAAAATAAAATGGATGGAAGAGTTCAGAATTACACAGGAACTATATAAAATCATCCTTTAAAAGATGTTTTTTTGAAATTTAATTCTGAACTTTGTGAAATAATTAATAGTCCGTAGTACTTTAGTAATATGGAGAAAATCCTTAGGCCTATAATCTCCGTTTTAGTTTTAAATAATTTAAGGCTGTAATAAATAGAGGGGTTTAAATGCTTATTTTTTGTGTTATAAGGGTGATTATGATGTCGCAAAAGATTATTTTCCTTGAAAAAGCAGATGAGTTCTATCATAAAAAGGGAGGGGGCAGTCAGAATACTTAAATTTAAGAAGTGCTGTCTGTAGGAATTGGTTTGTCTTGGTTTGAGTTTTGGCATTGTGCGGATATCTCTTTTTTATAGTAAACAATTTTTATTAAACTCTGCAAACTCGATTTACTCCCAAGTACAATAAAATATATCATATTACTGTCAGTTAGGCTAAAATAAACTAGTTTGAACCCGTTTGTGTAAATTGTTTTGAAAAGGTACATTTTGAAAATCAAAAATCATCTGTTACGTGGTCATTCCAAGTAATAATACCACCCAATCTCCAACTCAGAAAATATAAGGAACCAGAAATCTCCAGAAATACCTCGTCCAGACAGACTTAAGGAACTCGAATACATCTACCCTGCAAGCATTTTTGCTTGGAATCCTTTAACAATTAATAGACAATTGTTTAGATGATTATGAAACCATTGGAATTTAGAAAACTGAAGACCTCCTTGTGATAAATGAACCTAACTTATTTAAAAAGTCTTCATTATTAACTTTTGTATATGTTTAAATATTTATCATTTACATTTTTTCTATTTTATGTATAATACGTACAACAATTTATTAGTTCCTTAAATTAATGGAACTCCAATAATCTAAACATGTGTTACTTTTTAAATAATTGTCATTTTTTATCAGTTGTGTTTTTATCTTATGATATCTTAGATAAGAAACGCCTCATATAATAAAACAAATATTTACAAGAATTTTGAAGAATGTTATTTGTTTTCAGTTAAAAAATGAAATATTTTAATTTTAATCTAATTTTAATTTAATTTTAATTTTAATTTTAATTAAAATTGAAATAAATCGTTCGATTTATTTCAATTTTAAAATAAACCTCCTTAGAATGATCTTCTACAAGGAAGTTTACTTTTAGCAATACTAACATCAGGATAACTTGGTGTTTTTGAGTTTTGTATACGACTGGGTAAAATAAGAAGCAAAGACTTCTTGCGCATAATTTGAAATATAGTTTATTCCAACCATCCTACAATAAATATGACGAGTGGTAACCATTGCTGGCCTTCTGCCCTTCCACCCCCACCGAGGAATGGGTCACAGTTGTACTCGTCGTACAGGGTGTGATTGACGTAGTATTTCGCCAGGAAGTGGCTGTCTACGCCTGGTCGCCGCTCCCTAGACTCCAGCGGCGGGGAGCAGTTCTGTGTAGTAGGGCCTGGCTTGGTTCTCCCCAACGCCGTGGCCGAGACGGGGTAGTTGATGTCGAAGGCCCCGTAGTAGTCGTTGGAGTAGTCCACCTCGTGGAGCCCGTAGCGACTGTCATTGTTCATTATACTTCTTGTATTACATGACATCAGTAAGCACGTCAACCAGATAATAATAATGGAGATCATTAGGTGTTATTATTCGATCTTCTATCAACAAAATTATAGAAATTTGATAGTATAGTATTAATTTTTTTATTTTTCTGGTTTCCATGGTTTTAAATATATCTAAAATTACCCTAATACTGAAGTTTAATTAAATGTAATGAATAAAAAAAGTAGGAAAACGGTATATTATTGAATTTGACTTCAACTAAAACATTAACATTCAGTGGCACAGTGCTACTTGTCGTGGAGATTGTAGGCTATAGGTTCTGTGTCCGATCCTCTTAATGACACGGTGTCCGCTCAATGGTTTCTATCGACGTGAACAATACTAGATAAATGTGGTTGTCCGTGTTTAGTGGTAGTCAGGGTGTGGATCCACGTGCCAACTGGAGAAATAACTACTATACACACATTCAGCGCACATTTTGATGGGACTTGTTCATGCTTGTCAGTAGAAATAGTAACTGACCTATTTCAACTAAAAAGTCTGATAACAGAGAAGAAAAACAGGAGTCCCATCAAAATGTGCCAATACTATTTGGTTCGGATTCTACGTGAATCTGTAGGTATCTTAGGTCAGGGTATTAGACTATTAATAAATGGCTCTTTTTAGGGAACAGTTGACTTTAGTAAGAATGATTAAACTCGTTCATTTACACTGATCACACTTATACCATCTCATAATATCTGCAATCAGCGCCTTAATAATATATAATAATGAGTTATATTGGTGTAACAACATTTATTTTCTCACAATAACTTTTATACATCAACAAAACTTTCAAAATGAATCCTTAAATTATTACATTTTCTATTGCATTATTAAATATTTGTACAAACAGCAAAATAGGAAACAGAAGTGATGGATTGTGCTTTAATTTCTGATCACTCTTTACAATTCATTTCAAATAAATCTTCCCGAAAGTGCAATACATCTCCCGGAACCAGATTGTACAAACATTCCTTCACCCGATCGGACATTCCACAGCTGTTCCATTGCAACGTAAGGGAATGTAATTTATATAAATTGAACTGTGTGATAGATTTTGGTCGGACATTTTTTAAATAATTGTGCACGGTTGTAATATACAACTAGGGGACACTTCTACACGCTTTGCGTGCCAACCCCACCACTCGCTGCGCTCGTTAAACATCGGTCTTTAGGCTCGGCCTGTGACTTTTAACTACAAATAATGGAAGGTTAACTGTGTAACATAAAATCACGTTATTAAACTTATTTATTGTGTATCACTTCTATTATTTGTGTTCACTTTTATCACTCGTACATATTTATTACTATAACGATATTTAAAACGTGTTATTTCATTTTTTTTTTTTTTAACAGTTAAGGATTATTAATTTAACTGGATTATATCACCATTGAAACTTTCAAGTCCAGTAGAGTGGAGCCCTACACTCTAATATGAATAAAACCAAGCTTACAACTTTATCTGGTTTAACAATAAAAAAGGTCTGACCTCATCAATATTAAAAACAGCTGTTCAAACGTTTTGGAAATCATAATTTGTATTTGAGCATCTGTTACTTTTAGATTCATTTCAATCTCTCTCCATTTCATTCTTAAGGCCGAACAACTTTCTTTGAGGGCTTCTCATGCCATTCAGGGTAAAAATATTTAAGAATTAATACCTTATTGCTCAACTACGAACAGAGGAAAATTGTTAATTGTTTGATACCTCAACTGTTTATATTGTTCAAGAAATAAGGGAGGAGTTGCGTTGCCAAAAAACGGCTTCACGCATCGTATATAACGGCATTAAATATGACGAGCTGTCCGTAAATGCACAATGAATTGTTTTACAAGTAATTGTTCAAGTAAAGATATACTAATACAAATTTATTATACGCATATTCATTCCATATTGAGTTATGGAATAATATTATGGGGATAGTCTTCAAATTTAGTTAAATTATTTAAAATTCAAAAAAGAGCAATTTGACTAATTTGTGGAGCACCTTTTAAAACTTCATGCAGATCTCTATTGAAAAAACTACAAATAATGACTCTTCCTTCACTATTCATTTACAAAAGTTTATTATACACCAAAAACAACTTACATAAATTTCCTCCAAACAAAAATATACATAAGTACGACACAAGAAATTCGAATTAACTGAAAATTAAACAATGTAAATACTCAACAACACAAAAAATCATGAGTTTATGGCTATTAAACTGTATAACAAATTACCTTATAAATTAAGAAATATGGAAATGAAACAAGTTAAAAAAATTATATGGGACTATTTATTAGAAGAGTGTTTGTACAACATTGAAGATTTTTTTAAAATTCAACTGTAATTTATATGTTGATTTAACTTCTTTTCTTTAGATATGAGCACCGACACAAGTTTGTGCTTACTTTAAGACGAATATGAATGTTATACGAGTGTAGGCTGATTACTAACGTGTTCGATTGTTCCTCAGAAAGAGCCATTTATCAACAGTCCAATAGCCAGGGCAACTAAGAGGCCTACAGCTTTACGTAGAATTATAACAGTTTAATTTTGGTCTGGTTTTCAGAAAATTGATGGGACTAAAATTCTTCTCTCACGACAGAGAACTAAGTGTTTTAACTTAAAATGTACAGTTAATTGCAGTATTTTTTAACTTTTATACTAAACAACATGAAAAAGTACTTGAACCGTTTTGAACAGAATAAAGAAAGTGAATAAAATGATCAATCAGTTACAAAATGTACTATTTAATATAAACTTTATTTTAAAGGTCTGGAAACGATGTAATAAAGAAACTATTTACTAAATTATAGGTTGATCCTCATTACAAAAACATTTTGTATTTTATTAACATAATAGTAAAAACTAATGACACCTATTTTCTGTTGTGTAACAGGCCAACTATATTATTATAGGCTTGTACTAAATTTAATGGGAAGAAAATTAATGAAACCACATTATAATAATAAAACCGAGGCTCTATTATACAAATTTTACAACATTTTTTTTCATTCATAAAATCCTCCCGGGATTTGATTCAAATTCGATTCTTGTTACTATGGTAACAGTTCTTTAATGGAAGTTCCAACTTTCAGTTGGAAGTTTCGTACATTTAATTTTTACTACATTATAGGTTTGCTATTATTTTCGGAATAAAGTCACTTCTTACTGGTTTGTGTATTTTGTGATTGTGTTCATATTTCTATAAATTAATACGCTACTCATCACAGATTTTTTTTAAAGATGTTACATTTCGCTTTCTGTTCCGAAGCCATTTTCGAACACAGTAATTATATTGTCCGAAGATAGCTTTAAAGCAGAAACAACATTGTTACATATTTAAAATAACTGTAAAGTGTAGCATAAAAATGTATAAAAACAAATTTACTCCACTTAAATTATTTCTAATCTGCTTTAGATATTTAACACTCCAAAAATATTTTTTCTTGCATTTGAAATAAACTGTTACTAACAAAAACGTTTATTTAAAACAATTTATTGGATTTATCTGAAGTTAAGTAAGTTTAATTTTTTTTTTGTAAAAGTAAGGAAAAAGTAGATTAGGAACTCCTGTGTCAACATGCTTTATGTTTTTAGGCCAGTCGGGTTGTGTAGCGAGCAACTGTTTGTGTAGGCTACACAGAAACTCGGCCGGCCACGTCAGGAATGGGTGGGGAATTTCTTCATAAATCTGGTCGCATTGCTTTCTGGGGTAAACAGTATGCCAATAAAATTTTTGTAATATCAAACTATTGAAGAATAATTTACGCACACGTAGAAATCTATTTTAAAATTTAAAGTTAAGAAAAAACTCCTTGTTTGCTAGTTTTATAACAAGTGAAAATTCATAAAAATAAATTCTTGTTACTAATATTTCAGTTGGTGTCTTCATAATATGTGTGTGTTTTGGGTATTGTATTATTTTGGCCACCACTCGCTGCGTTGTGTCTCCTCGGCCTTCAACCTCGTAAATGCCGGTTGGTTGCAAGTCTCACTCGCTGCACTCGTGAAACTTCAGTCTGTGATTATGTAAACATCAGTACGTAAACTGTACTAAAAGACTATTTAAAGAAACAGGACAATTGTTTAGTTTAGTTTTTATATAGCACACTAAACAATGTTTTTATGTACCAGTATTAACAAAGCTGTCCTGAACAGCTGATGTACGTGTTAATAAAAACACTGTAGTTATATTAGCCCAATCGCCCCCCACCCCTTGATAATTGGATCGTTTAGAGCATGAGGCGGAGCCAATGTAAATGTTCATTTACATTTATAAAATGTTTCCGACCTTCTTTGGCCTTTAATCGACTCTAATACAGCTTTCATGTCCTCTTCATAACTCGAGAAATTTTGTGGGGACCAATTCACCGACAGAATTAAATATATAGTTCTATTATTAATTTATAACTATGGAGTATTTGAAAGTGTAAACAAGTGTATTTGAACGATTGTAAAATACTCAGGCTACACAGAATCGAATTGTCGTATTGTAAAATAATCGAAAACGTAAATATTATTTAATATGTAAAATGTTTACCATTTCAAATATGTAGATTTCCTACCATTTTTCGAATACAACTTGGACGTCTGAGAATTGGCGTTCTCCAGAGATCAATTCTCAGGCCACTCGTTTTCTTAATACATACTAATTGCAGTTAACCGTTTAGGAACTGTACACTTGGGCACCAGACTGGAGAAAAAGACTTTTTGAAGAATTTTGACTTTTTGATCGATATATTATATGAATCAGTTGAAATATTATATATTTTCTTCAAAAATGCCTTAATAGTAAGCCCACAGCAATGATGGCTAACATGAATGAATATACACCTATAAGAAGCAAAAAGCCAATGTAAATAAGTTCGACTAAATGTTTTTCTAGTTTTGCTATTTGTCGCGGCAGCCTAGAGGGTCGAGCTTGTTGCGTGGCAGTCTAGAGTGAGACAGAGAAAGACGAGAGAGAGAGAGAGAGAGAGAGAGAGAGAGAGAGAGAGAGAGAGAGAGAGAGAGAGAGAGAGAGAGAGAGAGAGAGAGAGAGAGAGAGAGAGAGAGAGAGAGAGAGAGAGAGAGAGAGAGAGAGAGAGAGAGAGAGAGAGAGAGAGAGAGAGAGAGAGAGAGAGAGAGAGAGAGAGAGAGAGAGAGAGAGAGAGAGAGAGAGAGAGAGAGAGAATGGTGTACGGGTGTACTGGGTTACGAGAGGAGTACGTGGTAGAAATTCTCAACCAGCGCTGCGTATCGGCAGCACCATTGCAGCTGTGTACGCTCGTTTCGTATGTCACAGGAAAGTTGACTATTTCCCAATCTCTTTTCGCTTCTAATACATGTATATTCACTGGTAACGTGAAGGAGTTTATAGTGAAATTTTGGGTTATGCCAAATCGGTATCTAATACTTATTATCTGAAATCGTTCAGTAAATATGGTATGGTTAAAATACTGTTGATGATGGCATATTGATTTCCTACTCCTTTCTATGGAAAACTGTTCTGGGAACATGGTGGAGCAACAAATTTGCTATCGCCATCTAATTAAAAAAAACTATTTAGGGTAACGTACAATCTACAAAAATAAATTCAGGGTTTATTACACACCAGCCATGTCTAGAATTTTAGTATTGACGAGACACGTTATTCTGGGATCAATGAACTATTTATGGTATAGACCTAAACTCAATGTGCATTAACTCGGAAGTGAACATAAGACTAACATAATCATAACACTAAAGGCAGAGAAAGCAATTTAGTGAAAGGAACCGAACACTCAATCGTGAGAACCAGCTCTCGAAATCAGACTGCCCACTTTATCAACAAAATATACTATTCCGCATAGTGGCGCAGCGCTGTAATCCAGCTACTTGGGAACAATGTGCTGTAGAGATTGTAGGCGTTAGAGTCTATGCCTGGACCCAGCAGTATTAAGGATAGGACCTGATGAGACCTCTCACCCACCAAGGGGCAGGACTTGATAAGCCCTCCATTTCACCTAAAGGATAGGAATCTATGACGATGAGTCCATATAAACACGTTGCAAGTGTAGGAAGCTAAGTTTCGTGACCTGCCTCCTCGATTGATTTCTGTGGGAATATCCTACTTGAACACATAATGTAACCATCTACGTTCCATTCCAAAGGGCATTTTATAGTAGCTATAATTTTTGGTGAAGTATTATTTAGAAGAGAAAAGAAAATGACTTATAGATTATGCCGCATGATGTAAGGTATTCTTAAAAAACAAAAGAATCGCTAGCTACAAATTAATTTTTTTTTCTTTAATTGTTCAAACACAGGGGAAAATAATTAATCTGTCACGTTTCCCTCTTTATTCAAAATGTAACTGAAAATAAAATAAAGCTTCTTCAAATAAATAAAATCATTCATTTCTTCTCAAAACTGAAAATTACTTTATTTAAAACTAAAAACCAAACTTTAAACATTTTCTTAAATAATGAAATAAAATAAAACTTACGTTTAATGTGTCAAATTTTTATAATAATTTAATATCTTCTTAATATTCCAGGTTAAATTAGTTTCTATATTTCTGTATGATTCGGTATTTCTTTATGTCTTTATGATTCTACCAAAGCAATCTGTAAAACATCAAATTAACCAATAGAAATTTAGTTAATTTAATTTTAACTAAGATCTGACTAAAATTACTGAAATGTTGCTAGAAGAGTGGCACTTAAAAAACAAGAAACATTAGGAAACATTTACCGGGTTTTGATAAGAACAGCTAAAAGACCAGGGGACAACGCTAACAATGAGAATCTAAAAGCTAAAAACAAAGGTGGAACTCCAGAGAACAGTCGAGTCAATCCAAAGGGTCCGCCCAACACGTAAACATCACGCACAATCAAATACCCATACTGCGCGGCGGCACAGCATGCTATTTATTACTCATACTAACAGCTGATATTTACAGCATTCGGGAGTATTTATCGTACTTTCGAAGCTCCATATTTTGTTTTGTTATTTTTGACTAATAATTTTACTTTTGTAACTGCAGACTTATGTCATGTAATGTTTTGTATATTATCAACGAAATAAAGAGTTTTAGATTTGATTTGATAACAGTGATTCGTTTCAAATAAGCGCCCGGACAACTGAGTAGCGAACTATTAGCTCAGCTATTACTCATTTTGCTAGCTGGACAATTTTAATTTTATACAAATTGTAAAATATTCTGATAAGAGGTGAAAATTCATGTATAAAAAATTAATTTGTGGAGTTATTAAATATTTTTTCAAGTTATTACGTGAATTTTTTAAGTCTCAAATAACAGTATTATTGAATACACCAATGTAATGTGTATTCAGATAATGTTATTTTCCCCAAAAAAGGGCTGTCGTCAAAGACTGATTCATTTCCATCCAACAATCGGCCTAGAGGACAAAGAGTGATGAGGCTGGAGGCTGCAGGCGTTGAAACATTGTCGTGATGTTTTGTTGAAAGTACACCACATTTGTTCCCCACAACATCTACTGTCATTGAGAGACGAGCTTTTCAATATAAATAAACAATTCGTTTACAATTTGATAGAAAATCTACTTTTTTTATCAGGACTAGAAGTTTTAAGTATCATTTTCAAAAAATAACTGAATACTCAGGGTCCATTGCGAAATAAAAATATAAACTTAATAATAAAACTTAAAAATATTACAATATGCCCGTAAAAACACGCAAACTGGTGAATATATTTATCAAAAAATAGACACGGTGATGAGTAGATAATAATTTCGTTTGAATGCATTAAGCTAATCATTACGTACATTTAAGTAGGAAATATATAGACAAAGCCACCTATTGTCAAAGGAAAATCATTTGTCAATTCTCTTATTTTAAAATTAATCCCTACACTTATTTCAAACTTTTTACTAGCATATTAGGTTATACATTGTCTTTCCGTTTGATATGGGTTGGATTAGTATAAAAAGTAAAAATTGGCTAATAATGAATATTAACTATGGGTTTTCATGTATAATTTCATTCTTTTAGATTAAATTTAAACATAGTATTATAAAAAATATTCCGCCTGGCTATCTTTACACCTGCGGTGGTATTACCATTCAGTATCAGTAAATAATTGCTCCAAAACGTTTAACAATGGTTAAACAATGTCTCAGGAACTTAAGAGGAAATTATTAAATTATATTTAATTATTAGCATACCTATATATCTAGAATATACTATAATTAATCGATTAGGCTACGATAGGTTATGTTTGGCTGGATGAGATTAGGTTAGGTTCATTATGGTTAGGTTATGTTGTTAGGTTTGGTTTAGTTATATTAGCTTAAGTATTCTAATTTACGTATTCTATGGTTAGGTTAGCTTTTGTTTGTTTTTGTTAGGTTAGGTTAACTTAGGTTAGGTTATGTTCGGTTAGGTTTGGTTTGGTTAGATTCTAATTTAAGTATTCTATGGTTAGGTTAGTTAGCTTATGTTTTTGTTAGCTATCGTTGGGTGAGATTAAGTTGGGTTTGCTATTGGTTAGCATAGTGTGTTTTAACAATTATATAGATTATGGAAATTTTTATTTGTTAAAGTTATAACTAACAATATAATAATATATAATAACGGAATAGTAGTTTTTAGTAAACATTGCTGATATAATAGAACTTTAGATTAGAAGAAACCAGGAATAATATAAATAAAGCACCTTTCAAATAGTACACTGTTAAACTAATATACCTAATCTGTATTTAATGGGACTCAATTACCTGTTTAAACCAAAAATTAAACGAAAGAGTTATAAAATAAAAAATAAATAAATGTTTACACCCTCTACGAAAGCTATATTTTTTGGAAAATCACACCAGTAGACGTCACAAAAATATTTTTTATCCGACCACTGCAATGCTCATGTTTGCTGTACTCAACAAAAAAAAGAAGCTGATCCTCTTAGATTATATCTGTATTTGTTAACATTTCATGCGCCTTGTTAAAGTCTTATTGGATTTATACAGTATTATGATCATTCATAGTTTTGCCTTGAAACATTTTGAAAACTTCAAGGACAGAACAGTTTTCAGTTGCAATTGTTCGGCTAGGTTTAAATTGAAAAGTACTCATAGCGTAGGTAACTAGACCTAACATAACCTAAACCTAACATATCCTAACCAAACCTGACATAACATAACTAAACCTAACATAACATAACCTAACCAAACCTAACATAACCTAAACTAACCTATCATAACTCATCAAAGTAGTGGTAGTGAACTGACAGAAAAGGTCCGTATTTTTAACTGTGGTGTTAAAAAATGAGGACAATCACAATAATTATACGATTAATCGAAGTTTTGTAACAATCACCTCTCTCACTCCCTATTCACAGTGACTTATCTGCTCAGATTATACAGTCAAATATGCATGAATATTAAACGTTTACTTTATGTATACATTTCAAGAAGATATATATCTATACAAAAGAAATATAAATTGATAAGACGAATACAAAAATTATTAATACAAAATATAAACTAATAAAAACTAATTAAAATGAATTTTAATCTTATTGAAACTTTGAATAACTTATTTTGTTGGTGAAATTATTGTCAAAGGTAAATTTAGGGTGAAGAGGGCCTGATCTAGACAATTCATTATTCGATACAAAATATAATTTTACTTGCTCTTACTTAAAAGTAATTATTTTGGGTGTTTATTTCAAGACTATGAGAACATTTGATACATCTTCTAGAACGCCAAGGATAGAAATAGACGTAAAGTAAAACCCGAGATTTTATTAAAGGAAGAAAAAAGATTGAAACAGAACATTAGGGAAACCAAGCATTACCAAGCTGTGACTTGGTTTTTATGGTCAGCCGTTGAGGGACATGCCAAGTAACATCTGTTGTCTCCGGAATGGCAAGTGCTTTGCTTAGCTTTTAGTGATTTGGAGCATTAAAACGCCCATTGTCGATATATCTCAACTAGAGAACACCCCTGCACGCTTCGCGTGCCAATCCCCACGCTCGTTGCGCTCGATACACCTCGCCTTCGGCCTCGGAATTTGACTTTTGACTATAAATAACAGTAGATTATCTGTACAACATAAAAAAACAAGATTAAATTTATTTAAAGTATCTCGCTCACACTACTTCATTTCATTTGTTCTTGTTTAACAGCTGAAGATTGAACTTATAGTAAAATATTAAAAACGCATCAATAGTATAATGTTAAACATTATACATTAATGTTAATGTTCGCAGACGACTTAAAAATGTTCACTGAGGTCTCCTCCCTCGACTGCTCGGCTCGTCTTCAGCGCAGCCTTGAAGCCTTACTCCAGTGGTGCACTTCTAACAACATGTCACTCAACTTATCTAAGTGCAGCATAATGACTTTCCACCGATCCCGAAATCATCTGAACTTTAACTATAGCTTAAGTGGGCAGCCTCTAGCAAGAGTGGCTTCAATCAAGGACCTGGGCGTGGTTTTCTCCTACAACCTATCTTTCGATGGCCACATTGACTACCTATGCAGTAAAGCCAACAAGACCTTGGGTTTTATAACAAGATCTACTCGTGGTATCCACAGCCCTGCAGCACTGAGAACCTTATATTGCTCGCTTGTTCGGCAGGTTTTGGAATATGCAAGCCCCGTGTGGGCTCCTTATCAGGCTGGTCAGAAGAATAGACTTCAATCTGTCCAAAGGAGGTTTCTGCGCCTGGTTGGGGTAAGACAAGGAATGATCTACAGCGAAGTCCCCATTGGAGCCCTGCAATCCGAATTGAACCTCCAGAATCTTGAACTAAGACGCTTTGTTTTTGACATCATCTTCCTCCACAAACTCTTGGTTGGAGGTGTAAACTCCCCTGATCTTCTGGGCCAGGTGGACCTTCGCGTCCCAAGTAGAACGAGATCCACGGAACTCTTCAGTAGACGTCACTATGCGAGACAGTACGAGTTCCACAGCCCTCTGGCAAGGATGCTGCGTGGAGGAAACTCTGTTTGCAGCCAAGTCGACTTTTTCTTCGACAGCGCTGGATCTATAAAAAGAAAACTGTTGAACCTTGAACTTTCCACTGTGTAAGGCAATATACTCAATTTGGTGACCCTACATTGATCTGTTGTGTCTGATAAGTTTATTTATACCTAGTTATTGTACCTTTTGTGTTATTTGTGCCTGGTTACTGTACATATTAATTGTTAGTTACTTATTCGTTGATCTATTTATTGTATTTGTAACTATTGAACTATTTATTTATTTATCGAATCTATCTACTACTAAGTTATATACATTCTTTATATTGTTATCTGTCGATTTCACGTAGCAAACGGTTTAAAGCAATAATTTACTTGATGCCTAGTATAGTTATGTAGCTATTAAGTACCTTAAGTTTTGAATAAATTGTTATGTCTCTGTAAATTTGTAAATAAAAAAAAATGGCTTAGCCGTTGGAAGGCAATAAAATAAAATAAAATAAAATAAAATAAAACATTCAAAGTAAACATGTTTATTTATTTATAAAGCAGCTGTTGTTAATGTACTAAAATCAATCCAAAGGTATCCTTATGGAACAATCTTATAGGGGTGGTTTATACATATTAGAAATATTTTATCAAGATGAAAATACTTCAGTTATCCTTTTATAAGACCTAAAGAAATAGTATACAACATTTCTGCTCTACAACAGGAAAGCTGGAGAATTAGTGAGTGAGTGATTGAATGAAGTGAGTGAGTCAGTGAGTGAGTGTCAATGAGTGAGTCAGTCAGTAAGTCAGTGAATCAGTGCCAGTGGGTGAGTTTGTCAGTGAGTGAGTGAGTCAGTGAGGGCTTTGCTTTTAAATGTATATACTAATTGGGTCACATTTTAATTTTGACAACTGATGATTCATTATGACGTCCAGATAGTTTGTGGTAAACTTAAAATATACCCTGGAGAAACTAAAAGATTAACAAAGTTAAGGAACAAGCATAGACTTGACATAGAAATGCATGATCCTCTTTGTGACATTCTATATAAACGCATTAGTAATTCATGGCAGTCCACGAGGTAGAAGGTCACCTGTGAAGAGTCTCTTTCACAGATTCAACCTAAAGACAACTATTCCCTATTTTTTTCTTTAAAATAAAACAGTAAAGTTAACTTAGACAGTTACAACCTTTGGTTTCAACTCTCTTTAAAGTAATAAATTGATTGTTATAATAATTTATCACAAAGTTTTTAAATCACAATAGTCATACATTTTGATACTCTTAACTTCCCAATTTTACACACACTCGTACTTCGTACTTTTTACACACGTTTAATATTTTAGGCTGTACTCGTACTGATACAAAAGTCAGTCAGGCAAGTTAGTCTGGTTGTTTAATATTTTAGGCTGTACTCGTACTGATACAAAAGTCAGTCAGGCAAGTTAGTCTGGTTGTTTAATATTTTAGGCTGTACCCCTTACTGATACTAAAGTCAGTCAGGCAAGTTAGTCTGGTTGTTTAATAGTTATTTATTAATATAGTTGTATTAACAGTTTTGTTTACTATATTGCCTTTAAAATAAACTGTCCAGACTTATATTTTAATATTCAGCCAAGAAGTATGAAATAACTATTGTGTGACATTTAATATAATAGTTATTTTTATAAGGTACATATTTAAAATATGTTTTTTAGATTTACTATATAAAAGTTAATTGTTTCCATTTTGATAATGTTTATTTGAATATAAAATATACTATCAATTACTTTATATAGTAAAATTAGAACTAATGTAATTAGATAAGAACATGATTTAACATAGCATGCTTACAGTTCTAAGCTTAACATGCTACTGACTGTTGTTCAGAATTACAATACGAATGTACCTATGAACAAGGGTTCACAATTCTAAAATTAACTCTAAAAATGTTTGGTAAGTACACATAGCTTTTATATAGTAAAATATTTAACATCTTCCAATTTGTATTATGTTAACAATTTTAATTGCTATTTGTAGTATTCATGTCTGCTCAACAAACTCTTTAAAATTGTGTATATCTTGGACCATACTTACGTTTAACAGTTTCATCTAACTCTTTTAGGGAAATATTTACCATTGGATGTGAAGAGTCATTAACTAACCTTTAAAATTATTTATTAGGTCAAATATGCATTTACAAAGTTCAAATCTCCTATCTTAGAAGCCTATACAGTATTATGTTACTTTCGTTAGGTTATGTTATGTTAGGTTTTGTTAGGTTATGTTATGTTTAGTTATGTTATGTCAGGTTTAATAAGGATATGTTAGGTATAGTTAAGTTATGTTAGGTCTAGTTACCTACGCTATGAGTACTTTTCAATTTAAACCTAACCAAACAATTGTAAATGTTCAATTCGTCCTTGAAGTTTTCAAAATGATTCAAGGGAAAACTATGAATGAACATAATACTGTATAAGCTGTCTACAACAGAGCCTAATATTATACTATCGTCGTGTGCCCCCCCCCCCTGCCAAGACACCAATAGTTATTTCAAAAAGTATATTTTAACTGTAGTAATTATCTAGTAAATGTTATTGCTTTATTTGTAATCGTTCAGAAAATATTGAGCCAATATTGGACTTCTAATACACCCTCTATAAAACAAAATAATTCTACTTTTAGAACAGCAGCCATAAGACAAAATCATAACACAGTCTACAGACGGATTCCATTTGTGCAGTCAGGCTTTATGTCGTAACAAGGGAAGCCTATATCGTGAGGAATTAGCTTCTTTTACACTTTCTATCTCCACGTGATTCCTTCTTTTGTTTTCGTCAAGTCATGAATACAAATTTACAAACTAAACAATCATAATATAAACGTTAGTTACTAATTCTTATAGATGTATTACAAGTTTGTTACAACATTTTTTTAAACGAGATATATAAAAGGCTTCTAGATCACAGTTCGCGAATCCTTAAAAAATAGATGATAGTTATAAAACTTATAACATTTACGCATAACCTGAACTTCAGTTAGCAATTTTACTACTAAGGTATGTATTTTAGAATACAGGAGTGTTTAATTGAAAACCATAATAAATTATTTTAATCCACCAAATTTATTGACAGACTACATCAATAACTATATGAGCTGAAAATTATTTGATAAAACACGTAAAATAATTCCAAAAACAATTAGAACTGAACAATTAACTGAGTGCCTTACCTTACTGGTATATTTTTTATTATTATGTACACATGTTCAGTATATTACAATGTTATCTAATATGTTATATTTTTAACTGTAAGGTTTTTGATTAACTGGGATGGGTTTTGTTTGTAATGAATCCTTGATACAACTAGGTCAAACACCTCATCCCACCAACTTGAACACAAACAATTTTAATCCAAACTCTGATACGCCAGCGTGAAGTAATCACCATCACATGAATTATAAATGACAGTCTGCCTACATATTCACTTATGGTCTTTTTACTCTCTCCCATATGTGTTAGCACAGAGACAGTATTATGATCGTCCAAAAAACGTGTTATACAAGTGGGTAGCCTGAACCCCAAAAAAAGTAAATAAATAAATAAATTAAAATTTAAAATATTTTAGTAAGAACTGTATGTCTCTAACTTGACTAGTTTTTGATTTATAACAAAAAACATATTTAGGAATCACACTGGTAATTTTAAGAGTTTTGATTTTTTGGTGTTTAATATGGGGAACATTTTATGCCAATTCTTTGTAACCATTTATTAATTTTATACAAGGATAACACAACAACACTCAAACACACCACAGACAGTGTTGATGGCATATAAGCCTACATAGTTTATTATCTGATCCGATTATTTACGTCCCCTCACTGCCAGTTGTGTAAACTGACTAATAAAATGTACAATAAACGGTCTTATGGTTCAAAATTAAAATTTTATAATACTTTTACACTGATTTATGTAAAATACAGAGGGTTTCTTTTAAAACGCAACCCGATTTACAAGTACAGAAAATGAAGGTTTAAGATAATTACAAGTTCAGAGGTTGGTAGACCTGGTTCTTCTTCTTCATTGGCTATCAGCTAATTTACATTGTTGCATTGTTGTTCACTTTATTGGGTTTCGTGAGGTCTTTAAGTTGAGGTTAGAAACATGGTTTTGAGCAAAGACAGTAGAATATTTATTGTGGAGGAATATTTTAAAACAGAATCGTTTGTTTTTATGTCAAGATGATTTCGAACAACAATTTCCAGGTAATGGTAAACCTAACAAATCTCCTATTAACAGACTTTTATGAAATATACTCGTATTTATTTATTTCAAATCACAGGTTGCGTTTTAAAAGAAACATCCTGTACTATAACAAAAGGTAATATAACACAATAATAATTGAACATAAACAATAAAAAAAAAAAAGAGTTGACTGAAATATCATTGCAAATGTTTTATTATATCTTGAACAATAAATTAGGTTCAAATTAACCACACATTATGAAAGTTAATTGCTTGTATACAGGATCACTGATAGTGCGAGCCTGCGTGGTGACTCAGTAGGCAAGGCTTTGTACTGCAGAGGGAAAGTTCTAACGTTCGAATCCAACGTTCGGACACCAAGTTGACACACAGGCATGAAGGCCCATGTGAACTGGCGAGTTAATTTTAATTTTACGTCATGACAATGAACTGCTTGTATGTAGGTACATTGATAAAATGTTCTGGCCTAGTTTCTTAGTAGCTATAAAGCTTCGGACAGCAGAGGGAAAGGTTCGATTCCCCACACGAGCTAACTGTCAGTATTTCACTCGACGAATATAGTTAACGCACAGTCCTTAAGGCCCTTATTAACTGATGAGTAAAGATAAACAAAAAAAGTTTGCTTTATAAAAAAAATTGCTTAGTGGCTAAAAATGAAATGTTAATTTAGTATTTTTGCTGACTTGTATTCTTTTCCAAAACCATATGGTTCATTAATTTTTAAAACATTTGGTATCGTATATCCTGCAGTATTTTGACCCTCTAGCCATAGAGTTCTTTAATGTTCCTTAATAGCATTATCAGAATAACTTTAAGTATTGAGAGATATAGTGCCGAGTGATCTTAAGCGTAAGGACAGTGAAATTCAGTTAGAGAGGGCCAGGGTCGTGTATCTTCGAAGCCTTGACTGTTAGTTTGTACAATGGTAACCCACCTGCCCACCCATACATGTACAGTATACTGATCCACCAGCCCACCCATAGATGTACGGTATAGTGACCCACCTGCCCACCCATAGTTGTACGGTATACTGACCCACCTGCCAACCCATACATACGTGGTATACTGACACACCTACCCACCCATACATGTACGGTATAATGATGGGTGGGCGTGTATGGGTGGGCGGGTGGTTCAATACCACTGTACGTGTATGGGTGGGAGGGTCGGTCAATACAATTGTACGTGTATGGGTGGGTGGGTGGGTCAATACCATTGTACGTGTATGGGTGGGTGGATGGGTCAATACCACTGTACGTGTATGGGTGGGCAGATGGGTCAATACCACTGTACGTGTATGGGTGGGCGGGTGGGTCAATACCACTGTACGTGTATGGGTGGGTTAATACCACTGTATGTGTATGGGCGGATGGGTGTGTCTATACCATTGTACGTGTATGGGTGGATGGGTAGGTCAATACCACTGTACATGTATGGGTGGATGGGTGGGTCAATACCACTCTACGTGTATGGGTGGGTCTGTACCATTGTATGTGTATGGGCGGATGGGTGTGTCTATACCACTGTACGTGTATGGGTGGATGGGTGGGTCTCTACCACTGTACGTGTATGGGTGGATGGGTGTGTCTATACCACTGTACGTGTATGGGTGGGTGGGTGGGTGAATACCACTCTACGTGTATGGCGAGCGGGTGGGTCAATACCACTGTACGTGGATTCTCGAGGTAGTTTTAGAACGGCAGCGACTGCAGTACTTTGCCTTAAGCCTGAGAAGTTTCACTTCACCCGGAAGGATTAAAGTACCTAGGCCACTAGTCAACAGTGGAGGTATCTCGACCGACCCGGACAAAGTAAGATCGATCCAGGAGTTCCCAACGCCCCACAACGTAAGATCGCTTCGATGCTTCTTGGGATTAGCGTCCTGTAACGTCGGTTTGTATCAAGATTTGCTACCGTCTTTGCACTACTACGGACCTTGCTGAAAAAAGAAAAAAAAACACCAAGTGAACTTGAGGTGACTCTCAATACCAATGTACGTGTATGGGTGGGCGGATGGTTCAATACCACTGTACGTGTAATGGTGAGCGGTTGGGTCAATACCACTGTCCAGTATTGTATGGTGTTCATGGTTATGACCCACCCGCCCACCCATACACGTGCCGTGGTGATGACCCACCCGCCCACCCATACACGTGCCGTGGTTATGACCCACCCGCTCACCCATACACGTGCCGTGGTTATGATACAGATCATACTACCCACACATGGAGTGTGACCCATCTGCCTACCCATACACGTACATTGGTATTGACCCATCTGCCCACCCATACACGTACATTGGTATTGAACCATCTGCTCACTCATACACGTACATTGGTATTGACCCATCCGCCCACCCATACACGTACATTGGTATTGACCCATCTGCCCACCCATACACGTACATTGGTATTGAACCATCCGCCCACCCATACACGTACATTGGTATTGAAACACCCACCTTCTCATACACGTGCATTGGTATTGAATGCACTGTACTTGTATGGGTGACTCTCAGCAGGCCGCTTTCGAAAGCGCCTAAGTATCATTTTAAGTTCAATAGTTTAAGGATAATGGGTGACTGGGTGGAGTTGGGTTTAAAGAGATCAGTCATATCTTCTAAAAAATAAACTATTATTTAAAATATCTACATTACAAATACCCAATGAATTACCAGAGAGTTATTGACTAACGTGATTTAGCTTTTCTTCAAGACACATTGTTATAAAAAGATGAAACTTGGATACTTCCCAAATTTAAGGTTGGTTAATTGCCAAAAACCAATGGTGGTTCTGTTTACCCTTAGATTGTTTTATGACTCTGGCCATATTACCCCTTAATGGAATGATTTACCCTTTAGAAGGTCGTTAAGAGATTGCTCTTGTTCTTACCCCCAAATAAAATGTATGCTGGGTAAAATATTGTGGATTTCGTTTAAAAATTACTAAATCTTTGTAATATGCTACTTCACCAACAACAGCTTAATCAAAATATAATTTAATCTTAGATACAGTAGAGAATTGTACCTTATGGCATTTTAATCAAGAACATATTGGGAATAAACAGCACAAATACAAAAAACATTATGATATGTTTAAAAATTAATATCTATACAACGTAAGGCTCAATGTAATGACATTCACTCACTCAATGACACTAAAAAATGTTGCGATATTTCTGGAGTTCTACCCCCATACTTGAAACAATCCTCCAGGAAAATGTCCGAAAATTGAATTTGTACACTCGCACACAAATTATGAATGCCTAATTTTTCAAAGGTAATTTATTGTAAAAACCTGAGTTACATTTTCTTGAAACTCATATTTTACCAAAAATTAATAGAATATACTTACTATGATAAAAATGCACAAAGTTAATTTTTTGACTTAGTTCGAAAAATGTTTGAGTAACATTATCAACACTTGAAAAATGCACCCCTTATAACTAAATTTTAGTTTCAAAACGCACAAATTCGGGGTATTGGAAACATATTTCCCACGTGAAGTCGTAGGCCACACAGTATTTGGCCATAGGCTGAGTTCTACAAATGTAACTTTTGTTTATAGTTCTTAGGTGAGTACGTAAACCGAGTCAAACAGGTTTGGCACGTAAAGCGGGCAGGGGTGGTACCTATTAATGAAATAAAACTAAAACTACGTTCCCATTTGTCTAATCAGGATCTCTGGTAATTTGTGACGCATAACTTTGATGTAATAAAGATGTGTCTAATGAGTTTAGTGTGTCTTTAAAGCATTCATTCGCATTAGAATAGTCAAAGGCATCTGAGAATATAAATATTTAAATGAAGAATAAATAAATATCCCGATTTTTTTATTTATTCTTCATTAAAAAAAAAAAAAGCAAATTGTTTATCCCGATTCAACCTTATGGTTTGTACCACTGTGCAGACTAACAAACCATACCAGACGTGAGTTGTGTGTTCTCAATACTTTTGTACCTCTGTGCAGACTAACAAATAATACGAGACATGAGTTGTGTTTTCTCAAAACTTTTGCACCACTGTGCAGAATAGTATAATGTCAAACAAACAAAATAAACATATTTACTTATTTACAAAGCAGATTTTATTAATTTACTTAGAATTGGAATTTTTAAAAAATCCCTCCTTATTAACCCTTTAGGCACCCTCCCTCCCACCCACCCATACACGTACAGTGATAATGACCCACCCACCCATCCACCCAGACTATTTTACATGATAAGACCCAGCATGCTACATGATAAGACGTCTTTTTACAAATAAAATAAATACGTATTTTATCATAAACACAAATTAAGGTATACACGTATGGTGGTACTAGCACACCCCCATATACGAACTGTAGTGCTGACCTACCCACCCCCCATATAAGTACTGTGATTCTACCTACCCACCCACCTATGATCACGACTACTTATGACTCGTCCCACCCACCCATGATCACGACTACTGATGATCCTCCCACCCACCCATGATCTCGACTACTGATGACCCTCCCACTCAACCATATCAACCATAATCATGACTACTGATGACACTCCCACACACCTATGATCACGACTACTTATTACTCGTCCCACCCACCTATGTTCACGGTGGGTGGGACAAGTCATACAAACGACTAGATAATTGAAGTTCCTACTACGTACTACGTTTTCTAAATAAATATTCCGTAAATAAAGAAACTTATACATGATTAATTTAAAAGTGGTACATCTGAGTATTATTTTAATACAATCCTAAATGAATTTAGGTAAGACTTAAAAACCATAAATATAATTTTACTCGTCATATGTATAATAATGCTGCAGTACGCATGCTTCAGGTTATCCGTAGGAACATCGATTGTAACAGTAACTTTGGGTCTTCCACCAGCTCCGTTCCTTTAACGTCCTTAACCTTATAGTAATTACAACTAAACGTACTGTTATCAGTGGGAGTGTTATGTGATAAAGTGGAAATCGTATTTCGAAGCTTAATAAGCTTTTAAACGTGTTACGTATATTAAAAGGTATATTTAAAGCCTTTGGATATTTGTAAATAGAGCTTGAACTGACAGTGTGGGATACATCAACTAGTAATATATACATTAACACTCAATGTATATACATATATATATATATATATATATATATATATATATATATATATAAAACAGTTAAATTAACAAACAAAACACAGCTCTATTAAAAATAAAAAATTATTGAAACAGATTATAAAGCAATAATATATATAGTTGAAGAAAAGTACTTAATAATTTTAAAAGTTGCTGTTTTAACTAAAAGCAAGGTGAGTAAAAATGAGAAACGATACGTGAATTGTTTATGAAACAGCCAGTGTGCATATGAATGGAAGCCATTTAACCATTAAAACCATTACCAATTACAAACCAAACTCATCAACTACTACAATCAGTTAGTAGAGAAAACCATAAAAATATTGGCGAACATGGGCTGTAACTAGACTGTTGTCAATATACTTTACTCATCATCTGCTACTCGAAGTTGGTTAGTTACCACAACTCATCATCTGCTACTCACAGTTGGTCAGTTACCACAACTCATCATCTGCTACTCACAGTTGGTCAGTTACCAGAACTCATCCATCTGCCTTCGAATGCCAAACGCACGTTTTAACTAAACTGCTATCAACAAACTTTATTCATCAACTACTACTTGCAGTTGGTAAATTACACCACAACTGACAGCCTGAGATAACAAACACACGCTGTAACTAGAGTGTTGTCCACAGACTTGACTCATCATCTGCTACTCACAGTTGGTCAGTTACCACAATTCATCATCTGCTACACGCAGTTGGTCAGTTACCAGAACTCATCCATCTGCCTTTGAATGCCAAAAGCACGTTTTAACTAAACTGTAATCAACAAACTTTATTCATCAACTACTACTTGCAGTTGGTAAATTACACCACAACTGACAGCCTTAGATAATAAACACACGCTGTAACTAAGACTGTTACATACAAACTTTTCTCACTAACTACTACTTGCAATTTTTCAGAGGGTGGTTTTTAACTATGATATCATTTGTCTGGATATTATCTTTAAAAACAATACGTACCAATCATAAATAAAATATCTTAGCAGTTAGCTCTTCCTTTACTAGACCAAAAACGATTCAGAAAAGTACTAGTTTACCTTGAGATAGTATTCCTTCATCACAATTCCCTATATAACTTGCAATTTCATAACGAGAGGATCAACTCCTTGTGTTTGGTCCTTGATACACTTTTCACCATACTATAATTTGTTCATGATTGAAATACTAATAATTGAATAGAGATTAATTTTATAGAATTTATATTATAAAACTGTTAATTTTACTGATTAAAATACCACCGTTGTTTAAACAGAACTTCATGAACTAGGTGCTCAGTTCAGTCACAATTAGAGTTATGAAACATTTTGAAAGACCAGCTGTTATCCATCGGCTGTTTATTTATGATTGGGCTTTTATTAATGACACTTTATAAGGAATAGTCGGCCTTAGTTTGTTCGCTCATCGAACCAAGGCCGACTATTCCTTGGCCAATTATTCGATATCATTGATGAGCACATATCCTGACGAGTAGTCTTCAAAATGAATAAATAGAAATGAAAGTGTTAATTTAAATAAAGAGGAATAATGTAATTAATTTCAATATATAACAAATAATCCTAATTTAAGTTATTTATATTACTATATTTTATATATTTAGCGATAATATGAGACAAAACATGTCAAACTATCACATTTATTATTTGTATAATTTTCTTTACGTATATGTTATAAGTAAATGTAGGTTTTATTGAGAGATTTATATGGATATAAGAAGAAAATAACCTACTAAAAGGAAATGGCTGTTTACCCGAAGCCACTTTGACAGATTTTATTCACGGTGAAAAACATTCATTTATAGGAATCGTTTACCAATATCGATCAATTTTGTTACATACCGTTTCAGATTCAAACAAATATCGATCAATTTTGTTACATACCGTTTCAGATTCAAACAATTAATTTGAACAATACACATTAATCAGGGTCAATTCACCACCCTATATATAAAATACCAGATGAACATAAATTTATAACATGTTAAATAAATGTTTAGTAAATTATTGTACCTGTTATTATAATACGATTAATGTTTCAAATTTCGGCTAGACAATTAAACATGAAATAAACTATATATTTTTACATTAGAAGCAGAATAAATAGGTAATATCAGAATGGTTATTCTTTAAGATATTCAGACATAAATGGACCGTAAAAGTACAATGTTGTTTTAACCCCTATAAGCTACGTTCTCATAAAATAAAATAATTTGCCCACAATAATTATACGACTTTCAAAAATGCTAGCAGAATATCTGTAGTATGTTTACATTACAGATGTTTCCAAAATATTCATTAGACCTCATTATTCATAATTAAAATTCCGATCGTTGAGAAATGGGTTAGTATGAGAATCATTGTGATGTGTATATATGAACGAGTGTACTCATTGTTACTAACGAGTCAGTAGCCAGGGCAATTAAGGGGCCTATATATTTCCACGTTGACAATCCGATACTCAGTTCTCCTTCCATCACATCATCCAGAATTGACAACCACCCAACATGGACACCCAAGACAGCTCTAGTATTAGTTGATTTTTACTCTTCTAAGTATGGCTTGACGAAAGATAACGAGTTGTGTAGTTAGTATTCTGAGGGCGGTTCAATATCCACAAGAGGATACCTTGAGTATTGGAAATCTATTAAGTTGGGGGAAAACGTTTGAAGGCTGTTGAATATAGCCACTCCCTGAGGTTATAGCTAGTTTATCTTTGTTCAAATATAGCAATGACTAGCTTAAAAATCGTGTTAAATTTTTTTCTACAAAATGCGTGTTAAACTAAGATCACCCGAATGAATGCATCAAAGTAAGTAAATGTGAAGGAATGTGAATCAGTTGGAATAGTGGAGCGGTCCTGTAACCCAACTACTGGGGACGAAGGAAGGTAGGTTGTAATGTTCAGTCATCTTAATATCAATACGGCGTCCACTTAATGGTTGCCATTGACGTGGTTACTATTAGAGGATTATGGGCTTGTAGTCAATGTTAACATGTGCAGGGAAGAGAACTAAGTGTTCGGCTTGTCAGTTAGCTGAAAATCAGACCAAGACAACGTGGTCAGATTCCACGTAATTCTGTAGGTACTTTAGTTTCATCTACACGAACCACAATCATTTGCCTATCTTTTATACACATATAACTATTAATATTGAGCAGTACTAGAGAACAAGGGAAACTGTCACATTCTATAGGCATGAAATAAACGAATAAATAATTGGTGATACCAAATTATATTCTAATTAATTAACTTTACAGTATTGCAAAATATGATGAATAAGTATTCTTAAAAAAGTTAATCGTAGAACATAAAAAACACCATAAATATGTTGTTCTAGCAAAATGTAATAACTTGTACAAAATAAATTGCTTAAAATTTAAATTAACTTAAATAAATGTCATTTAAGTATATTTGTGTATTATTATGTGTATTATATGTTAAAATGTAATAGTCTTTAAGAGTAAAAAACTGAATAAAATATTTATACATTAAAGCTCTTTATAAAACTTATAAATAATTAATGTATTACTATTTATAGTTAAAAGTTTATTTTTATATGACACACAAAGAGAAAACGTAATTTTAGAGTTGTGATAATATCCCATATAATTAAGCAATTGGTTTTAATAATATTTTATTATTTTTCTCTATTATATTATTTACAAAATCTTTAAAACATTAATCAAAAACATAAAGGTTTGTACACACCAAGCTTTGTAATATTCGTCATGGAGATATTCTGGTTATTTACTGAAATATCGTTCACAAACATATGTAAACAAAATAGTTGTACAGCTCACTAATAGTGTGAATAACATAATAACTTTGGGCCAATGCATTGAAAATTAAAAGTACTTTTGATAAATTCGTAGAGAACATTTTGACATATGTTCCAATTAAATTTTAAATGCCTGGCAACTTCAAAAGTTTAAGGTCGATTTAACAGAAACAAGTAACTTTGACTTTTCAGACAAACCAAAGAAATTAGTTTTCCTTTATTATATATCAAACTTAATGACTTAACTCAAATACCACCCATAAATGTTTCAAAGGGTTTACCAAATGACGTCTCCTTAAAAGTCGTGAAAACCTCAAAAATAAAACATCCCTAATACAATTTGCAGTAGACGAGAAGCAATAATGAAGTGGCTCAAATTTAAATATAAATTTCGCTCAGTAATATGTAAAAAAAACCCCTAATTTTAAGAGCTCGATAATGTGCTCCCTTAACATTATTATGGGAGTTTTGAACTAGGATAAAGTCATTTGGAATATTGCCAGGCATTCCAGCTAACTAATAACGCCTGCTTCCGTATTGGTTAAGTTTATATCAGTAAATTTGATCGGGTTACATTAATAAAGAAGTTTGTCACCATTATAAAATTATTGCACGTCTAATAATATGCAAGTACATAATATATTTTGTTTAGTCACGGAATGGCTAGTTACTTTACTTAAAAACTACATTAGTTTGAATAATAGTGATACTGCTATTTTTTTACTTTAGACCTGGAATAATTTACATATTCATTTCAAAGAAACAAAAATGTATACTAAACATTTTAAAAATAAAATAAAGCACTTTTTGAAAGGATTACTGGGAATACATGTATAAAGGTACGTACTCATAAATATAAATAAATTAAGGACTAAAATGAGATTACAATACCGTGGGGTAAAGTCGTTCTATTTTGACTTGTACATTATTCCGAACAGTTTGTACCAGAAACTCAATAATTTTATGAACCAGGAAATATTTGATTTTATAAAATATTGAGTTTATCTTTTACATATTTACAGTAAAAATAAAACTTAACATTTCAGATAATGTTCGCAGACAAATGTCTAAACGAATGGGAATAAACAAATTTAAATTATTATCTTCCTATTAAATTAGAATATGTACATATCAAACACTAGATGCTACACTCAAGGTAAGAAAAGTTGTTCAGATTTGTTCTAGATCCTAATCACACGTAACAAATTATTCAACATATTTGATGGTATAAACATAAAAAAATACCTAACCATTTGGAATAGGTCATAATAAACTGCTTTATGTACATGTAGGTTTGTAGTAACAAGATACACGTAAGTTGTATCAATTTTATTCTTTAATGTATCCTAAAAACCGTTGTATACTTCATCTTATATTATCTGATTTGGAAAACTTAGGAATGCAACAAATCTAATAATTTATTTTTCTAATAACAATATATAGATTGTATGACAAATTTCATAAGCTACTTAAAATGTATCATTCCTAATGTAAAAGTAAACTAGTAAGTTATGTAATATACTTGTCAATAAAAAAAATAATAAATGAAAAATAAGCAACTGGATAGTATTTTTCATTAACTAAAAGAGCCTTTAAGTCCTTTTTAAAGTTAATTAAACTAGGCCTATCTCTCAGACGTGACGAGAGGTGGTTTTACATAGTGTGATTATTGAACCAAACGCTTGATTTTTAAGGAATTAAGTGCGGTGTTTTGGAATGTGATTGCGATTAACATATCTTAAGGTCTTACATTTTTTTCTAATTTAGCACTGCCAATATTAGATGTATCATTTTTCTTTCGTAAACAATAGTTCATTTTAAGAATTCAATGTTTTAAATTATTATCCTTTTGAATTTTGGAAAAGTGAATACACTTAACTTACGTACACATTTCATGTTATCATTCAACTTAAACATCTGTAAATTCAGTACTATTAATATTCAGGATCATCGCTACTGTAATATACGATTCTTGTGAATGTAGTATCGGTGATACAATGATAAAAAATGTATCTGAAAAGTATTTAAATAAAAAGAAAAGGTCTTTCGTACATGTCTGTTGTAAAATGTAGCTATCCACATCTAGGTCAACATCTTAAGTAATTTTACTCAAACAATTGTTAGGTTTCTGGCTAACTTTCCAGCGTCAAACGATTATATGCTGCATTAAGTCATAAAGTTACTAGATTGAATCTTTATTCCTTTTTATGACAATGATGATATTTCTAAACGTCGATGTTAGGAAACAGATAATATTTCTTTTAATTACACGTGTAACTAGCAAGTCCACTGAGAAAATAATTTACTTTAACAGTAATTTTATTTCTATTGGAACAAAACATTCTTTAACGAAAGTGTTTTTAATATAAATTCGTGTAACAATGGTATTTTGCAAGTAATGTGCATACATAAATACGACTTTGAGTACCTCGTGAGTATTTTTTTGGGTTAATGTAGTGACTAATTCCAATAGTCCATGCGAATTCTCGTTTTCTTACAACTCTAAGACCTTTCCAAGGACTCTTAATTTAGCTTACCTTATTTATTTTCTTTTTTTCAACATTTCAGTAAATTACCTGAAACAGTTAAAATTAAATTAAAGTCTACTTAGGTAAGAAAAGGTGGTAATTTATATACAGGGTGTTCAAAAAGTCTGGAAACCCCTTAGTTTTGACTATATAATATTAATAAACACAGAAAAATGATATTTCCTCCCTTTGGTTACTGACTTTTTGGCCATCTTAACTGTCCTTTTCACTTTGGGGGGACGTCCTGTGGAGGAAATCTGAAAAAATCTTAAATGTAAGCATAGGCCGAGTTATACATCATTTTAAGGGTCATTGTTAGAGAAACACATTGCCGCAATCTCGACTGAAAAAGGACTGTTCGTTTGGAAATAGCAGCCTCTCAAAGTTACAATGAGACCAAACTTTTAGAGGCTGTTATTTCCAAACGAATGTACATTTTTCAGTCGGGGTTGCGGAAATGTTTTTCCCTAACAATGACCTTTAAAATGAGGTATAACTCGACCTATGCTTACATTTAAGATTTTTCAGATTTCCTCGCCAGGACGTCCCCCTAAAGCGAAAAAGGTCAGTTAAAACGAACAAAAAGTCAGTAACTACAGTAAAAATGTAATCCTAGAGTTTCATTGTTCTGTGTTTATTAATATAAAAAATATTAAGGGGTTTCCAGACTTTTTGAACACCCGGTATCGTACTATGCCATAGTACTTAGGCTTAAGCGACCGGTGTCATAACTACAATCTACATTTTCTGGTGACAATACCGTCAAGGTTCTACTTACAATATTTACAAGATAACCAGACGTTTCGTCCATACTGTGATATGGCATCCTCGGTGCTTTCTCTGAGACTGAGAACGGCGAATAACCTTCCAGCTTTTATACAGGTGGTGGGGTTTACCAGGTATGCTGGAAAGGGGGGGAGGAGGCACGACCCACGTGACCTACAGTCATTGGCCGAAGAAAATCAATATGGCTGACTCTTCCATTTTATTCTAATTTACTTAAAATGGATTCCCATGTATTTGAAAGCCGTATTCTATCATCCTTATTAAAAGCATTTCTTCATTTATTTATTTCTAAAGCTTTTCTTACGATTCTCGGGTGTAAATGTAGGATGTTGGCAAGGAATTTAGTTTTGTCAAATAAAATTCCATGATTAGTTTTTGTGCTATGTTCAGTAACTGCTGAATTTTCCGTATCTTCATTCTTAGTATGCCTTGTATGTTCCTTAATCTTTGTGGAAATTAACCTCTTGGTTTTCCCTATGTATATTGACCCATAAATAAAAGATATTTCATATACTCCAGGCATAGCTAATGGAATTTTATCTTTGACTGGCCTCAGAAATTCTTTAATCTATTCGGTGGCTTTTAAATGGTTTTTATATTTTCTTTACTTAATACCCTGCCAATATTTTCCATTGTTCCCTTTATGTAAGGTAGATATGCCTTCTTTTAGGTATCCTTATCTTTTCTTGTATTTATTCTATTTTCTTGTTCTTTCCTCTTCAGCTGTTTTCCAATAGTATTATTGATTTATCTAACTGAATATCCATTCTGTTTTAATGTTGAATGTAATATTTGCCTTTCTCTATTCAAACTATTTGGGTCCGAAATGCGAATGGCTCGATTAACTAAGGTATTTAAGACTGCATTCTTCTGTGCCGGATGATGATGGGAAGCAGCATTTAAATATCTATTGGTATGTGTAGGTTTCTGGTTTACAGAGTGGCCTATTCGTCCATTTATTCTTCTCGCGGTTAAAACGTCAAGAAAAGGCAGACTTCCGTTATTCCCAATTTCCATTATGAACTTGATATTATAGTGAATAGAATTAATATGGTGCAGAAAATTATCCAACCTCTCTCTACCATGAGGCAACACAGCCCACACATCATCTACATATCGATACCATGCCTTTGGTTTCAAATCAGACGTTTCAAGTGCCTCCCTTTCAAATATTTCCATATATAGATATATTAGTTGCAACTGGTGATAGAGTTAATCCCATAGCTGCCCCTTCAGTTTATTCATAGAACTTCCCGTCGAAGAAGAAATAAGTGGATGTGAGGCATAGTTCAGCTAGCACCGCTAAATCGTTGTTAAGAATTTCCTTGATTATTTCAATGGTTTCGGATACTGGAACCTTAGTGAATAATGATTCTACATCAAAACTAGTATGTCAGTATCTTGCAATTTATGTCAACTGATAAGGCTGATAAAATGTCTAGAATCTCCAACAAATGACTCAGTTTTTCCTACAACTTCACTTACTTGTTTAGATATAAACTTGGTTAAATTATAAGTAGGTGATCCTATGAAACTTACTATTGGTCTAAACGGTACTTTTTCTTCATGTATCTTAGGTAATCCGTACAATAGTGGTGGCCTTAGGTCAGAATTTATTAAATGTCATTGTATCTTATTTTTAAAATTAGGATTTTACTTAATCAATTTTGATACACTTGAAGCAATTCGTTTAGTTGGGTTCCTTACTGATTTATACGGGCCGTTATTAATCATATCTTTCATTTTGACTTTATAATATTCCGTCTATATTATTACTGTGCCATTTCCATTATCTGATGGTATAACTTGAGTAATCTTCTTTCCAAGCCTTCAATGCAGTCTTTTCATCCCTAGATAGATTAGATTTTGATGGCTGAGCTTTCCTGAGCACCACTGATACATCCTGTCTAATCTCTTCAGCCTTTTTAGATGGCAAATCCTTTATCCCTTCTTTCACAGAGCAAATAATTTCTTCAGCTCGAATTTTATTAGGTGCAATAGCATAGTTGAATTCTTTCATAAGTAAAGAAGTTGTGGGTTGATCTAAGGTATCTTCAATTAGATCAACTATAATTTTGCTAGCGTCCAATTGATTATCTGAAAACTTGTTTTTACAGTATACATCTTTTACTTTGGTATATTTCTTCTTAAGATTCTCTGTAGTAGCTGAAGAACTTTCAATGATTTTTCTTTGTTAAGGTTTTCAATAATCTCCCAATCGGCTGAATTAAAAACACTTGATAATTCTTCTTGAAACTTTAACATTTCATTATTATTTTTGAACAATTAGTGTCTTGTTTCACCGATTTCCCTTCTTAGAATTGACATTTCTGCTTTTTTCAGGATACTTTTTATAGAACCGTTTATTTTGTAGTGTTTAAGTTTTACACAGTTCGGTGAGATGTTATCCCTAGAATGACAAATATAAGTAGAATCTAATTTTCCAGTGACAACCACGTCAAGGTACTCTCTCCATTATAACCAGGCGTTTCGCCAATACTGTGATGTGGCATCCTCAGTGATATCTCAGCATCACAGATAACACTGAGGATGCCACATCACAGTACGGGCGAAAGGTCTGGTTATAGTTTAGATAGCACCTTGACGTGGTTGTCACCGGAAAATGTAGATTCTAGTTATGACACCGGCCGCTTAAGCCTAAGTTCTAAGATAAGTAAATATATTTTAATTGCCTAATAATTTTATATAATCAAAGAAATTATAATCAAAGAGTATTATAATCAAAGAAATTATTTATAGTGCTCAATTTAACTAAATGGAGAAATAAGGTCATCATGTCTTCTATGCTTTGCTAGTAGTAATAATTACTTGGTATTTATTAAGGTAAGCTATATTACCAGTAGCTGGAATGCTATATGATTGGTGAACGTTTTTAGTGCGTCCCTTACATATAAAACATGTAATCATATTTTAGTGTCCCACCCTAAGGGAAGAACGTTTACCGACAATCATCTGTGGCAATATACACGTTATGTTGTCACATAAAATATCCAAGAGTGCTGTAAGCTGAAACATATATTCGGGAAACTTGTTAGAAACGTCTAAAATATTACATTTTGTATTTCCTAATATTATGTATTATGATAAGCATTATCAAATGTGCACAGTAATTACTCTTTGAATATCACGCTGTTTTATCACAAAATGTTCTGTTACGTTAAAATATGATAGTATAAATGTATTTATAACAGTCTAGGTATATTTTTATTTTTAAACAAAATTAAGATTGTTATACAAAAAGAAACAAATAATAGTAAAAATTTTTTAACAATTCAACAATAGAATCACAATAATATTATCTGTAAAAAAATGAACAACTTTGTTTTATAAAAAACAAATTTAAAAAAAAAAACCTTCTATTGCTGAATATTAATACATTGTATAAAAGACCAGCGATGGAGGTTTTTAATGATTTAAATGTAATATGCCTTTTAAAATAAAACAATTTGAATATTTAAGAAAAACAAATTTATAATATTTTTCACTACGGTACACTCGAAGTTATTGTCAATAAAAACTGAAGAATAAAGTAATAAAACATTACCACTTCAAATGGCAGTCGTTCATTTTTGTACGACACGCTCGCTCGTCGTATTTCACGCCATAGTATGTTCGGTCTAACATAGCGATGATATCTAGGTACCATTGGACAGAGGATAAGTTTATCTTTCTGATCAGCTCACTTCCTCACTTTTATTTTGATCCTCTTTGTTTTGCAGACATGATTGATGATGTAATACGCTATAAGCTAATGCTGGTACGCGTTTGATATTTACAAATATTAAAATAAATTTAATAAAAAACTATTCAACCCCTTTATAATTTCTAAAAGTAAACAAAATTTAGCAGCTTTTGGCTATTTTGGAACATAACATTTTTAATATTTAGTTTATTTCCAAGGGATTATCCCCCCTTTTAACTTTTTTCAAATTTTATTTTTGTAGTATTTTACTTACAACTTTTTTTCAAAGTTAAACATATTTTTATAGTATTTTGAGCTATTTCGTTATAAAAATAATGTATACATTTATTTATATTTTAATATTTTATAGATTTTTAATGAATTTATCAAAATACACTTTCGACACAGTGAAGATTGGCACACCTCTACAGAAATGTTAACTGCCTCTTCTAAGGGTAAGAAATAGTATCGATCATCTTGTGACCTAACGTAAAATCTAAATAACAAATTACATCACATAATTTTGATCTGTAAGTCTGGAAAAATATTGGAAAAATAAAAGAAACTAAACTGAACCATGAATAACATATTTTGTGATTTAGAAGTAGATGGGTACTCTGAATGTGCAACCAAGTAAATAGCAATTAATTGGTTCTCTTATTTACAAATGTTAGTAACATTGTAAATAAGCAGCTTTGTGCTTGTTTGTATGCGAGTGTTTATGTCATATGAATAAAAAATTAGTTTGTATATTTATTTGAATTAAATTGAATTCCAAAATTGTAAAACGTGGTTGGTTAAAGTTTAGGTTTCATTTATCAGAGTGGTTGACAGGTCCAATTTAAATTTCTTCCAATTCATCTGTTGTTCGCTTTTCGAAAAAATAACACTTAGTCGTTAGGTTTTTTTACATCTTTCAAGAACATTGACAGCTTTATAATTTTAAATATATTTCGTGTCGCACAAACAAATTAATTCAAATTTCAATTATATCGATTGAATTTAAGGAGAACAAGGGCTGCCAACATTTAAAAAACAATGATGCAATGAAATTAATTTCACTTAGAACCGTTTTAGAAATAGTTCTAGTTAAGTGAATGTGATCATTGTGAAGATGTTCTTCTTTAACTTCATTCGCCAGTCACATGGGCTCTCAAGTCTGTGAGTGAACTTTATTCAACGAGTAAAGTACAGGTCGTTGTCTCAGTGGGGATTCGAACCTTAGACTTTTCTCTTCGCAGTCGCCTTAGCCACTGAGCCACCACAGTGGCTCTACATCTGCTGACATGTAGAGTGCTTAAGTCCTAAATAGTAACTGGCATTTATTTTCATAATTAGGGGAAATTTATTTGGTAACAGAAACCGTACAATTTTATGAACACAATTTTTTTAAATAATTTTAAAACGAAAACAATTGAATAGAATTCTGATAAAGAATCAGACCTAAAAGTAGTTATAAAAACCAATTGATATTTGCAATGAATCTAATACGTACAATTGGTCAATAGCGTAGTTGGTTAAATCCCAGCTTCATAAGCTAAAGGTTGTCAGTTCGATCCCAATCAGAGTCATAACACATTTTGAGAAGGATTAGCTGATATCCACCGGCTGTTCATTTGTCATTGGGCTATTAATTTAATTAATGACACTTTCTAAGGAATAGTCGGCCTTAGTTTGTAACAATGACTACATTCACTCATCTCATCACACTCATTCGAAATCCATATTCGCCCATATCTTGACGATCGGCGTCTTATGAATGAATAAATAAATAAAAAAAATAAATGAATAAATAAATACGAGAAAAAAATGTCTGATTGTAATGTTGGTTAGAGATTGGTAGGAAAAATATCGAAAAGAATTTAGTCTAGGGAAAGAAAAATACCTCACTCCGAAAGAAAGAAATGTGTATAGTAGCCCCATAGAAAGGCCAACGTTTCATACCATTCAAGCAATGTAATTTTAACATTGGCCTACTACAATTGGGCTGGACAGATAGTGCACCTTAGTGTTATAATTAGTGCATACAGGATTTCAGCAGCAGAGGGGATTTGTACCACCACTCCGCTGGCGTACATCAAGGGCGTAGTCCGTTACCATTTATCGTTTATTAATATTCATTGTGTTATTGTTATTATTACTTATTATTTGAATTCAAAATATTTATTTAATTTAGTCGTTATAAGCTTAATTCGGTATTGTTAATCAAACCAATCAATGGTCACTATTGTTAATGACGTAGTGGGCTGGGCTTGTTACTGTGTTGCATGCGGCTTACGTCTTTCTAGTTGGCATGCCAATTTTTAAATGAAATGACACAGTGGGGAAGAGTGGTTCCCTATCTCACTTCCACCACTCAGTATATCTATCTCGCGCTAGTGCATTCAGTAGGTTGATTTCTAAGTGGCATGTCTTTAGCAGTTACATCAATATAAAGCAGGCAAATATTTTATGTAACTACTAATTGCTTTATGTTTATTAAAACTGATATAGCTACTCATTAAAAAATAATAAAACGTTAGATGATATATTACTATAGTACAGTTGATCACTAAACAATTCAAAGATCCAGAGTTTGAGGGGAGGGTCATGGTTTGATTGATGGCTGCCTCTAGCTAATGGTATTGGTTTGGAGTTGTGACGTAATAACATCCATTACTTTTTTTTTTTTTTTTTTTTTTTTTTTTTTTTTTTTTTTTTTTTTTTTTTTTTTTTTTTTTGGGGAATTTTTCAACACCTGATAAATGAGCTTTCAAGACAAATCTAACTACGATGTAAATTATTTAACGTGAATTAAAACATAATAAACATATTTTTAATGGTTAATACCTAATTCTTGTCTAGTAATTACGTTTACTAGCTGTATGATTTTGGGTTTTAACCAATTAAAAAAATATATACTTAATTATTATTCATTTCGACGGGTAGCTAGACACCATTAGTACTTTTAATAAACAAACATTTTATATTGTTTTTATTCCTTTAATATTTATAACTAAACGTGGTAAATGTTTCCATGCTAAAATTAGTAGATTAATAAATCTCTTTTATTTTGTTTTATTATTAGTTTAAAAATCATAGCCCTTCTATTTATATTTATTTAATTACATATCTAAAAAAATCATTATTTTTGTCGAAAGTTCATAAGAGCCGCAGGACAGTTTGCATATTATGTATTTTCGAAATCGTCTCATTTAAAAACTTAGCTGAAGGAATAAAAAGGAACGTCACGTTTTATAAAACTATTAATTGTTTATTTTTAACATAATTGAACGGTTCAAAGTTGAAATTAGGACATAAAAAATTCTAAAGTAGTTAAAAAAATGTATACTTAATATAAGGATAAGAAAAAATGCACTATAATATATAATAATACACTTTAAAAGATTTTGATACTATGAAATCAGTTACTGGATAACAAATAAATAACTAATTCTGTAATGTGTTTTCACGTCTTGACTCTGTTAGGTTCCATTAGCTGGAACACAAGATAATACTAGAGTAGCTTAAGTAGCAATTTCAACACCGATTAAAATCTAAAGTTGGCTAAGCTTTAGTGAAAATACTAAACTCAAGACTAATCCCACCAACAACTCAGACATGTTTGTGTCCAAGTCTCTGGCTATATGGCACATTACTAGAGATTTTAGTCTATTTATTTATTTATTTTATTAGAGTAAACTGAACTCAAATAATTGTTTTCTTTGACATTAATTCAAGAGGAAATAGTGTTTTTATTTCCTAAAGATAGTGAGTAAATTAAGGAAGTAAACTTAAAGTGTATCGATGAATTAAATAGATAAACGTGTAGGCATATGGTTGAACATGTAATCTATATTCATTCATAAGACGCCAATCGTCAAGCTTTTGGGCGAATATGAGGGGCGAATGAGTATACATGAACGAGTGTAGTCATTATTACTATCTAATCTTGACTATTCTTCAGAAAGAGCAATTTATCAATAGCCCAATAGCCAGGGCAATTAAGGGCCATACAGCTAGCTATACATGGAATCCGAACTACGTAGTTTTGGTATGATTTTCAGCCAACTCTCAATCTTGAGACTCAGTTCTCTTCCCTACAGAACAAATGAACCTTGACTACTATCCAACATGGATACCCCAATTTATCTTGTAGTGCCCACATTGATGGCAATCACTGAGTGAACGCCACATCACTATTAATATTCCGTAGCAGTAATAAAAAAATTAAAAAAACACTTTATTATCCAAATAACTCACAAAGTATAGGGATATTCTGTTCTCTGTCTAACAACCTTAGTGATGTTTACAGTAAGATGAATAGATAAAGAGGACCATAAAAACAAATGCGTGGATGAATTGAGAAATACAAGACAATATAAATTAATTGAAAGACAATAAATCAATGCGCTTAACGCATTCCGCGATACAGAGGTGGCATATTTTCTTCTATCCCACAAATATTTACAAATATATATTGTGCCTATATTTCACTTGTATATAGGAGAGCCTCTCAGGTTACGCCTGTATTACTCTGGCCTCGGTAATGCTACTTCGTACTAACACTAACCATAAGAATATTAAAAACAATGGTACAATAGTAAAAAACACATGTTATTGTTTTACAGGTGATTTCTATCATGTCAAATAATCTGATGGTTTTTAATCCATACTAAATAAATAGATCCAAAGAATTGGCACAAACATTCCCCTATATTTAACACTAAAAAAACAAAATTTATAAAATAACAAGTTTTATCTCTAAATATGTTTTTTGGCCATTACTCAAAAGTAGTCAAGTTAGAGACATGCGGCTTTTATTAAAATAATTTAAATTTTAATTCATATACATCCTGATCATTTAATAAAAACCGTTAGAGCAGTTTTGAGAAAATTCCATTTTGTACATTTTTCCCCATAACAATTAAAAATATATAATTTAAAAAATTAAAAAAATGGTCTAGAGCTATTGGCTAAAAACACCTACATACCGAATTACATAAAAATTTATTTCATATGTGCAGTTCACTGGAGAGCACATACGGACAGACACCAGCTTTTTTTTTCGAAAAAAACACTGTTTGCTTCAGGGGATCATAAAATGTATTTTTAGACCAACTTGTAAAAAAAGTATTTTGGACAATCACAATACTTTCTCTATGCTGACGAATATGGGAGAGAGTTTAATACACAGTGTTTACACCAGCATTATAATAAACGGATGTTATATTTATCAATAAAAACATATTTGTATTATTAATAAAATCGCTCACCCGTAGCGATAACAGTTCATTGGATCTCTAAGCTCCAATGAGGAAGATCCCAAGTAATTTTTTACGTTTCTGATATTTTCCCCACTGTCTTTAAAATGAATCTGACCAAGGTAATCCAGGTGCAGTGCTGTAGTCTAGTTACTTGGGGACAAAGTGCTTTGAAGATTGTAGTTGATCGATTCTAAGCCGAGTCCTCCTAATATTGGCATGGCGTCCACTAAATAGTTGCCATCAACGGGGCCACTCTTATAGATATCTGGGGTATCCATGTTAGATGGTAGTCAAGATTCACATGTTGTCTAGGGATTAGAATCTTGGCAGTTAGCCGATAATCAGACCAATATTACATAGTTCGGATTGTAAAGCTGTAGGTCCCTTAGTTCCCTTGGCTACTAATAAATGGTTCTCTCTAAAGCATAGTCGACCTTAGTTAGTAACAAGACTACAATAGGTAATCTCACTCATTAAACGCATTCGATCCCTATATCTCTACAACCGAATGAGATAAGATCGAATGAAGTAAGACCGAATAAAGTATCTCGTCTTCTTTCAAGTGAGAAATTTCATGGGGACCGGTTCCTTTCGGTATTAAATATTTAGATTATATTAGAGGATCGAAATCTCATGGAAAATACGTGTTTGTACTTATGTTTACTCTCGTACGACGTAGTTTTTAAGTTCGCTCTTAAGAGACGACACTCAAAGGACCCTTCGATAAAGCTGTCTCGACATGGCTCCAGAATGACTTGATACTCAACTTGAAGCACGACTCTTGAGTGCCCAACTTGAGAACTTTAGGCCTTGGGCTTTTCAATGAACTCTCACTCTTTTATATTTTTGATACAATATTTTGCTCCGTACTATGAAAATTTGCTCTCGGAAATATGATTGATATTTTTCAAAAAATAAATTAAATATTGAATGATCATGGGAGCTGTATTATCAGCATATACTACCCTGAGAGTATCTTATAGCATTGGTTGCATGCACAGATGGATTTTCATATCCAATATTAAATGTTGCACGCTAAACTATCAGCTGTTTTGGGGTGCAGTTATGGAGCGCTAGTGTAGTACCATGTAAATGTAATGCAGTTTAAACCAGCTGTAGTAGCAGACTTCACTAACTAACTAAATTACAGGCACAAATAATCCTATTAGATGAGATGTCTATTGTAGGTATAGTATAATAAAGTGTTGAAACAATTGTTTTTAAGTTATCTGTTTTAAAGTTTATGTTAGCAAACTTTTATTAAATACTGCAAACAGTAAACTGGGATACAGAATCATTTGCATTAGTAAATCCATAAAATTTCCTCATCCATATACTCAGCGTAACTTTATTTAAATAAGATTTCACAAGTATTAACATGACAAGTAAGTAATTCTGAATAAATCTAAATACTGATTTTTACGTTTCTTATTTCTTATCTTGAGTTATCATTCACTTACAATATGACTACCAAATCTGTGTTGGTATAGCAGTCATCTTCATAGTTGTCTACATATAACCTCGAATGTTCATTTCTCACGACCTATTCATCTTTCCTTTTATCTTATTACTTATTATAAAAAAAAAAAAACTATATACCTACATAATATACTTCTTTCACAACCCTTAACCCTCAATGTGGTAAAGGGAAGCTAGAGCTGCGATGACATCATCATCAGTACGTAGACCTTGCACAGCTGCTGCACTTTGTCTATTGATCGACCTATCACATCCTTAAACATCTCATTCAACCGTAGAGTACCTATCTTACTACAGACACAAGTACGTGGCCAGTACGCACGCCTGGAGTATGGCCTGCACTCAACACCGCAGGGCTATCGATTGTTACTTCACAGCTGACTACGTGCCACTTCTCCTTACAAACACACTTAACGTAAGGATAACAATGACATGTACTGTAATAGTAGTTCATAATGGATTTACTTTGTCTATGATAGTAAAAAAACTTGAGAATCCTACCAGTGTTGTTCTTTCATACTTTAATTCTCACCTTTTGAGTCACACTTTTTATCAAATTTTGTTGGAACAGAACATTTTTTTAAAATGAAACATTTTTACTAATTCCACAGTTTTTAATTTTTGATTAATGCATTTTCGCCAGTTATGATCTGAAGATGCCGTAACTGTCGAAAATGCATTATTCAAAAATTAAAAACTGTGGAATTAGTCAAAATGTTTCATTTAAATACATGGAAATTCCACCAAGTACCAAATAAAGAACATTTTTTCATTTCAGTAATTAAAAATGTATTTTAATGGTAATAAAGTAATTTGCATTTATTTATTACCTATTTCAGATGAGTCTTTAAGTATCGAGTCTTTGTCTTTTTGCAAAAAACGTTTAAGTGACTAATATCTCAGCTAACAGTAAACAAAAGAGTCATCAAAGTCCTTAATTGAAAGCAATCGCCATTAAATATTAGCACAGGCGCCTGCAGCAAATGCATTGCCTTGGACAGTCTGTTTGTTTCTATAGTAATTGATATAACAGTGGCATTTATATTTTTATTTAAAAGCAAAAATATCAATTGGTTATTCAATATTTAATATTTTAATATAATATATTTAATATTGTTAAAAATCAATATAGATTGTTTAATATTTTATTTTTATATAAAAACTGAACCATGAGTTAAATATACCTACGACTAGTTCTATTAGAACGTTCAGGATGTGGAGCACTCCACAAATATGAGACTGTTCTTATTAACCCTCTCATAGGGGGGGGGGGGGTTATATCGGACCAAGTAAAAAATTCCTCCTGAAACCCAGTTGAATTGACCAGTATTCAGTTTTGGATATGTTTGTTATTATAGACGAGCCAATTAGATTACAACCTACTGATACCACGGATACGAGAGAAGTGCACTAAGTGGTGGAAGTGAGATAGAGAACTACTCTCCCCCATTGTCACTTTATATAATGGTTATTATGGAAACTAGACTAGACGGTAGGCTGAAACTTAGTTGCGCAGTAACAAGCCCCTAGCATTACGCCATCGATAGAAGTGACTAAATTTGTTGTTATTAACTCTAATGAGTCAAGCTTATAGGGATAAGATTAAATCTATATTTAGTATTCAAATAACAATTAATGAAAACAATAACACAATGAAAAATAGTGTAAAAAATTGTATGGTAGAGTTCATAATTTATATTTTACAACAAAACACGATTGCAGAGGTTGATCACAGACGGGAGTTTGAAGGTTTAAAAATTACGTTTGTGATATGTTGGAATTTGCCCCATCACTACTAAAAACCATATGAGCACCAATAATATACGCAGGTCTTGTAATGGCTAGCATTTGTGATATGCTTTTTGTGTGAGCTCTGACAATTTTGAGCCTACAGTTGTATTCTTCGATCACATCAGATTATACCATAACTTTCTAAACCCACTGTCCATTTGTGCATAGTTGATGTCACACATCTGTAAGTGTTAAGCAGCTAACATGAACAGAGAAAATCAAGTTTTATTGAACTTTATAATGGATGAAGTAATGCAGAAACCATATTATAAATGTAAATGGTCAGATTATAAATTAAACCCATAGTAAAGGTTGTGGACACTGTCTTCTACCATTGAAATTACTGAGCATGCATTATTAAATTTAAACTTGCAATATGACTTTATAAATATCACTTTAACAATAGCATATATATGTCCAAATATATAAAATAGTTAACGTGTGCTGTTAACATTTCAGGTCGGGTGAGACGTTGTTTATTTTAACTAAAAATCAAAATCGAGAATGAATATGATGTTAAAATAAAGTTTCATTGAAAAATTCAATATACTATACATAGATCAATTATACAGGGTGTACAAAAAAATGTGTGGTAATATTTTGGGCTGTGTTATAGCAAGTAAACATAAGCATAAAAGTTCCTCTAACACTGTGGTCTATCTGCTTTGTTTAGCGTCTGCCTGTCTGTTTGTGTTTCTTTTGTTAAAAATCATAACTCAGACGGTTTTAGCTACAGCATTATAAATTTACATAGTTTATGTTTACTCAAAATCTAACTTTACATTAAAATAAATTTCGTTATTATTTTTAAAATGGCCACCTTCTTAGTACTTTAAAGTGAAATTTCATGGAAACTGACCAGAGAAGAAAATATTGTGAAGGCACATTAAAAATAGTGCCTCTTTTGTGAATCCCTCTGGTCTGAGGGAGGTGAGCGTGGTTCACCGAAATCGATAACTATAATATTTGTGCATTTTGTACTTGTATTGTAATATATTTGTGCATTTTGTGCTTATATTGTAATAAATTTGTGTTGGGTGACGTTTACTTGTACTGTACTAAAAATAGCTCATGTAAAGACAAAAACTTTAATACCGTACCTTATTTGTTACAAACGGATAATAAATAATGGAATTAATACATTTTACTAAAGTCGTGTTTTTTTACTAGTGTTAAGTTTTTAATAGTTGTTAGTTTGAAAGACATACAAAAAGGTAATAGTTCCTCTATTTATATCCGTTTGGAACAAATAAGGTAATAACATTTTTTTCTTGTCATGAGATGTTTTTAGTGTGTCTTTATACATTTTTCTCCTCTGGTCGGTTTCCATGAAATGTCGCTTTAAAGTATTAAGAAGGCCACCATTTTTAAAATAATCAATCCTCATTATTTTTTTATTTCAGGAGAAATTTAGGTTTTGATGATACATAAAAATATGTAAAATTATAACGCTGTAGTTTAAACTGTCTCCGAGTTATCATTTGTAACAAAAGAAACAGAAATTGTAAGACAAACGTTAAACGAAGCGAGATAGACCCTAGTGTTAGAGGAACTTTTGTGTTTAATTTTACTTGTTATATCATATCCAAAAATATTGCCCAAAATCTTTTGAACACCCTGCATAATTTATTAACTCATCAAGAGAATGCATACTTAAAATATAAAACCCAATGTGTTATTCAAATTTAGTCATGAATGCAGTTTTAAATGACTTGGTAAAGGAATAAAAAAATGTATGGAATGCAAAAATGCCATTATACATGTAAATGATCAGATTAGAATTTTTTCCATACATTCCCTCACATTATATTATAAAGGAAATGGATTATCTGACACACTAGTGAGACAAGGGCAACAAACAATCTACCTTATCAAAATCATAAAAGTCCATTCTACCAAATAAAAAATTTAATATTCCATCAATACCCGCTCTTTAACCACCTTGAAATTTAAAATAAAAGCATCTAAATATTGTAAAATATTTGAATAATATTCCAGATTTTCCAAGAAAATGTTTCGTAGCTGCTTCCTGACTAAAAACAGGATGTGATTGGCTTCGAAGACATATCAATACTTTGGTAATGTATCAATACACAAGTTGTGTACTAAATAACCATCTAAATGTAGGACAGTATATAGAATACTATATACTGTAGCCAGGTCGATAATGAGTCAATGACATAAAGAACAAAATATCTCTGCTGTTAATAAATAATAGTAATAAAAGTTAAAAAAAATCTATGTACTTTTTTATTTCTTCAAAATACTCGGGAGGAGTTACTTTTATATTATTTTTAAATATGAATTTTTGAAAGAAACTTTTACCAAATATAGTACTTTGATTTTATAGTATTCACAATTAGCACATAGTATATTATTAATCCTTGCTATATATGTAGATTACTCTTAAAGTAAATCAAAGCACTTTTACCTAGTATAAATGCTAAAGTCAAATAAAAATGATTTTTCTGCTTAAAGAAGATATTTGTAGAAGTTAATTTAACATAATTTAAAATTAACTTTTACAAAAACAAAAAAAAGTAAAAAGTTAAGTTATTGGCAAAATTATTTATTTTTAATTTCCGTACAAGCAAATTTACTGATGCATTTACAACCTTAACAATAAGATCAAAATAAATACTAAAATTCAATCTAGTTTAGTTGTTGAGTGATTCGTCATAAAGCTATTTTACAATTTAGTTTTTTTTCTGAGAAAGAAGACTTAGAGTTTTGGGAAGTTAAACGCATTCGTGAAGTTTTCCTTTGAAGCTGGGTAACATAACCTAATTAACTCACTTTAACTAACTAACTCAATCACAGCGGTGACTTATAAGAAACCAACTTCAAACACGACCCTTCTCCAATAAGAGGTTTTAAAATATGAGGGTTCGTTTCTATACAAATATCCTTTTTAATAATAAAACGTTTAATTATGTAAAAATTACATAATATACATTCACGCCCTTCTCACAAAATAACTGTCATATGTAAAGTTTACCACAAGTGCTTGCTCTTAATTAGTTTGGTAATAATAATAATACCTATATTGACAATTTTTTTTATTCAAGATGTGAACTCAGGATTAACAAGTCCTCTCTTACAGTTAGACCTTATATTGAAACTGAGAAATGATAATAAAGACTAATAAACATATATATCAACTATTCTAAAAAACCCGATAAAACATAAAATGCTAAACACACTAGGAGCATTTTACAATTCAGATAAAATAAAATACTTTTTTAATTTAACTCTATAAATGTTATCCCTCATTCACTCGGTCGACCCATGCCCATCCTATCCACATTCATATACTCATCCATTCAAATAAAAATGCTTTCGACTGAACTAAACTCGACCGTAACAACTCTTAAATACGAAGAAAGTTTATTTAATTCTCTATAGACAGTTACAACAAAATAATTACTATAAAAAGAAGTTCTAAGAATTTTTCCGATTAATGCTTAAGCCGGAGTGTGGCTTCTTTGCACCAATTTCTGAGATAAACTAAAAGTTATTTGGTATTTAGTACGCTTCTTTAAATAATAAATTGTGGCAGTGTTTTTAATGGAGTTTTGAATACACTATTCACAAATATTATGTATTATTATAGTTACTATTCATACATTACATTGTACAGTGGTATAAAATTAAAAGCTAAATAAATATATGAAATTGTAACATCAAGCCAATTATTTAAACTAAACATTTTTCAAATGCATTTTGCGTACTTTCAATTATATATAAGTAAGATTTAGATTTTAATTGTAAAAAAATATATATATATATATATATATATATATATATATACTTTATATATTATAAAGTATATATATTATATATATATATATATATATATATATATATATATATATATATATATATATATATATATATATATATATGCCATTTACCACTCATCACGATTTATCCAAAACTAATTACATGATTTTTTTTACAAAAGTTTATCAGGGCCCTTAGAGGCTCACTAAGAAAGGATTTTCCTCTCCGACCTCAGGACTCCATCCCACTGGCCTCCAAAATTCCCATTGCATTTATATGGAATTATATTAATTGATTGATTTATTTGATTAACATCTGTTAAATAGAAGAATATATATTGAATAAAATTGTGGTAGGTTGAACTTTTAAAATTGTAAATAATTTATTAGCATAAAGTAGTAAATTATACATAACATCAACTGTTCTAAATTGGATATAAATTAGATAATTGTTTTTAAAAAACGAAGTATTTAGTTTGATTTACTTTAATTTTTTAATGTTCTTGAATGACTAGAAAATTACAGTGTAAACTGAAAGCTTGCTACACATTTAGATTATATAATCAAACTCAATATTATGACCGGCGAAGCGAGCGGATACCGCTAATATTTATACATTCACGATTTGCTCTAGAAAATGTCAATATTATATGTCAGTAATATGTTTAATAACAAAGCACCACCAGTTGTTTATTTTCACTAAAAAACAATAATACAATTTCGATTATCTATGTTTTCTTTTTCTGTCCATTCTGAAGAGTTCTAAGCTAATTGGATCTTCATATGGCTCCAACGTAACTTTGTTATTTTTGTAAGTAATTTTATGTTTTGACGCCATTATTAATAAATGTTTAAAATCTTACTATTAACTACACTGACGGTTTCGAAAATGTTTTTTGGTACAAATCATAGTAAAATATGTTTTTCTGTATCAGCATTTAGACATTGTCTGTGTTTAGCTATTTCCTTACTACCAAAGACACTTTTTAAAACTAGTTATTTGTTTCACCTTCATTGTTGTTTCTCTTGGGGCTCAAACTGTTCTAGACATTAAACATGATTTTTATATTTATTTTAAACTCTTTTGTTTGCTTTATCTGTGACTATTTGTTAATTCATATTTATCAAATAATTTTGATAATAATAATAATAATTTTGAGTTTGGTGATTCATCTCATCAAATAATAAATATAAATTGCAATGTTAATGTTAATTATTTTTGTAAATAATGTTTGTGTTGGTACTTAGCGAGTAATCAATCACTGTGGGTCGAAAGTTTTTTTTAATTTAGTATTGAGATAGCACTGATTAAAAACAGCACTATTACTCACAAAATATTGAAATTAATTGTGGCTTTTTTTAAAAACTTACACATTTTCATCGCTACCTAATACTTATTTTTATTAATACTTCACACTGAAGAAAAATTAATCATAAAATATATCCGAAATTTGTGGCATTTTATTTGTGTATTACATATCTTTTAAACCAACATAAGTGGTTTGAAGGCATGCAATATATTTGCAAAAGGTTAAAATTAAAGTCGAAAACAGACACTATTTAACATTACTATTTTAGTGTGTATTTCAATAAAACTACACAGTAGTGAGAAGTTTTGATTTTTGATAACAATATTTTAATGATTTATAATGGAGTGTCACTGAACTCTCTGAGGATCTTTTTATGTATTTATTGTGGGTAAAATACAAAACATGATATCATATTTAAAAACTCCAAATCACCTCCGGTAATCGTAACTGCCGCCATTTTGTATTTTTTACAAATGTTACCTACAGAGTTCAAATTTGGTATGGATATTATCAAAACTATTTTCTTGTTGCAATAAAAAATCAAAAGCTTTTTTTTAATATTTTCAAAATTACGGCACTTAGAAAGTGTTGGTTCTTAATAACTTTTTAAAGGTTAGGAATCCAAAAAAATCACAAGAGTACCTTTTTTTGCAAATCGTATTTTCAATCCAAAAGTTTAATATTGTATGTTTTGTTATGACAAACAACAGAGATTTGAGTATTTATGTATTTAATCATTTACGCGTCAATGTGTACAGCTATGGTGTGCCGCGCGAGTCAGCCACAACAATACATCACAATCTATTCTGATTACTTTTATCCAAAACACTACAATAAATTGATTTGTGACATTATTGTAATGAAAATGCCCCTCTCAGGCAACAGGAAAAAGTTGCAAATGATTTTCGTTGTTATTAAATTGAAACTTAATTTTAACCTTAAGTAGTGCCCTAAAACTAGAATTTTTGTAAAACTTATTTATCATTCAAAGCAGGTTGTAGTCATAAAACAAGTAAAATTAAAAAAAACATTAGGTTATAAATTGTAACTTATTAAATGAAATTTATTTTCACATAACAAAAAACGCAAAAAAAATTCGTCCTCTCAATTAATTGCAAAGGGAAAACTATTTAAAAGTGACTGGCGCACAACAGAATGTTTTTTTCAATAATTCTAGTATCTTCAACAATTCTACCAACCTATAATTTACAAAAATTCTAGTTTTTAGGGCACTACTTAAGGTTAAAATTAATTTTCAATTTAATAACAACGAAAATCACCTGCAACTTTTTCCTGTTTTAACTAGGGGCATTTTCATTACAATAATGTCACAAATCACTTTATTGTAGTGTTCTGGATGGAAGTAATCAGAATAGATTACTGATGTATTGTTGTGGTTGACTCGCGCGGCACATAACCATGGCTGTACTCATTGGCGCATAACTGATTAAATACAAAAATACTTAAATCTCGGTTGTTTGTCAACAGATTTCATACAATGTTACTTTTTTGGATTGCAAATGAAATTAGCAAAAAAGTATTCTTGTAATTATTTTGTATTCCTAACTTTCAATAATTATTAAGGATCAAAACTTTCAAAGTGCCACCATTTTGTAAATATTTAAAAAAGGCTTTTTGATTTTTCATTTCAGTAAGTAAATGGTTCTAATAATGTGTATACCAAATTTGAACTGTGTAGGGAAAACATTTAAATAGATAAAAAATAATTTGTAAAAAATACAAAATGGCGTCTGTACGAGTACTGCAGGTGATTTAAAATTTTTAAATACGATATTACGTCTTGTTTTTGATCCACAATTAATACCTAAAAATATCCTCAGAGAGTTCAGGCTCTGAGGATCAATGGCTATTTTTATGAACTAATGTAAGAAATAAACTAATATAATACCTATTGTAAAGTTGTGAGTCAGAGACCCAGCTCCATTCCCAGGAGCTGGAATTCCGGAGAAGGAGGAGCACACGCAACTATTAGTAACATTAGTATTAATGGCTTTGGGCGTTACTTGTAGGCAATATATTTCGGTTAATACACAGCCCTCTCAAGATGTCTTAGTCCCTTGCTTAGTGTTTTATTTGTACTGATAGCCTAGACTCAAAGAAATAATAACTGCAATAATAAAATATATAATTTATTTATTTATTCTTAATACGCTGATCTGAAGATATGGGAGAATACGGATTTCAAATGAGTGTAGACGAATGATCGTAGTCATTGTTACAAACTACGGTCGACCAGTCCTTAGAAAGTGACATTAATTAGTAGCCCATTGACAAATTGTGGGGATTATCAGCTGACCCCTTTCAAAATTTGTTTTGACTTTGATTGGGATCAAACTGAGAACCTTTAGCTTATGAACCTTGGTTTTAACCAACTACGCTACCGATCAATGAGTACTAAATCAGTAAGGTTTGTCACATTTTTATGTTTACGAGGATTTGTTACAAAAAGTATAGGCCAATATTCTTCTTAACTCTACTCTGCTAATTTCCCATAGCCTTTTGATCTGTGTGAGGAAATTATTCAGACAGAGTAAGCGGGAGAACCAGTACAGTACAAGTGAATATTATAGATAAAAATTTCCAGACACACCCAGGAGAGAGCTTGTGCTGTATCCTACTCTGGTCAGGTTAGGTTGTTAGGTTATGTTAGATACGAAATCCTGAAAACCTAAACTACTCGGCCCCCCGGCTCTCCCCGAATATAAATATTAACTAATTATCAGACTGAACAGTGACAAGTAATGATTGTCAAGCACGTAATGAAACAAAATAGCTAAATATTGTCAGACATTCTCGTAAATATAGGTTTACGGAAGTTAAAAAACAAGTTTCGGAATAAGAAAAATATAATAATCTGAATGCATAGTACAATGTAATATTGGCAGTAAGATACTTTTTAAAGTTCTAATAAAATCGTTTTTAAGTAAAAGCACAATTTGTATTCAACTGTAATTAATTATATACAGGATGTCCAGTTTTAACTGTCGCATATTTTAGAGGATTGTTTATTTCTTTATTTATTGCATTGACAACTACAATATACATGTATCGCAATCGTCACTCTTTAAAAAAAATCTATACCCAATCATACTACAATTTTCACATTCATGCATACAAAAGTGTCACACTCATTTATTGCTCTTCTATACATAAAGCTTGCAGCAGTTTCATTACCGGTGTCAGTCAGGCCAAATCATTGGTCTCCCAGGTATGTGCTAAAAACTCTTCTACACTGTAAAAGGCCTCAGATACCAGAACCCTTTTTGAAGTTGCCTTTAACGCCTTGAGCGAATTGAGGCTTTTATATTTGGATGGTAAACTGTTGATTAAATGTACACCAACCTGTGAAGGAAGGTGTTCAAAAACGACCGTTCTGTGTTGCCCAATTCAGAAGTTTTCCCTACCTCTAGTTGCATGAGCATGTATGTCTGTGCCTCGTGTGAGAACACATTTTGACCTGCAATAGTAGGCGGTTTCTAGTATGTATATGCAAGGCAGGGTCAACAGTTGTAATGTTTTGAACGTGGTTTTGCATGATTCTCTCATTTTTAATTTACAGATTATTCTTATTACCTTTTTTTGTAACCTGAACAATCTTGTAAATTCGTTGTTTGTACAACTGCCCCAGAGCACCACTCCATAGGATAGGTGAGGATAGATGAGTCCATAATACGCTGTCAGCATTACTTGAATTGAGCAGAACTTTGATAGTGTTTTCATAGCATAAATTCCAGAGGTCACTCTCGAGGAAACGCTATCAATATGATTATTCCATGTTAAACAGCGGTCCAAGTACACACCAAGAAATTAATTATCCTCTAAAATATATAGCAACATATATAGCATAACAAACAAATATATAACATATGTCCTATCCCAATTTGTTTTCTATCTGTATGTATGTATATGTTTTTTATAAAGATTTGAATATCTCAAAAACCGTTTGACATACCATACTGAATTTTTGTATGAAGGTTATATCTTACAAATATATATTTCATGTAAAAAGACTAAATGTCTAAGATTATCGGTTGCAAAATTGCCGCTGTTTAAATCTTTCAAAGTGCAATATAAAAAAAAGTAAACTTATCATCCAAAAATGTTAAAACACTTGATTTTACATTGTTGCAACGATATGTCATTTTTAAAGATCGGTCAGTAAGCAATAGAGAAAACGTGTCTTAAAGCATTTTTATCTGGGTAAAGAGTGCTCAGATAACAATGCATTAGGTCAAAAAATATTTCTCTCTATAAAATATTTATCAACCAATATTTTAAACTTGCATATCGTTGAATTTGGGTCAACGGAGTCTATAAATTATGCATATTAACATTTTTGGATTAAATTTTTAAATTTTTTTATATATATGACTTTGACAGTTTTAACAACCACCATTTTGAAACCGATAATTTTAGGCATTTAGTCTTTTTACATGAAATATATATTTATAAGCTATAACCTTCATACGAAAATTCAGTATGATATGTCAAACGGTTTTTGAGATATTCAAATTTTTGTAAAAAACACATACAAACACACAAACACATGTGAATCGAGATAGGACACGTGTTATATGGCATTATTTGTTTTGTATTTACATGACAAACAATCACCTAAAATTTGTGACAGTCGAAGCTGGTGACATTAGTAAAGCCTTTAGTCAGGGTTTTAATTATTTTATCAATTAAAGGTTTATTTGAAACTATCCAAAGGTAAGTAAGTCTTGGATAACTGTACCTAGGTAGGTCTTGTTTTTAGCTTTTGATTAGAATATAATTATAAACTTTAACTATTGTACAATGTGAATACATTTGAAAGGCTCAAATGTATTTCATTTCAACGCTCTTTGGAAACACATACGTTCAGCACTTTACATTTTAAATAGATTAACTATAAAATTTGTTTGGCAAGAAATAACTCCCTAAAGCTCTTTTATACTACATTATTTGAAAGTTAAGTAGGTTTCTCCTGTTGTGAAATAACTTAAGTTGAAGAAAAGTGTAAATAACTGTCAGAACTTGAAAGAACTTGCAATTGAGTTTTTAAAAGTATGCTTTTTCCTGATCTGCCTTGAATAATCTATCACCACAGAGCTTTCCTTCTATTTATTTACAAACTTACATTAGTGTTGTTTAAGATATGGTTATATTTATTTCACTACTACTATAACTACTTAAAATAATATCATTCGATAGTTTAGTTTATCTTTACAAAAAAAGTTTAAAAACAATGCATTTAGTATAAACTATGTATTATCAGTGCTTAGTTTTCTTAATAGCATCAAAAAATTATGTCTCAATATATTTTTAAATGTTATCCATAGGGTACCTTTTATATCAAAAAACCTTTAGAAATGTTCATTTTATTATAACCCTCTGTGATTTTGTTTTATGGGAATTTGCGTGATTGAAAGCATAATTATGGTTCTTAAAGTATATTACCGTTATTTTCATATAATCTTAATCTTAAGAACAACAATAATGAAATATAGTTTGTCAAGTCATAGGTTAAAGAGTATTGTGTTGGCATGCCTACAGTTTTATTTAAATAGTTAATTTTGTGCCCTAACTCCACTAGTCGTAAAAATAATACATTATTAAACCTTATTTAAACGTTAGTAAGATGAAAAAAATAAATCGTTTGTAAGTAAAAACAAAAAAATATATTTTTAAATCAAACTTTGGTTATATTTATGACCTGCTCACGAAATACAATTTATTAAATTTAACATTTCTAAAATGTAATTTTCTAAAATCTACCTCACACTTTTCTCTTTTGATTAATACAATTTTAAGAGGATTGAACATTAAGATAAAATGATTAGAAAGTAAACTCGACATAGTTTCAAATGAACACACATCGCGTTCGATATTGAAGTAAATTTAATTTCACATCGTTTGAAGGTACATACAGACCTTTTTACATAATTACAAACAGTTTTGTAACAAAAATTCATTCATTCTTCAGATGTACGTTTTTCCCCAATACGTTTTTAAACCTCTGATGGATACTTTGGCTTAAAAACCAATTTTGCGGAGCGCTTAATACTTTCCATTTGGATTCAGGTCGTTAACGCTTATTATGGCTTCATCCGATACAGATGGTTATAAAGTGGTAAATTGAATTGGAATGTGTTAATTAACTGTGGTTACCATTAAAATATATTAAGCACTTAATGTTAAAAGCTATTATGTAAAGTACCATTTAATATAACGCCGCAAGAGCATCCATCATCCAAGAAAATAATTTTGAGAGAAGAACGAAGATTCTGGAAATATTCACCTACAGACATTTCTAGACATTTTCAATTCTATTCTATGAATTTTATTTTCAATAATTTAACCAAATTTGAATGACCTAAAAATATTACGCAGCATGAATTTCGCCAGTAGATATTTATTTAGCTGACATATTTTTTGAGCTTATATTTTTTTGTGGCATTGTTTAACAATTATATGTGAACCTGCTGTTTAATACATGTTCAGATAAAGGTCTGTTATAAAACATATATGCAATATACCATTTTATGTGTTATGGTACTGTTGTACTATTCGTCATAAAATATTTCCAGCCAAGTGGTGAAAATAAAATGATTAGTATGAAACACAAGTAACGTTTTTAGCTTTAAAACATTCTTTTCATTATATGAGATTTTAAATTACAAAACATTAAACCATTTTGTTTGAATATTTTGTTTTCTCTTATTTTTGTTAAGTCTGTTTTCTCTACTATTGATCCGTAAAACAAATTAACTTTAATTAACAGTGTATTCACAAAATATTTAGAATTCTAATAAATAACACCCTTTCTCCTACCAGTTACATTCTGTTATATATAGTAATCAAAACGTTAATTTTATTTACGTAAATATGCTAATGTTATGGTCACATTAAAGAGAGATCTGAACGTTACAATGGAGGTTTTTGACGATTCGCAATTCATTGACCAATCAAAAATAAGAGTAGCTATATCTAAACAACAGTAGCCTAGATTAACAGAAATAGCGCTTAACCTAAAAATGTCCTGAAACACTTAATTTCTCTAACTAACATATACTTTACTTCATAGATTGATTACTAAAAACAGTGATAGTTTTTTTTTTTTTTTACTGACTATAGTGGAGATACTGTTATTTTACTTTATATTGTATAAACTTTGTACAAAGCTTAAAATTTTGCTAGAAATTTTAAAATTGAAATATAAGAGTACATCATTATTTCGTTATAGGCGATAGGTTGGATGCTCGGTCCTCTTAATACCGACGTGGCGTCCGCTTAATGGTTGCTATCGGCGTGGACACTACTAGAGATGTCTGGGGTGTACATGTTGGTTGGTAATCATTGTGCGGATGTTGTGTGGGGGAGATAACTGAGTATCAGGCTTGTCAATTAGCTGAAAATCAGACCAGCACTACGTGGTTCAGATTCCACGTAAAGCTGTAGGTCCCTTAGTTGCCATGGCTGTTGGGCTATTAATGAATAGCCCTTTCTGAGGAACATTTGAACTCAGTTAGTAGCCAGACTACAGTCATCCACACTCATCCTACACTCATATAATCATTTATATTCGCCTTAAAATACCAACAACGTTTTATCGGCGTTTCATATGTAAGAATGTTGTTGTCAACTGATCACAGTTAAAAAAAGCTGTCTTTACTTATCTTCCTAATATTTTTCTTAATATTTTTTATTGATGTTAAAGGTAAAAAACTTTGCTACAACAAACGTTTGGATCAATGTGTGATTTTAAATTTCAACAAATTAAATCATTTTGTTTAAATATTTAGTTTTCTCTTATTTATGTTAAGTCTGTTTTCACTACTAATGATCCGTCAAACAAAATAACTTCAAAAAATATTTAATCAGTGATGAAATATTTTCTACTAAATAAATTAATTTTATTAGAAGTTGACTTCTTAGTTTAAAATTTACTTCAATACACTTTAATAAAGATGAGAAATATTTATTTTTTGAATTTTTTTTTATTTATTTTTTTTAAACTTCACTCGCCAGTTGACATGGGCCTACAGGCCTTTGCAACTGTACACGACAGTTACACAGGCCTGTGCTGTGTAACTGTATAAAACAAAAAAATAAATGTATACAACAGAAAATGTTCCTGAAAGTGTGGCATTTTTAACAGACACATTTCATCAATGAAGGGCTACTATCTTTAGAATATTAATTTTGTAATTTTTAATTTTTTAGACAATGGGAGTCACATATATTGACAATGTGACTTCCAAGGTACCGATTGTCAATATATGGACGAATGAATTTTTAATGAGTGTAGATATGCTAATGTAGTCATTGTTACGATCTAAGACCGACTGTTTCTTAGAAAGTGCAATGAATTGATAGCCCAATGACAAATGAACAGCTGGTAGTTATCGGTTGATCGTTTCCAAAATTTTTGAAATAAGAGTTTATAATGTTACCTATAAATATAATCTAATCTACATTAAAATACTATAAAAAATCAAAGATAAATATATAATAAAAAGTCTTTGCCTAGTGGCACATTGCCAGAGTACACAACGTATTTAGACTTATCAATCAGCAACGTAAAAGACTTGATCTGATATTATATTGTCAATATTACTGACCCATAACACAAATAAGTCTGGTTCAGGGTGTGGCATCTTTCATCCAACGAATCAATACTGGCTGACCTTTTTTTAACAAAAACACTTCTAATTGTTGAGGGGTTCCAATAACTACTGAGCTCATTCATAGAGGTCGGGTCTTTCGGTTAACTGAATTGAACCAGTGAGTGGAAGATGGGAATAGCTCAGTAAAACATAAATTTACAGGAAACAATAAAAACTCAATAACAATTTACTTGTTGGTTTTAGTTATTTTCTTTGAACATAAAAGTTGTTTATTACAATTAAAAAAACACATGTACAGGGTGATTGGCACTCGTATTTAAAATTTTACTGAGTGCAACGTGGTATTTGGAGTAAAACAGTAGTTTTATAAATGTTGTGTTCAAATTTCTATTTAACTAGATTTTTATTTTTTTTTCAAAATTAGTGACTTGTGACTAACAAAGTCAGGTTTTCCTATAATAATCGAAATAAAATACTAAAAAGTGTGGTATTTTTTTAAATGTTGTTAAATTTCCATTAGAATAAACTGGTTTTTGTTACGATTGATTGCCTTTTATTGTGGTGTAAGGTGCATTAAAATACAAAATCTGTACATTTTACAAATTCACTTCTAACTTTAAGAGGCCATTTCATACCAAAATGCGAATGTGTAAAGTATAAAAAAAATCCGAATAAACCCTCTTTTATTTGGTACATTGTCCGTTGAAGAACGTCTTCCGTTGAATAATATTGCTTTACGTTTTTGTAACTGAAAGCGTGACAAAATAATTTACTGAATCCCGTGCTTTCAGTAACAAAAAACACAAATCTATGTCATACAACGAAAGGTGTTCTTTCAGTCCAATATACCAAACAAAAGAGGATTTATTAGAGACGTTTTTTACATAATTTGATACCTTTCACATTCGCTTTTTGGTGATGAAAAGTCCTCATAAAGCTATAAATCAATTTGTAATACAAATGTTGTACTTTCATGTACCCTAAACCATGATAAAAGGAATCAATCTTAACGAAAAACAGTTTATTCTAAAGGAAATTTAACAATATTTTTAAAACAAGACCACATTTTTCAGTATTTTATTTCAATTATTATAGTAAAATCTGACTTTCTTAGTCACAATTCACTAATTTTGTAAAAAAAACTTTAAAAATCTAGTTAAATAGAAATTTGAATACAACGTTTCTAAAACCACTGTTTTACTCAAAATATCATGTACAATAACGCCGTAAAATTTTAAACACTAAGTTGAAATAACTTTGTATAGGTCCAGTTATGTTTTATTTTTTAAATTTAACATATACTGTAATTTATTTTAAGTTTTGTAAAAGTTGTTTCCTTTTTCATTCCATACGATTCTTACTTGAAACCTTAATGGTGATCTTTCCTTTTATCTATTGTTATTCTAAGCCGAATATTGATTTGAGATAATGTACAGTTAAAATAAACATCTATAGTTATCTTTCATAAAATAAATGTAAATTATGATTTCTTATAAATATAAAAAAGGGATTACAATCTTACAAAAAATATTTTACGTTTCTTTAGTCAATATTACCATCTTCGTTTTTGGATTTCCAAGTCAAGATAATGTTGTATAGCTGACCATTAGCTTGATTTGTTTCTTAACATAGTTAAACATTTTTTTATTGATAGCAACTGAACCATCATACGATTTCTGTGATGGAAAATAAAACTCATCTGTCTTTACTTTTAAATAGTTTAACATGTCCTCTTTCAAGCCTCCAATAAACTCATATGCTTATAAGTATCCTTTATTATCTGAAATATATTGTATTTGTCTATATAGAATAAAATAATTTATTTCCAATTTTTTACATTAATTGTGGCCTTTCTAAGTTAAAATCACTGGTCAGCGTGGACCTCCTATATAAACTAATACAACCAAAACATAACAACAACAAATTTAACAAATAATATAAGTATGTTTATATAGAATGTAAACTTAAAATTTAAATAATAATACATCTATAATTGTTAAAAATAATACCATTTAAAACCAATATTTAAAAACTTTATTAGTGAGACCTTTCGATAGTTTGTCTGATGATCGAAAGGACTCACTAATAAAGTTTTAAATTGTAATATTTTCAACAATTATATATATAAAAAAAACAATAGAACCCCTTCTTCAACATATAATATAATAAAACTGATTACTAAATATTATTATATATACAAACTATATATTTTGTGGCTAAGTGGTGGGCTCAATCTAACTTGGTTTTGGTGTGGCCCTCTTCTATTATGGGAAATACATTTGTATTTTGGTGGCGTGAGGTGTTTTAAGAACTGGAATGTTCATTTCCCTTCGTCCTTTCCTGCATTTATTCCTGTCACTCAACAGAAACAACAACTCTAACCTGTTGAATGATTTTCAACAAACCCAGATTTAACAATAAATCAATTTACATTTTATTTAAAACTCAGTATTTAATTTTGTACCATATTCTTGTGTGTTTTGAAGTGTTACTTTGTGTGCTTGATGTTTAATGTTTTACTAATACAGTTGATACTATGGCCAGGCTATTATTATTTATTCATTTTGTTTTATTAGCCTCCAGAACTGTTATATTATAGAAATAATATAGGTTAAGTTACCTTTTTTTCCGTCAACAGTTCTTCTTTCATAAATATGCTATGTACATTTCAAAGCGTAGAGCTTCATCATCAGGCTTTCCAAAAACGTCACATTTACATACTAAACATTAAAAACATTTAAAATATAAACTAAAACACTCAAACATATTAACACAGTACATTTGCCGGCCGGCGATAGACACCAACTCTATAGAAACCAGTTGGTGTCTATCGCCGGCCGGCAAATGTACTGTGTTAATATGTTTGAGTGTTTTAGTTTATATTTTAAATGTTTTTAATGTTTAGTATGTAAATGTGACGTTTTTGGAAAGCCTGATGATGAAGCTCTACGCTTTGAAATGTACATAGCATATTTATGAAAGAAGAACTGTTGACGGAAAAAAAGGTAACTTAACCTATATTATTTCTATATTATTATTTCTCTCAACGATGGATGTGCAGTGGAAACGTATGTGAAATGTGAATTAATTTCTGTGCCGTGTTTAATTTATGTATTTCATTGTTAACACTAGAATTAACATAACTAATTTCTTACTTAGTTACATGTTTCAATCACCAACCTGATGTGAAAACGTAATTACACAAGTTAGCCTAGTTTTGGGATTCTCTTTCATGGATACTTGATTAGAATATAAATAGACCATCTCACAAAGTAAGTACATAAGTAACGGTACACATACTGACAATGTGCATTAGAATTACTAGCTCTGAGATATATAATTATGTATGACTAAGCCATCAATGTGTTTGTGTACATTTACTTAAGATATACTAGTAGGCCTATTCATGACTACAGTAGGCTATATTGGATTACTTATTTAATCTAATAGGCTTTATATGAATAATAAACATTGTAGTCTAATATGATTGTAATTTTTACTTATCGTCCTTAACTGCTCAGAGATAATATATATAAAACATAAATACGTCTTACTGCACAACTACTAATGCCTATCCTACAACACCAAACTGACATTAATACAAATTATGTTTGGAAACGTAGAGTGAATTAGAAACAGTAAACATAATTGCTTGTATTTACAAGTAAATGTTTGTCACAGATGTTGATATATTTTATACAATTGATACAAATACAACAGACCATTGAATGGCTCTTTTAAGCAGCATCAATTATGAACGCCTATCCAACTGCAAAAACAATAAATACAAAATAATAAGAACGCTCAATTATTGGAGCTTATGCTTGTATATGTAAAGAGAAAATAAATAATTATAAATAAATAATAAACATATGCAATATAATTACATCAAATATAAACATTTTAGGTAGACTATAAAGAAGAATAACAATAATATATTAACGTCAAAAGCATAACATTGTAAGATAAACTATAAAGGGAAATAACAACAATATAACTATAACCATCAAAAACAATAATTACTATGTACAATAATCCTACTATGTCATACTCTGCAATAATCTATCGACTTTGACCCCCGTCTTCATATGTGTGGTAATGGAGTTCCTGAAACTGTCGACCTTTTCTCTGATAGTGTCAGTAAACTACAATATAATCAATAATTTCAAGACCTCTGTTTATATTATACAAAATCTATTATTCTATTGTTATATCCTATAATATTATGACATTTTTTAGTTTAACTTTATTGTCATATGATTGTACCTATGTATATACGCGTTTGCCTTTGAAAGAATAAATAAGTAAATAAAAATTTAGTTTTCTTATCATGTATAGGTGTTGTTGATCTTTTTTGAATAAAACTGGTCACCATTAATTGAAATTTTTCATTTCATCGTTAGAAACCTCATACACCAACACACAATTTGTAAGTAAACAGAGCAAAACCGGACTACATCAAAACAGACTCTAGCGCTTTGATGAGTAGAAGAGAGAAAGAACTTCCTGAGTTATCTCCTTCTTCCACTCAATGCAGAATATATACATAAGTTTTAGTGGTTATTTCCTTTTTTCACTAATTGGTTTAGTTAGGGTTTACTAATTCATTTCAGTCTTAACCCTTCCACAAGTGAAATGTATTCGTGTATATAAATTAATTTCATTTATGTTTGTACAATTTTAAAGACATCAGTTTTCTTATTTTAAAAACTTTACTTACCAGTTGTCATTGCCCTTTTTTTGATACTTATATTCTTTAAATATTTAACATCAAGATACATTCTTGATTATGATAACACCTGTAGAATTGGACACAAATATTCAATAATTTTTAACCTGTCTATATGGATGCTACAGATCGTATGAAGGTTGTACTTGATTCCATTGTCACATTGTTACGAACAATAAGGTTTTCCACTGGAAGCTTTGTTGATGAAAATCCCAATTAGCGAAATTAATTTTGTTGGTTAGGAAAGCCGGGTTCAGTTACAAAATAATTCATTTTCGTATTATTAGTGTAAAATAAAGGAAACTAATTGTATTTATCTATAGAATCCCAATGCTTGTTTCATTAAACAAAAAATCTTTGTTCTACAATTCGAATACATTTTATGGAAGAGTAACTAATTCGAATAATCGATACTAACTGATTCGATTAATCGATACAAACTAATTTGATTATTTCATTCACATTTTATGGTTTTGGGTGTTTTGTATAATGTTAAGCCATTTCAACCAATTTATTGTCTGAATAATTTATTTGGACAGAGCACGAACTATAACCCACCCTGTGGGTCTTTTTATGCTTATGTTTACACAATTTCCATATTAATAAACGTTCAATTCAGCAACTGAATGAGTTGAAACATACAGTCCTCAGGGAGAATTTCATATAGTACTTCAGTAGATTACATTGGCATGTTCTCTATTTACCCACCCACAATTGTATTTATAATACACATGCAAGCGTACGAACTATTGCAATGCCATAAGGTCAAAGGTTGCATGTTTGCTCGGGGAAATTCATACACACGCACAATTATATAATCTCAGAATGAAAGTAGAAACTGAATATTTAATTAATATAATCTGCACCCGAAGGTGTAAAGCTGTGCTCATGACCCTTGTTTTTTTATAGTTTGTACTAACCATATTCCAAAACGCTCTGTCACACAGAGTAAAACACAAAATACTGAATATAAGTTTAGTGAGTGGATCGTCATTTTTATTTTACTGAGAATAAAATACTTTATGCCAATTTTATATATAGAATATATAAAATATCTATCGTTTTTTTTTTAGTTTTATAAAATCAACTTTGTATTACATCTTCCCTAGATAAAACTAACCTAGCAGATTGTATTGCTTGACGTTTCTCTTAAACTAAAAAAATATAAATCAGCTGTTATATACCAATAAACAAATTGACACATCTGTTCTGTAATATAAATGTTGGAAAAAATATGAAAACGGTTTCATACATTTTATATGTTCCCTCTAGTAAAAGTGAAATCTTAACATAATCATGATTACAAAAAACACAATTTATGACGCCATTAGCGAAATTTCATCTTTCCAGTGGGACGGACCACGAGGAGTTAAAAAAAATGTTCAATGTAATCCTAAGTCGAGTTTGGTATCAAATGGAAGGTTTATTCTAGAGTATAGTGGTCATTTTAATTTCAAAGTAACTAATTTCAACAATATTATTTATCCGCTATTTAAAGGTTTCAAGCAAATGATTCTGATAAAGAATTATATTTTACAGAACACAATTATTTAAAAAAATTAAACTATCCGTGGAAAGAATAACCTTATTGTGAAAGCGTTTCCATATTTTTCCATCCTGTATTTGTAGGAATGTTTTTATTTCCCTCACGTTCCTCACTCACTATAACCCCTCATGACAAGGTCAGATCGCAGCTATACGCCTCCATCAATATTTTTTTTAAATTTTTGTATTCATAATGTTTTATATCTATTACTACAGTGAACAAAAATTACTCCGTCCTGAAATAAATTAATTTTAATATTTTTTGAAGAATTGAGAAGCTTATCAACTTTTTAACCTTATTTTGACCATTCCCCATAGATCATGATGGAATGGTCTGGAAACCCCTTACTCTGTCTGGAATCTTATTCAGGCAGAGTAAGGGAGGAAGCAAGTTAAGTTACTTATAAACCTCCCAGTTAAGACTAGGATTCGAACCTGCACCATCCGTAACTCAGCTCACAAAGTTCTGAAGCCTTAGACTACTCAGCCAACGGCTCTCCCAGTTTAGAATATACTCAGCAGAAAGTGTATAAAAATACATATTGTACGGTGTGGGGTTTTTATATTATTCAGAAGCTAAAAAGAATATATGCATCAGGCGTTTTTAAAATGAAAATACCTATTTTATAAATATAAATAATCAAACAGTCCAAAACCCTTTTGTTTGATTGCATTTATATCGATTTGATATTATACTTCACATAAGAAACCTTTCTTTCTACAACATAAATACTACAATACTACAATACAATACTACAACAGAAAAATATAATGTCAGAAAAAAATCTCAGTTTCTTAGACTGATACTAAAATAAGATTATCTTTAAAAAAGTATGTATATATTTTACTAATAAGGTTTTATACATGTAATACCTATATATACTTAATAGTGAAATGTAAAATATCTAATATATAGTCAGCACACTGTTGTATACCAGATACTTGAGAACGACGGGTGGTAGAAACTGTAACGATAGGTTCTATGCTCGGTCCTCTTAATGCTGACATGGCGTCAGCTTAACAATGTTTGTCATCAACATGGACATTACTAGAGAAGTCTGGAGTATCCATGTTCGGTGGTAGTCAGGGTCGGTATGTTGGTAAGGGTTTAGAATTAATGTCAGGCTTGTCAGTTATCTGAAACCCAGACCAAAACTACGTGGTTCAGATTCCATGTAAAGCTATAAGTCCTTTAGATTAATAGGCTGTGGGCGTATTAATTAAAATGGTCTGGAAACCCCTTACTCTGTCTGGAATCTTATTCAGACAGAGTAAGGGAGGAAGCAAGTTAAGTTACTTATAAACCTCCCAGTTAAGACTAGGATTCGAACCTGCACCATCCGTAATTCAGCTCATAAAGTTCTGAAGCTTTGACCACTCAGCCAACGGCTCTCCCAGTTTAGCATACACACTCAGCAGAAAGTGTATAAAAATACATATTGTACGGTGTGGGGTTTTTATATTATTCAGAAACTAAAAAGAATATATACATCAGGCGTTTTTAAAATGGAAATACCTATTTTATAAACATAAATAATCAAACAGTCCAAAACCCTTTTGTTTGATTGCATTTATATCGATTTGATATTATACTTCACATAAGAAACCTTTCAAGAATCATGAAAATACCTAATTTTCTATTTTAATTCATATTTTGTATAAATAAACTGCTCATTTACTGGCAGGAGTGAAACAAAATATTTGAACCGAGTTTAAGTGTTTTAATTTTGAATAACATATAGACAGTAATCTATATTTTTCAAACTTATCAATGTATTATCTAAGCTGTATTTAGTTTTTATAAACACAAAAGGATGGAGAGAGTTCATGAGTTTAAAAGTTTTTTTTTTGTATCGATTACAATCTATATATTAATAAGCACTTATTTATAACATGACATGGCTAACATATCTTACTATAATAATAATAGTTATAACACTATGGTAATTTATTAATAAGTTGTTGCGTTGTAACAGACTAATGTTGGACAATTAATTAAAAAAAAGAAATATATTAAAAAAAGAAATACAGTCCTAGAACCTAGAAATTCTAATATAAATTAAAGAATTTAATATCTTTATATTATAAATAATAATTATAAAAAAATTATATAAAAAGTGCTTTGATGTACAGTTATAATAAAGCGCAAGAAATAAAAGTGTAAACAAAAATGCTTAATAATATAGCAGATGTTTATTAAAATTCGCCAACGAAAATTTTGCATTTTTTAAAGTTCTAATCTACCATTAAACAAGATAAACATTGAAAAATTTACAAAATCAAAATTATAAGTAATAAAGTAATATTTGAAAAAAGCTCTTTACTAAAACAAGATATAGTCTGAACAAATTTTAAAAATACTTTAAAAAACTATAAATTTAAGTTATAACGCTATTAGTGTAAAATAAATTAAAATGCATACACTTTTGTATGTTTTTACTGAATTATGACAGTAAATAGAAGCTCTAACAAAATTAAATCCATAAAATTAAAAAAAATCGGTAAGTTGTTTTTTAAATGTGCTAAATTTTCAAACAAGAAAAAGTTAATTTTCTTAAAGGACAGTTAAAAAACAAAAAAATACTGTAAATTTTTTCTTATTTTATATGATACTGTATAAAGTTTTTAATTTTAATTAGAACTAACTATTATATTTAATAGGAAATTGTAACATGTAAACTATAATTTAGGATTTTTAAAATCAATAAACAACTAACTTTTAACTAATGAATAAATCAGGAGTATTAGAATTGTTTCCTTTCTTATTTTGAAACCAAACATTACCCTATATATTGAGAATTGAGGAACTGTTGGTTTTGTTATCGACTAAGAAGATCTCCAATAAGCAAAAGTGACGTGCGATCCCAGAATTCCTAATGACTCTGGGGAAACACAAATTTCCACATCTCACATTACTCTCCAAGGAATATCTATGTCAGGATATTTGTCAAGGCTTCCGTCTCTGAAGACCTGTCATATCTAAGGGTGATCAGCTGTTCATCACAGCAACGCTAATTTACATATGGAAGCAAATGTTATTGTTAGTCAAAAATACTGATGACAAATTATTAATTCTGCAGCTTGTTACGTGTTTAATTGATAAAAAACGATTGCCTTAGTACGTAAAAAAAAAAAAAAAAAAAATAATACTAACCATAGTTATAATGTAGTTGGTAAACAAACAACTGCACTATTTAAATAACAATTTCTTTTACTACGTACAAATGGTTATTTCAAAGTAACATTATACTACAACAGAAAAATATAATGTCAGAAAAAATCTCAGTTTCTTAGACTGATACTAAAATAAGATTATCTTTAAAAAAGTATGTATATATTTTACTAATAAGGTTTTATACATGTAATACCTATATATACTTAATAGTGAAAGGTAAAATATCTAATATATAGTCAGCACACTGTTGTATACCAGATACTTGAGAACGACGGGTGGTAGAAACTGTAACGATAGGTTCTATGCTCGGTCCTCTTAATGCCGACATGGCGTCAGCTCAACAATGTTTGTCATCAACATGGACATTACTAGATAAGTCTGGAGTATCCATGTTCGGTGGTAGTCAGGGTCGGTATGTTCGTAAGTGTTTAGAATTAATGACAGGCTTGTCAGTTATTTGAAACCCAGACCAAAACTACGTGGTTCAGATTCCACGTGAGGCTGTAAGTTCTTTAGGTTAATAGGCTGTGGGCGTATTAATTAAAATTACTACACTCATTCACCCATATCTCTACGTTTGATGTCTTCATGACGAATAAATGATATATTGTAACTAAATGTAACATTTTTGTATTTCTATAAATATTATTATTTGATTCATCAGTGATCTTTTTTACACTCCAGTTAAATTCACTGCTCAAATATAATTTCTGTACAAAATACTCTAAAAGTTCTCTACTATGAATAAAAGAAAGAAATGTTTTTTATTCTTTAATGATTCTTTAATATTCTAATTCATCTTATTTGTTTGTCTAAGAATTTAAGAATTTCCAACAACTTGAATAGAACAATAATCTATTGTATTATATTAATTAATACGTTAATTAATCAATAAAAACGAATACAAAATACAAGATACTAACTAATTTGAAGTATAACTTCAAAATTACTCAAAAATAATATCTTAATTTGATTTTTATTCCACTCTTTACATGTTTTGTGTAAACCAAAATGACGTTTGTCTCAAATTATTTTGCACATAATTTATTCTTTGAAATTAATAACAATGAGATTTTTGAAACCCCACAAAAGAACTGTTGTCTACAAATACCAATGGTTTACATATTTCATTTTATATTGTATGATATATTGACACTTTCTGTTTCTTAGGCTTAAAATATTAAAAATATCACAATTAATTAGAAATTATAGCAAGGTATTATATGGCTTATACACCCTATTATAATTATTCTTAGGAAATTTTCTTGCATATAAATGAAATTATCTTCGTCAAAAAGTTAATCAATAGATTTTCAATATATTTTAATTGTATATACATAATACATAATTATACAGGGTGGAAAAAATATGGAAACGCTTTTACAACTTTTGTACGTCTTCACTTGTAAAAGTGAAATCTTGTATATGATCATGGTTACAAATAAAATACTTTTTGAAACCCATTAGTAACATTTTTTCTTTTCAGGGGGATGGCCCGTGAGGATTTGAATAAAAATCGTCAACGTATTCGAACGTCGAGTTTGGTATCAAATGAAAGGTCTATTCAAGAGACATTTAAATCGTCAATTGCCGCGAACCGGACTTTGAAAGGTCTATCCTTTCCAGAGTAGCGGTCATTTGAATTTTAAAGTAACTAATTTAAAAAATATAATTTCTCTGCTATTTAACAGTTTTAAGTAAACCATTCTGATGAAAAATTATACTTTATGGAACACAATTATTAAACAAAATTATATTATCAAATTATCTACGGAAAAAAATAATGTGGTTGTGAAAGCGTTTTCATATTTGCTTCCCACCCTGTATTAAGATAAATTTTCTTTTAACATTTATTTATTTTTTAGTGATTAAAGGGGAGGTTTTAGAGCATCTGGGAGCTTTATTTATCATTCACTTGATCGAAAGACCTACTTAAGTATCTTGCTTCCCCATAAAGATCCAATCTCTTTGTTGACTACTCCTGTTTTACAAGAGGAGGTCCCGTTCGTAAAGCACACGCACTTTTTTCTACACATTTTCAAGAAAGAAACTTCGGTATTTTACGTAATTCACTTTAATCTTGAAGCTAAATACACAGGGTGTTTCCAAACACGTTCCAAAACTTAAAGTTATGATTCATAGGGTAAATATAAATAAAATTGTTACTATACATATAGGTTTTAACATGCTTCGTTTTAATATGGCTGCCATTTTCGTATTTTCACTAAATTATTTAATTTCATAACTCCTTACAATACAGTACTTAAATTTCTAATGAAGGTTTGTTATGCTTTTTGAAAGGGTGTAATAATATTATTTAAATATTTGAAATATTTTAAAATTGTGGCACTTAAAACTTTTAATAGTAAATTGCGCAAAAACACGTAAACTTAAAAAAAAGCACAAGTTACAATAATTCTCAAAACGTAATAACAAATCTAACAAGTCTTAGGTGAAAAACATATGTTCATAAATAAAGGAGTAAAAACAATTTAGGCAACACGATGTATGATCTGTTAATTTAATTATTAACCATTAAATTGCTGGTGTTAAATGCATATCATATGAGCTGATAAAGTAAATACTAAACTGCTGATACTTTAGCATTATCATGGTATAACTCACAAAGAATATTTACATGTCATAAACTAATTTGTCAACAATGAGTAAACTGCAATATGAACGCAAACATTACAGCAGTTGAATATTTACTTTATCATCCACCAGCAATTCAATGTCTAATTAAATTAAACAGATCATACATCGTATTGCCTAAATTAGTGTTACTTCTTTATTTATGAACATATTTTATTCAAATAGGTCTTGTTAAATTTGTTAATACATTTTGCAACCTCTTTTATATCAATATCATTTTTTCTAAGTCTATGCGTTTTTGCACAAATTGAAATTAACATTTTTAAAATATTAAATATATTTAAATAATATTATTACACTCTTAAAAATAGCATAAAAGGTACCTCCATTCCAAATTTGAGTGCTGTATTGTAGGGAGTTATTAAATTAAACCTAATTTAGTGAAAATATGAAAATGGCCGCAATATTGCAAACAAAGCATATTAGGACCTATATGTTTAGGAACATTTTTACTTATTTTTACCAATTTAACTATAAGCAAAGTTTTGGAGCATAGTTTGGGAACACTTTGTATAATTAAGGAAATTTATGTAATGGTTTGAGGCTAAATTTGAATAAAAGAGTGGATTTTACACAACTTGTCGTGAATAGATATTAATTATTATTTTAAACACTCAAGCTACATAGCTTCTATGTGTATTGGTATATAGATAGTTTTTTGAAAAGTGTTACAATTATTATAACTAAACATAAATGGCTCTTAGGTTTCTTATAACAAAGTAATTTGCAATTTAAAACGTATATAAAATTAAGAAATATTTTAAAATGTCGTAAGATAAATATTCAACAAATAACAGCACTTATTTTAAATAAAAACGGTAAAATAAATCTATCAAATTTGCCACATGTCGTCAATATCTAACACGTCCTAAGTGTTGTTTTAACTTCAAGGTGAGACGGCTCAGGTGTGGTTTATTTTCTTCAAGGTAACTTAAAGCTGAAAATTGGTTTCCCATCCCACCTACGGCTTTGTCTCTAAGGTGATTTACCTCAATGTTTATTTTTCCGAAATGTGGTAGTTTACCTTAAAGCGACGTAATGTCACGTCATTGAATTGATAACTGTCGTGTCTATAGTTTGGGCGGGTGTGATGTAGGTATCGTGTTCGTAAGGTTGGTCGATGGGCTATAAGTGTCATGTTTGGGTGGTGGGTAGGAGGGTCCAATGTGTCATGTTCGTGTGGTGGGTAGGAGGGTCCAAAGTGACGTGTTCGTGTGATGGATTAGTGGGTCCAAAGTGTCGTATTTGCGAGCTGGGCGGGTGGGTCCAAAGTGTCGTGTTCGTAAGGTTGGTCAATGGGCCATAAGTGTCATGTTCGTGTGGTGGGAGGGTCCAAAGTGTCGTGTTCGTAAGGTTGGTCGATGGCCCATAAGAGTCATGTTCGGGGAGTGGATGGGAGGGTCCAGTGTCGTGTTCGTGTTGTGGATTTGTGGGTCCAAAGTGTCGTGTTCGTGTGGTGGATTTGGGGGTCCAAAGTGTTGTGTTCGTGTGGTGGATTTGTGGGTCCAAAGTGTCGTGTTCGTGAGGTGGGCGGGTGGGTCCATAGTGTCGTGTTCGTAAGGTTGGTCAATGGGCCATAAGTGTCATGTTCGGGTGGCGGGTGGGAGGGTCCAAAGTGTTGTGTTCGTGTGGTGGATTTGTGAGTCCAAAGTGTCGTGTTTGTGTGATGGATTTGTGGGTCCAAAGTGTGTTGTTCGTATGGTGGGCGGATGGGTAATAAGTGTTGTGTTCGTAGGAAAGGTGGATGGGTCATAAGCATCGTGTTTATAAGGTGGATAGAAGAGTTATAAGTGTTGTGTTTGAAAGGTAGGTGGGTGGGTGATAAATGTAGTGTGTGTAGGGCGTGCGGTGGACATAAATTTGTATTGTTTGTATTTTGGGTAGGTGAGTCATAAGTGACATGTTCATGTGACAATACAATAAAATGAACAATTTATATGTTACTGTTGGAAGGTATCACAGCTAATTAAAGGTCTATCCATATCGACAAGGTTTGAAAGGCCCAACTTTGTTTAATAGACAGTCAAACTAATGGAAAATATTTCTCTAGTTCATTATAAAAGAATGCATTAATTCATCCACACTCTTTCGAAAACCAAAGTCAACTAAATGCATATCATTTAATATAGATATTACGTCAACATAAATCTAGTGTAGTGTCATCATAAATTAGGTTTATATTGAACTTTATATTAGGATTGTTACTATCTGAATAAACGATGTTTACAAAACAATTTAAATATGAAAAGAAATCTTAAACTTAACATCAATTGTTTCGATTAATTTTAAGATAGTTTACTATAAACAATCTATATTTATTAGTTATATTCAAACGTTGCTTAAAAAAATGAAAACAAAAAACTCTTTAAAGTAACTCACTTAATGGTCCACATTCAATTTCCCTTTCTGCCATAAGAAGGATTAGGGGAAAGCTCAACTTAACTAGCGCTGATCAGCCTAAGCTAAGCTATTCCTCAGCTGGTGATGATCTTATAGCAAATGTGAATTTAAGGAAAATACATCCATCAAACAACTGTACATCATCTAATAACATTTGCGTTGTGAAAATAACGTTCGATACAAATGTATTCTAATTAACTTGCCATAATTGCCATATAAAGCCAATTAAACACACGAGTTAAGTGTTAGAGAGGGCCTTTTGCCCAAAAATTTATTTCACACCTTTAACTTTTTTCACAAAAATTTATTTCGCACCTTTAACATTTTTTAAAGTTTAAACATATAAAACTAGAATATTAGTAAAATGCTTCACTCAACCCTTTGTTTACTTTTACAAAAGAGTGATCTGATATTATAAAATGATTTCTGAGCGTAAACGGATATTTTAAATCTAAATAAAGTTTTAAAAAAACGTAGCTAGACCGAGTATGGACTAATAAACTACTAATTTACTTATATAAATGATCATATTAATACATACTTCGCAGTTTCACTTATATAAAATAATGCAAGAACCAAACAGAACCAATGTTAGAACTTCGATCATTTAATGAACCAATCAGTGAATATTGTTTCTCTAAAGTCTGTAGACAGTGGTGTTACAATGTTTGTCGTTTGACCAATTAGCTTGTCTAACCTGACCAGTGTTGGCTTTGTACCTCAACAAAGGAAATGAAGGCAGCACGTTGTTAGACCAAACTAATGGACCCAACCAACACAAAGGAAATGAAGGCAGCCCATTGTTAGACGAAACTAATGGACCCAACAAACATACAGGAAATGAAGGCAGCACGTTGTTAGACCAAACTAATGGACCCAACAAACACACAGGAAACGAAGGCAGCACGTTGTTAGACCAAACTATTGGACCCAACAAACACACACAGGAAATGAAGGCAGCACGTTGTTAGACCAAACTAATTAACCTAACAAACGTACAGGAAAAGAAGGCAGTACGTTGTACACCAAACTAATGGACCCAACAAATACACTGAAAATGAAAGCAGCACGTTGTTAGACCAAACTAATGGACCCAACAAACACGCAGAAAATGAAATCAGCACGTTGTTAGACGAAGCTAATGGACCCAACAAACACACATAAAATGAAGGCAGCCAGAAGTTAGACGAAATAATGGACCCAATAAACACACAGGAAATTAATTCAGCACGTTGTTAGACGAAATTAATGGACCCAACCAACACACAGGAAATGAAGGCATCCCATTGTTAGACGAAACTAATGGACCCAACAAACATACAGGAAATGAGGGCAGCACGTTGTTAGACCAAACTAATGGACCCAACAAACACACAGGAAATGAAGGCAGCACGTTGTTAGACCAAATTAATGGACCCATCAAACAGACAGGAAATGAAGGCAGCACATTGCTAGACGAAATTAATGGACCCAAAAAACGTACAGGGAACGAAGGCAGCACGTTGTTAGACGAACTAATGGACCCAATAAACAGACAGGAAATGAAGGCAGCACGTTGTTAGACGAAACTAATGGATCAAACAAACACACAGGAAATGAAGGCAGCACGTTAGACGAAACTAATGGATTCAACAAACACACATGAAATGAAGGCAGCACGTTGTTAGACCAAACTAATGGACCCAACAAACACACAGAAAATGAAGGCAGCAAGTTGTTAGACGAATCTATTGGACCCAACAAACAGAGAAAATGAAAGCAGCATGTTGTTTGACGTAATTAATATTTCTTGTCTATCATTCATCATGAAGATCCGATCATAAGCGACATGGATGAATATTAGAGGTGAAAGATTGGGATGAATATAGATGAACTATTTAGTCATTGTTACTATCTATGGTCAGTTGTTTCTTAGAAAGACATTTGTTATAGACCAATCGCCAGAGTAACTAAGGGACCTACAGGTCTACAAGTTGAATCGTAACCACATAGTATTGGTCTGATTTTCTGCTGATCGACAAGCATGATACACAGATATCTTCCCCACAAAACCCAGACTACCACCCAACATGGTCACCCCACAATTCTCTAGTAGGCCTAATGTCCATGTAGATTACAAAACGGTGTTTCGTACCATAATTATTAATGTTTACATATTTGATTACTCAGCTATTTGTAATTCAATTTTATCATACAAGGTATCGTTGGATTTGTCTTTAAATTCTACACTTTTTACCTTTTGACAAGATTTGTTATATTGATAACTGTTCTCATGAATTTTGAAATTATAGATTTTAAATGGATACCATATTGAAACGGCTTTAGTTACAGAAAATTAACTTGAAAGATTCATATATAATAGGCCTACAACACACATGAAGCCCAAATTTGAAATTTCTAACTCAAAAAGATCTTAAGTTATAAAATTTTTTTTAAACACATACAGCCGTTTTTCTAGCCGTTTTATTCATATGGTTGTACGATGTTTTTTGTTTGTCTTGACCCAAGGAACATACCTACAATATATTTAAAGAGAGTTCACTAAGATCCTGTATATTTAAACACATTCATATACAGTAAAATATAACATCGTATCTCGATTTCAAAAAAATTAACTAAGTGCGTTTTCCTTAGAGAATGTTACTGGTTTAAATTGGAACAAATATATCTAATTGTAGTATCCCATAGACTCAGTGAATTCCTTGTGCCAGACAAGTATGTCCTGTACTGTTTAGGGGGTACCGCATAGTCCGGCCATTACTTGATATTGATTTTACCATCATCATCAGCTTCAAGAAAATAACACAAATGTGTGTCAACAAGTTATGAAATATACCTCGTATCAAATAGTTTCATAACGAGTAAATCAACAAAAAATACGATAAGAGTTTAACCTATTTCGTCAACAAATACCCTGCAATATATTTCGTCATTTTTTCATGATAGGTACAACTATACAGTACATGTAGTAGACATAGGAATAAAGGTATTAAAACTGCATGAAAAAATCTCGAATGAATGTCAAATAAAACTATACAAAACTCATTGACGTCTCATCACGAAATAACTCGTGACGGTCCGCCGAGACCCAAACATCATGATCACTAGTTTAACTGTGATGCTGACAATACACATAAAGAAACGATCATTTGACACTATACAATATTATTTGTTCAACAATATGATATAGGCCTATTTATAATACGATATATTTAATTTCTTAAGTCTTTAAACATTATTATTTAATGACCAGAACTTATTTATTTGGATTTATACTATATATTGAATATGTCAGCAAAAACGCTATTTTGACATTTCAGTATCGTTGCATAACCTTGACCTTGACTGACCTATGTCGGCAGTTGGCACCCATTGTTTATTGTTTATGTGGGGTTAGTTTGTCAATTGCTATGATGTTTTAGTTCAAATCTATTATCGTGTATTATTCACAGATGTAAATTTATAAATTACAAACATAATAAGGTATTTATTAAGATTAGGGTTACTTATTGAAGACGCTCTGATAATTTACATAAAATTGCTTTGTTCTATATAAATACATTTATTTTTTTAATTTTTATTGTAAAATTACTTTTCCATATAAAGTCAAGAAAATATTTGCATGAAAAATATTATAATACACATATACCCATTTAAAAAAATGTTATTCAAAATCCAGTTTACATAATACGCGTATTTATGTATAAAATGCACAAATATTACGGTGATCGATTTCGGTGAACCACGCTCACCTTCCTCAGACCAAAGGGATTCACAAAAGAATGGAAAGGGGTGTTCAACAACTCAATTTATAGGCCTATGATCACGTAACCCCATTGGCTAGAATCATCAAATGGCGAATGTTGTGATAGTATTGGTTAATTCCTATTGCTCGTTATTGGTTAATCACAACTGTTTGGTTGGTTTTAAGATGAAAGAAAATACTTTGGAAAATAAAGTAATTCTAAGATTTTTATCTATATTTACTAGCCTACTAGACTAAACGCATTATGTAAAGCAGGATTGTGCACAGTATTTGAACTTACGGGTGGGTCTTAGAGGGTTGAAAGAAATACATAAATATCCTTATGTATTTGTGAAAAGCAATAAGTAAACTGTACGAATACAAAAATTCAGTCAACTATCAACTACACACATGAGTGAGATGAGTGTAGAAGAACAACTGTAGTCATTGTTACTATGGTTCATTGTTCCTTAAACATTAATACATTTTATTTAATTCACTTATAAATAGGACAATAGCCAGGGAAACTAAGGTTACGTGGAACCTTTACAGCTAAGGTGGTGCAATCCGGGTTTTGGTAAGTGAATTATTTCCCAATTTTATGATTAAGATTTTTTAATGTACCTTCCCTTAGGACATAAAAAATATTTTAAAAATTGTTTAACTACCATATTAGAGTTTGAGGCTTTATGAAGGGGTGAATTTAGGTGATTTTAAATCACTACTAAGACAAACCCGTTCAAAGTACAAATTTAATTTGTTCTAACTACGTTTTCTATACATAACTGAAGGCATTAAGATGTTTTTCATTTAAATAAAAAACTTGAAATATTTATAATTTTAAGGTAAATAATGATTTTGTAATGAAAAACATCTTAATACCTTCGGTTATGTGTAAAAACGTAGTTATAAAACATTAAATTTGTACTATGAGTGATTTTTTCCTAATATTGATTTTAAATCAACTAAATTAACCACATCATAAGGCCACAAGTTCTAAATAATGGTTAACATTTTTAAAAATCCTCTCTCAAGGGAAGGTACACTAACTACTTTTGATTGTACAATTAAATGGGAAATAATTAACTCACCGAAAACCGATTGCACCACCTTAAGGAAACGTTATTAAGATAACAGACATATCTGTAAACGGTTCCTAAGAAAAAAATACTATTACACTTGTATTACTACAAAAAACTTTAATTACCACATTGACAACATCTCATCAGTCATAAATTTCAACAAAAACTTGTATTAAAATTTTTTTAATCAAATGGTACGATACTTCTAAAAGTTACCGTGCATATTACATACATTTCAATAATATTAGTACGTAATACGTCTTTTGAATAATTAAAAAGAAGAAATCCCATATAACAATCACAAAAATTACGGTCTTTTCCAACAACTCTTATTCCATTGAGGGAGATCGCTCTGAATCCGAAACTGTCGTGTTCTTAGTTATGGTCAGGTGCAAGAATATTTATAAGTGATGGAAAACTTTGTTTAAATAGTTAGAGTTTGCCACCATGATATAAGTAGACATTAGACATAGTTTTCCATAACAAAGCGTAGTAATATACTTTTTTTTTTAATTTCAGATGGAGTTAATATTGGTATTATTCGTTTTGCTATAATTTTTTTCCAAAACCACCAATAAAAAACACTTTTTACTAGGTCTTTCACCAGCTGGTATCATCAGGTAACACAAATTTATTGTTGGTTATAAACTATATAAGAAATGTTCTTCTCTATATCGAAATGTTCCTCTAAAAGAAACAAAGAAATTATTTGAAAAGTGATTCACATCAATAAATTTATGCAAAGAAGAAAAGGAAGAATATTTGATATTAGTAAACACCTGTATGAACCAAAATATATTTCAATTCAATGACAAATTCTATCTACAAACAGGAGGTACTGCCATGGGAAATCCACTGTCCTGTTTTGTGCCCAACCTATTCATGAGCAATTTTCAAATAAAAGCCAGAGAAACATTACCATATTTTCCTCAATATTGTTTTAGATATGTTGACGATATATTTACAATCAAAATTTTAAAAACTTTTGTCAATTAAACTCTTTTAACCCAACAATAAAATTTACTTATGAAACTGAATGTAATTCTAAATTACCATTTATAGAAAATTTAATTGCAAGAAGCGGAAATTCTCTAAAACTTGATTTTGATATTTATAGAAAACCAACGCATACAAACAGATTCATCACTAATGATTCATATCATCCTCCAGCTCAAAAAAGATCTGCATTCCATAGTATGATTTATATATTACTAAACACACCCTTAAATCAAGAAAATTTCGAAAAAGAACTTTCATATGTAAAAAATATTGCTACTTACAACGGTTATAATCCTACATTAATAGATAATATGTTAAATAAATATACTAAGCAAAAGATTAAAAAATCAAGAACTACATTATTATAAATAAAAGAAAAGGAAGAACATTACTGGGCAAGCTTTACCTTCAATAAGCATTTATCAAAAATCATTCAACATTCCTTCAAGAAAAATGCAAATATAATTACTTCATTCAATCTGTAAACAAATTAAAAAACAAACCTAATAATCCTAATGACAAAATTAAAAATGAAAAACTATCTGGAATTTATGAAATTAATTGTGACAGTTGTAAAGAAAAATAAATAGAACAAACAAAGAGAAATTTAAAAATAAGATTTAAAGAACAAATTTCACATATTAAATTTAACAGAGAAGAAAAATCAGCAGTTGCTAAACATTGCTTAACAACAAACCATAACATCACAAAAGAAAATTCAAAAATAATAAAATCCGTTTCACTTTCAAAACATTTAAATGCCTGGGAAACCTATTTTATTAACAAAAGAAGTGATTCATTTTTAATGAATAATGAAAGTGGGGATTTATTAAAAATTCTCATTTATTATATAACATTTTATAAAAAATTATATACTCTTATATATATATATATGTATATATATATATATATATATATATATATATATATATATATATGAATTTACCATATATTTATTATTATATTCTTTTAATTATTTGCATATGTTTTTCAAATTTATTATTGTCTTGTTTTGTTTATAACCAAAAATAAATTTGTGCTGCCTGATGATGCCTGATGCTATGCTGACGAAAGGCCTAGTAAAAAGTGTTTTTATTGGTGATTTTGTAAAAAAATATAGGAAAAAAATATATACTTCTTGTTTTATAAGTTCTTTGTTAATTTAGAGTGGAAACAAATTTTGTTTTTACAATTTATCTAAGTAATTTTTTACTTAGACAAAATTATAAAATTAAGTTTTCCAAGTATACAAATATTGTATTGTTTTAAAATATATTATTATTTACTGAGCATGCCGTCTCAGAGGCTACAGCTTTGGACGAACCTTTGAATTCCAAACTGAGCTAACGGTTGGTATATATAAAAAGTTCACGCTCAGGCCTTCGGGCCCATGTGAACTAGCGGTAGAAGTTTTAAATCTAAAAGTAAAATATGTTAATTTGTGTATGCTCGTAAAAAGTTATTATACAATCATCTATACATGTAACTGCTGTTTGACGTTATGTAGAACACTATCTCACTATTGTCACAACAGAATGTACGTTTTATACATCTTAAGTGTACGTTTCCAGTTAGGGATGGGAAATGTTTTCAGCATATCGATATATTGCAGACAAAATATCGATCTAACGATAACACCGAAAGAAAAATTGCATGTTTTGAACGCATAAGAGGCAACTTATAGGCCTAAATGTGTTTTTTCTAATAGTGATGATTTTGAGGAGATAGAATAACGTCAATATTTATTGGTATGATATATCGGACCAAAATATCTATATAGCCGATATTTTTGAAAGAAAATACTGATACTAATATATCGATATATCGAAACATATTTATCGATATTTCCGATACATCGATATATCGTTGCCATTCCTATTTCCAGTAGGTAGTAGATGGGATTGTCAGATATGGGTCTGACCGATGGTTCTCAGGGCTACAGATCCTGGGCTGATAACAGTTACTTGTAAGATTGTAGCTGAAAGGTTTCCCATATAATCTTATATATCCTCACCTACCTTTTCGTGTTCTATTAGAATTATTGGTTTGTGCCTATTTACGTATATATAAAAATAATAGAACAAATTAACAATACTTTATAGTACCTTACTATACCTGTAAAATTATCAATAAAAACGTTTAAAAACTATAAATATCATAAAAATAAATAATCCATTCTCAGACCTTAGAGTGAGTCTAGCAATTGTATTCTCGTAATTATGATTTTTTTAAGTAATATAATTGTTGGGTTGGCATATTTTAGATTTGTCACTTTACTGCCCCTTTTTGCTTTGACATAGCTTTTGAGTAATGTGGAAACTGATTCTATAAGGTTAATGAAACTAATTCTAGCCTACTTTAAACAAATCTAAACTCAGTAATTATCGTAATTAAGTATAATATACGAATACGTTTTGCTCCTAATCAAATAATATATATATATAATTAGTGTTAAACAACAACAACAATTAGTAATTTTAATAAAAAAAAGATTAAATACCAATAGGTTCTTTTATTAAATATTATTTCCTTAAGGGATTTCAATCGAAAAGTATTTTGAAAATAAAATTAGATTGACAGAAAAATATATTTAAAAAATAGCTATGAATATATTGTTACGTAAAGTGGCTAATTTATCTTCCCTAGGTTCGTAGCTCCTTAAGGAACTGTGCAATATACTTTTTCAAAATATTTAGAAAATAGCGGACAAAAATTAACAACCAACCTAGTACAAAATAAAACTTTAAGAAATAATGTTTAAAGTGTGATAATTTTTATTCAATAAATGACACCTGTAAAAGTTTTAAGTTTAAAATTTTACAAATATTTTTAAATTTACAATAACTTCTACAAACGAGGGAGTTATTTATTTTTGTAAAGTTTGCAAGGTGAAGCAGGGGGTGGTAAGGAAGAGAAAGAGAAGGCATACAAGTTGTGTATTAGTGAGGCAGGTTGTTTGTTACTCCTGGTGACAATCGTCTGAAATCTAGAAATAAATTCCTTGGAGCACTCAACTGGGCACCTGCATGTTAATCATCCTTAAAGTTACTCCCTCTTCAAAACCAAACCAAGCAAATGAACTAATAGTAATGACCGAGTCACCCTGATGAGGACGACTGCAATATAGTCGAGACGTTGCAATTTCGTACAGTTGTACCTTGTTGTACGCTTGCTACACTAATAAACCTAGTAAGCGTGGTACATGTTTGCAATATTATTGCTCTTTAAAGAGAATATGGAGACAACAATTAAACATAAATTGTAATAAGTTTCTGGTATTGAACTATCTTCCAATAGGAAAATCAATAAACCAAGGCGTTCTTACGTCACTACTATTTTTTTAATTATATGATCAAAATACGAAATAAATCAATTTTAAAGATTTTTTGAGACGTGGAACATTGAACAGAATACATAAATTAACGGTTACCTTTTTCATCCTTTTAACCATCCTCTGCCCACTCTCCATAGACTAATACTACTACATTAAGCCATAAAGTATAGAAATTATATTTTTAGTCCATTATAACTTTTTTTTATTCGTGCTGTTCATTTGAACTACGTTCAGAAGGCACAATTCTCACCTTTATCCAAGAGGAATTTAATCTTACTTATTAAGTTCGTGTATCTAACATAAACTAACTTAAACGAAATATACAATATTTTAAGAAGCATACATTTTCATATTTTAAGAAAAAATAAAAATAATAATCTCTTAAATTCATTCTTAAAGTCAAATCACTCCGTTAAATAGGAAATATGAGGAAATCATAAAAATCTAATAGTACCGCCATTGGTTTTTGGCAATAATCCAGCCTTCAATTTGGAAAGTATCCAAGTGCTATATTCTTTCTTAAATTTGTCTTGAAGAAAATTGAACTCTTTTTTTTCCTATAGATTAACGTTAAATTGTTGGTATTTGTAATATAGATAAATGTTTTCTTTAATATTTTCTTTTTTAAGGAGTTACTGATCTCCTTTTTGATCCTACTCCACTAATTCTCCATACACAAGTGATTTGTGAAAAAAACTGTTCAGAATTTTCACCTTGTTCTGTACCGGGGCTAACCAGTACAGAACAAGGTGAACATAAATGATAAAAAAATAACAGACAAGGCCAGGATAGGAACGAGTGCTATCTCTAACCCAGATTCAAAGCCAGGACGCCTTAGACTGCTCGGCCACCGGCTCTCTAGTTCAATAATAATACACAAATACTTCTTAGTTTTGGTAGTTTTTTTTCAGAGTGTGCCATTTCTAAAAGAAACGAATCAATTCGGAGCTGACCTTTGCAAAACAAGGTAGCTCCGAACAAGATGTAGTTGTTGCTTGTCTTAAGAAACTACTGATCCGGATAAGGCAGGAATTGTGTTGTTCAGCCAAGTGCGAGTATACTTATCTAGGGACTTACTAAGTAAATACTTTGTTACTTCACTTACTAAGACACACGTTTTAACCTTAGAATTACTATTGTTAACTAACATAATTTGATACTATATTACTCTCTTATTAGACATTTAATGAACAAAAGAAAATCATATACTATTATTCATTATTCATCTTTATTCGTTTGAAACATTTTATATTTGTACAAACACGTCTATTCTAAAAATATGTATAATACTAAATTAAATTAAAACTAAATTAAAATTAAAATAGTGTTACAATAAATCACTAAATTTATAATAACACGTCCAAGAAATAATGTTTAACTTTAGATTTAAAAACTGGGAATGATCTCTCATCTCTAATATTCAATGGCAGTTTGTTGTATACAGTAGTGCAAACATAGTAAGGCCCTTTTTCAAACAAAGTTGTGTTGTGCTTCAATACTGTCAACATCTCTCTAGTCCGAGTGGGATATTGATGAAATGTACCATTTTCAACAAAAATATTTGGGTGTTTCTTGACAAAAATACATGCCTCATAACCAATCAGGCCAGCCAAAGATAGAATTCGGAGTTCACAAAAAAGTGGCTTGCAAGAGTTCAGTCTTGTTCGCCCTGCTATGGCTCTCACACACCATTTTTGGAGGGCAAACACTCTTGTGAAATTTGATAAACTTGATGGACCCCAGAAAATAATCCCGTAACGCATAATCGATTCAGCATGAGAGAAATATACAGTCCTTAAAATCTCAGGGCTGCACCTTAGCTAAATGGCTGAGAGCGTAGCACATGTTGCGTAGTCTCTTACAAACCTGATCAACATGGATGTTCCAATTTAGCCTCTCATCAATATGAACACCAAGGAATTTGACAGATGATTTCTGTTTTGCTTCTTCACAGCCCAATCTGATTTGTCCTTGGTAATGTGTCTTTTTGGAGCTACCCAGATGAAATTGGATGAAATTAGTTTTGCTGATGTTTAATTTGAGTTTGTTTGCAGAAAACCATTTATGAAGGGCGTCAAGAAGATTATTAGTGGTAGATACAACGGCGTTTTGAGATTCTTTGGAAACACAATTGGAGCAATCATCAGCAAACATGACAATATTAAGTTCTGGTGAAATTTTTGGAAGATCGTTAATATATATCAAAAATAGTATTGGGCCTAAAATAGAACCCTGGGGTACTCCAGTCACTATGGGTTTATAAGAGGAATGCATTTTTTGGCTACCTAGATGGATTTCAACTGTTTGACTCCGATCAGTTAAATACGAATGAAACAATTTTAGTGCATGTCCTCTCACACCATATTTTTCAAGTTTTATGATAAGGAAATTGTGATTCACAGAGTCAAAAGCCTTACCTAAGTCACAAAAAACACCAAGAGAATGGTGACCAATATCCAAAGACTGAGTGAGGTCATTTATCAAACTGAAAATTGCTGATGAAACTGATTTTCCTTTGCGGAAACCATGCTGCTTAATGGAAAAAATATTATTTTTTTCTAAGAAAGTTTCTAGTTGCTGGCATATTATTGTTTCAAGAACCTTAGAAAACGAGGAAAGAATCGATATCGGCCTATAGTTTTCCGAGATATGTTTGCTTCCACCTTTGAACAATGGAACTACTTTACTCACTTTCAGTGGTTTTGGAAATATTGCAAAACTAATACTTGCGTTACAAATATGAGTAAAAACCGAACTAATTGAAGAAAAACACTTCTTTAATAGCGAACAAGGGATCTCATCTACACCTGCCGAGTTAGTATTCCTTAACTTCATTACCGATTTCTCCACGTCCGAAACAGAAACTTCAGAGAAATAAAGACTATTTACAGGTGATACAATATTATTCTGAAAATTATGTTCTCGATTGTCGTCAGATAAACTATGTAATCCTAACTTAGAAAAATATGTGTTTAGATGTTCAGCTACCTCATTACTGTCTTTCACCAGTTTTTTATTTAAAAATAACTCTATTTTTGCATTGCCTTTGGATGATTTGAGATTAGTGTTATTATTAACAATGTTCCAAATTGCCTTAGAACGACTTTGTGATTTTAAAATGCTACTGTCATGAAACGATCTTTTTTCATTGTTTATATTACTTTTATACAAACTTATTTTTTCATTGATAATTTGATCAATTTCAAATGTTTAAGGAAGTGACTTTAAAAACTGAATGTGTTCTTTTTCTCTTTTTAAGTCAGGCGATATCCATTTTTGGGGCTTTTTCTTTCTTAAATTCACTTTTTTTTCTTTGTAAGGGAACGCTAAATCAAAATAGAAACGAAATATCCCATAAAATACCAAAAACTTATCATCTGGATTATCTACTGCATATACCTCCTCCCAATTTTCCATTTTTAGTGCATTATTAAAACTTAATATTGCATCTTCTGTGAAGTAACGTTTTCTGACTAAAACTTGTTGGGTGACCTGTGTAGTAGTAGGCAAACAATTAAATTTAAGTAACTGAGCTTTATGATCTGAGAAAGTCATATCTAAATTACCTATATGGACAATGTTTTCAGAGTAAATGTTTGTTATTACATTATCAATTTAATTTCCACTATTTGGCGTGACTCTTGTTGGTTCTTTTATTAATACTCTAAATCTATACAAGTCAATAATGTCAAACATAAATAAAGTTTCTCGTTTGCTCAGATCATGAAATGGTAAATTAAAATCTCCACACAATATAGTTTTAAAGCCTGAATGTTGAGTTTCAATAAATATTTCATTTAATATATTTTGAAAAGTGTTGTAGTCACCAGTTGGAGGCCTATAAATGACTATAATATTAGTTCCTATGCTTGGTATCGATATACCCGTACATTCACAATGTGATTCGACCGACATATTTACTACATTATTCATCTCTTTAAAATGCAAAAACCCTTTCAAAAATATGGCAACACCACCCCCAACATAAGTCTGCCTATTTACAGCAGATACTAGCTTGTAGTTCATAAAATGTGCAATATTCAAATTATTGTTATGCAACCAAGTTTCACTTATACACACTATGTCTGGATCTACATCATTTAAAAATACATTAATCATATTAATTTTATTGCAAATACTACGGGCATTAAAATGAACAATGCTTAACAGGTTATTTTTACCTTTTTTTACTGACTGTTGAGGATTACGTTTTTTAGAAAGTATTGGAAAGCCTAAATACTCTTAGAAACTCGTAAACATTTATAGGTATACTACTCTATTTTAGTGATGTTAATTGAATTTATAATTGATTTATTTTGCTTATTTTTATAAAAACAAAAGGGAAATAGGTCGTCATAATAATACTTATTTGTAATATTTTTTAATTCGTTTTCCAATTTACACTACAGTATATTCTCACTTCACGTAAGTACAATACGGTAAAAAAGTTCATTTGAACTAATAATTTTTTTTTATTTATTTACAAGCTAAACTTAACGAATTTTTTAAATCTTTTAAACCTTAATCATATTAATACAATTTTTCATCTTATTTGAGTAAATCTACTTTTTCTAACAAAACAGGTATTATTTCTCTAAAATTAAAAAAAGAAAAAAAGTACAATTCGTAATTTGTAGAAGTCCCTAGCTAAAAATTAGCAGTTAGTACAATATACAGTACCTGTGTGTCTATTAATAATGCACTGTTATACTAATAATTATAGTAGTATTATGCCATTCACAGAATTAATAAAATAAAACACATATTACACATGGATATCATTTTTCTTTTATGGTAAAATTATTTTAAGCTAATTTAATTAGAAACTCTAAGCTTGCAATACATGGAAAAAAAGTTTGTGTACAAACATAGTGTGCGTAGAACTATTAAATACAATTTTATACCAAGAATATTAAATTAAATTTTGTCTATTATATATTTTTAGTAAAATGTAATATAATTATTTCTGTGATACTGTTGTATTACAATACCTAAACTACATAGTGACAATATAATGGCTCTATTTTACTTTGTTAAAATCTAATGAATGATAAGGCCTTCTGTTTGAAGCTTCGTTGGAAACGATGTCAATTAGCAAAACTAATTTGGTCGCTCAGTTAAAGTGAGCTCATTTACTAAACTCGTAGAAGTTGATTTGCTCAAATTTATATTCACCAGGGGTTCCTGTCATATCGAATAGATTGTATGTGTCTTTACATCTGGTATTCTAAATTAGCAATACATTTTTCTAGAAGTAAAGCAAATAATTATCATCAAGTAGGCGTAGGCATTTACACAGTTCCTACTAGCCTAACTATTACCACGGCTTCGGACTGCGGAGGGCAAGGTCCAAGGTTCGAATCCCCACTGACCCATCGGTCAGTATTTCACTTGTTGAATAAAGTTCACGGCCTGTATGCCCATTTCAACTGCTGAGTGAAGTTCAAAAAATAAAAAATGTTTCTCCCAACAGTAAATAATAAGCTTATATTTGTGTGAATTTATCTATCAAGTCTTCATTTTGACAACGAGTTAATGAAAATGTATTTAACTTACAGGAATGAAGTTAATTGGATATGATATAAACAGTTAAGGGTATATTTAGTTTGATTTTTAAGTACTTCTAGGGGACACCCCACCACGCTTCCACCTCATTCACATCGCTCGAGTCACCATGGCCTTCGGCCTTGGTCTGTGAGCCATGGCTACATTAAAAGTAGGAATACTATTAAAAGAAAAAATATTTGATATTTTTTTTATAAACTAATTTTTTACGTATGTAATAAGCAGATTCTTCTTGTTGTTGACAACATTGTTTGTTACGTCCCTTTATATATAATCCACATAGTTACTATAGTCTAATTACTTCACTGTAATTTAACAGGAATAAAACATAAAATCTATTTTTAACGATGTATGTTTTAAAAATCAAAAAGAGTGTTTTTTCATGTATTTCTTACTTAGTTCTCTTATGCTGAGATAACCATTATATAAACTAACCAATTAACTTATTAATTGAAGATACATTTATATTCTCTTATACTTGTTATAATTATAAGCACTCTACATTTTAAAAATCATAAATATATGTTTTGTTTCCGATGAAAAAATTTGCAGTGGTATAATATTGTACTATTTTATCACAGAGCAAAGTCTTTGATATATTTTTCTTAAAAATCCAATAAGCAAACAGATTAAAACTTCTCAATTTACAAATTGTAATAACAATTTAACGTGTCTTAGAGTGTGTATGAAAGTGAACGGGGTGGGTCCCTTACTTTACCAAATTCTAATTACTTTAATATTACCGATAATAAAAAAAGTAATTATTGTTTAAATTCTCCCCAAACTCCGAGTTTGGTGGAACGAATCTTCTTCTCTTCTTATGTAGTGTCGTTGATACGAAGATTGGTTCTCAGCAGATGGGGTGGTTCCTCACGTCTTACCACAAGATATCATTCACAATACTGTCCAAATGCTTCAGTCGTTCCTATGGTATTTTTTTATTAATACAACCCTAAAATGTTGTGTTCAGGAACCTTTCATCTCACATTAGATGAATGCACAATAAGGGGGTGCAATTGGTTTTCGGTCAGTTAATTATTTCCCAATTTTATAGTCAAAGTAACTTCTTTTGAGACAGGAAAAATATTTTTTTATTTTTTAACACACATTAGATCTTGTGGTCTTTTTAAGTGGCAAATTTCGTTGATTTAAAATCATTATTCAGACAGCCCATTCAAAGTATAAATTTAATTTTATATAAATACGTTTGTTACACATAACTAAAAAGAAATTAGTATGTTTTTCATTTAAAAAAATTTAAAATATTTACACTTTAACATTTTTTAAATAAAAAAATCTTAATCCCTTCAATTATGTGTAAAAAGGGGAGTTGTGAAATATAAAATTTGTACTTTAAACGGATTTTTCTTAATAGTGATTTAAAATCAGATAAATTCGCCACTTTTTTAAGAAAGTAGTTAAACATTTTTACCGTCTCAAGTGAAGACAAATTAACTAATTTGACTATAAAGTTGGGAATTAATCAACTCAACTAAAACCAATTGCACCAAATTAAATCTGCTTTGTAATATATTATACTGAAACTAAACGTCGAGATCGGTGGCTTTTAATACTAGATAAAACTAATACTGCAAACCATTAAAATATCTCATTAAAATGAGAAAATATATTGCAACAGATTTTTAATGTAGTTATTAAAATACGAAAAATTAGGTTGGAACAGTTCAACCCTGGTGAGCGAGGGTTACGATGTGAATAATAATTATGAATGGTCAGCCCGTTTCGTCCCCAGATTGACAATCGTTAAATTATATTAGAAATGCTCGGTATATAACAAGTACTTAGTTGTAGGTTTATTGGTTTATAGCTAAACTAGGGGACACTCCTGCACGCTCGATACACCTCCGCCTTCGGTCTCGGCTTGTGACTTTTAACAACAAATAATAGTATATTAACTGTATGACGTAAACTCACAATGTTAAATTTATCTACCTACAATATCTCACTTACAATACTTACGTAGCTACATATTTTAGTATTCTCACTGACACTACTTACGTAGCTACCTATGTTAGTATTCTCACTGACACTACTTACGTAGCTACATATTTTAGTATTCTCACTTACAATACTTACGTAGCTACATATTTTAGTATTCTCACTGACACTACTTACGTAGCTACCTATGTTAGTATTCTCACTGACACTACTTACGTAGCTACATATTTTAGTATTCTCACTCACAATACTTACGTAGCTATCTATGTTAGTATTCTCACTGACACTACTTACGTAGCTATCTATGTTAGTATTCTCACTGACACTACTTACGTAGCTACCTATGTTAGTATTCTCACTGACACTACTTACGTAGCTACATATTTTAGTATTCTCACTTACAATACTTACGTAGCTATCTATGTTAGTATTCTCACTGACACTACTTACGTAGCTATCTATGTTAGTATTCTCACTGACACTACTTACGTAGCTATCTATGTTAGTATTCTCACTGACACTACTTACGTAGCTATCTATGTTAGTATTCTCACTGACACTACTTACGTAGCTATCTATGTTAGTATTCTCACTGACACTACTTACGTAGCTACATATTTTAGTATTCTCACTCACAATACTTACGTAGCTACATATTTTAGTATTCTCACTGACACTACTTACGTAGCTACATATTTTAGTATTCTCAATGACAATACTTACGTAGCTACATACTTTAGTATTCTCACTCACAATACTTACGTAGCTACATATTTTAGTATTCTCAATGACAATACTTACGTAGCTACATACTTTAGTATTCTCACTCACAATACTTACGTAGCTACATATTTTAGTATTCTCAATGACACTACTTACGTAGCTACATATTTTAGTATTCTCAATGACAATACTTACGTAGCTACATATTTTAGTATTCTCACTCACAATACTTACGTAGCTACATATTTTAGTATTCTCACTGACACTACTTACGTAGCTACATATTTTAGTATTCTCAATGACAATACTTACGTAGCTACATACTTTAGTATTCTCACTCACAATACTTACGTAGCTATCTATGTTAGTATTCTCAGCCTATTTCAAATATGTTCATTTCCTTTGTTTTTGTTTAACAGCTGAAGATTAAACTAATAATATAATATAATATTAAAAACGCATCAATAGTGTAATATCAAACATACAAAATAAATATGTTTATTTACAAAATAGCCATTATTAATTTACTAAAATCAACCCAATTTTATCCTCATTCTATAATTTTTAGGACCGGTTTCTACCCCTTAGGAGTACTTTATCAGGATAAAAATACTTAAGTTGTCCTATTTAAGACTTACAGTGTACATTATTTTATATCCCTACCTACATGGGAATTTGGAGAATTAGTGATGAGTGAGTGAGTCAGGGCTTCGCCCTTCATATACTTCATCAATAAATGTTAGCATAGAATATAATACACATTATGAACATTTGAATGGAAATATGTTATACACCCTTCAATTATCAACCTGTGTTGTTTTTTTTTTTTTTTTTTTTATCTCGCATAATCAAAAATGAATAAATAAAAGTGTATAAAATCAACAAAAGAGTATAATCAGTTTAGACAATTTTTAAGTGATTCTTAAATAACATATTAATCATTGATATTTATTTTAATTTGTATATATTATTTGATATAAGTGAACTATACAAATAAAGTTGTATGTAAATTATAATGAAAGATTTAATGTTGTTTATGTTATTTCTTAATAATTTACTTTTTAAAATATATGATTCAACACCACAAAATTTTAATTGCAAAAGACTTGATTATATACACCTATAATAGATATTCCATGTAATAGGAATATTTGTGTCTATCATTTGGATAGTTAGTGAGGTCTGCTACTACAGCTGGTTTAAACTGCATTACATTTACATGGGACTACGCTAGCGCTCAACAATGGACCATAAACAGCTGATATTTTAAGATTCAAAATTTAACATTGGATTGGAAATCTATTTGTGTATAAAATCAATAATAAAAGTCAACGCAATAAATGTCGACCACGAGCAAGTCGTCTGTCAACTGTAACCTTAGTCGCAACTGAGTACTAAAATTATTAATTTATATTTCTAAGACGCCGATCGTAGAGATATGGGTGAATGTGAGGGGTGAACGAGTGTGATGAGTGTAGATGAACGCGTGTAGTCATTGTTATTATCTGAGTTCGACTTAGCTCAAAAATTACTATTTATTAATAGCCCAATATCCAGGGCAACTATGGGTCCTACAGATTTACGTGGAATCCTACGTAGTGTTAGTCTAATATTCTAAAGGAAGTTACCTCTGCTCTAGCAATTTATGTTAGTTATTACACATTTCACCTAAATTCTTCAACACATTCATATAATTAATAAGATTTTATATAGAATTCATAAATTATTCATCATTCTTATTTAACACAATGAAAACATAAAAGTAATGTATACTATTAGTATACAAAAAGTAATGTCATATATGATCGAAATGAACATAAAACAATTGACATTGCACTTTTACAACTTTAAAATAATATTTTAATAAGTAAGAGCAAATTGAAGTAATTGTAATACGCCTATGATACAAATTATTTTGTAACAAATTAGAATGTATAATCAGGAAAGAAGTTTTTTTTTATATATAAATTTCATTATGAATAAAAGTAACCAATAATTTACATATCGCATAATTCAAACTACATGTGACATTATTAGTGTTACAAAAATTATTGTTACAAATTATGTAATATTTTTATTCGTAATAACTAGTCAATTAACATTATGATTAAATATTTAAAAAAGAAAAGTTAATAGTTCAACACAGAAATGAAGTTAAATAATTTATAAAGTGACCTGTTTCTAAAGCCATAAATACAAGTAGTTGAGTAGTTTATGTCACTTCTCTCATTACCAAATGGAAGTTATAAAGATAATATATTGTGCAACTTTAAACTCCTTATGTAACTATAAATCATAATGTTCTTGAAAGTTATTTTTCACTACACTACTATGAGTTTAGCTGTTTTCGTTATGTGTTTACAACCTGTGAAACATCATATTTTCAACAGCTGTCTATTGTTTACTACCGAAAGTAACATTGCTTACAACCGAAAATTTTCCACAGTAAACAACACCTGTTTTTATTCCGTAGTGTAGTGAAAAGAACCGTTCAAAACTCGAGTGAAAGTGTTTTGTATGTTCTCGACCATTTGAAGTGCTCAACAAGTCTCGCACTTCAAACATATGGTCTCGAACATGCAAAACCGCACTTTCCACTCTTGTTATGAAATATACTATTACGTGGAAAAACAACCATTTTAAAGCTCAATGTTTAAAACATAGCTTCATTGTTATTGATTTATCTTTAAAAGGAAGCCAGTTGTCAAGACATGGGTGAAAATGGAAGAAAATTGATTGTGACAAGAGTAGATAAACTAGTACATTCATTCTTAAACGTTTTTTATGTTATTTTTTTTAAGGAGATGCCGATCCCCTTTGAGGCAGATTATGAGGGAGAACCAGTTCAGCACAAAGTGCACATTACTGTTAAACTGCGCTATCTCTAACTCAGGGTCGTAGTCCTGACGCCTCAGACCGCTCGGCCACTGGCTTCACTAACTGTTATAAAGAAATTATCATTATTAATAGATCAAAGTACTAGGGCACCTAAGAGACCTATAACTTAACGTCGAATCCGTAGCACATGACTTTGGGCTGATATTTGTGATAGACTAAATTTATTTTTTCATCACTGTTTTAAGAAATGTATATTTAAGACCATAGATAGTATTACACTTACCCAACTCAGGGCCATACCACATGGAGAGTATTCATCCGGGCGCCCATTTTAGGGCCTTAGAAATTTTTTTATAGATTTTATCGCAACTACCACTAGAAGTAGTAAATATCCTGACTCACTAACGAACAAGCAATGTATTCCCCTCCACTTTTTCCCTCTTATAGCCCCCGCCTGCCCCGCCCCCTCAAACTCAACAGATGGACATAGTTCCCTCATTTATAGTAAATTCAAGCGATTAACCTTATATATATATCGTTAATGTACTTTTTTTAGCCAAAGATTACTGTAAAAATTTCAACTCAAAATTTGAACAAATATAATTTATAGAAAAATAATTGGTAACACTTAAAATAAAAATATTTGTTATTTTTTGGAATTACTATATACTAAGTTTTGTCTACTATACTCTCGAAATGTTAATAAATTATATCACACAGTTTGTTCATGAGTTATGCACAACAAAGGCTCATTTAATCACTTTAAGCAGCCATATCTCTATAAAGCAGTTTTCTTAGAATTTTTCCCGTAACACATTTATTGCTTATATGGATACTAACAATTTTATTCAAAATATTTTTAAACATAATTTTTGATAGAAAACCTTTAGTAACCATCTAAAAACTTTGTAGTTTAAGTTAGTGTCCTTTACAAAATTGAGATATTAAATAATCAAATAACAATTGCTTGAAACAGTAAAAGATTTGCATTACAATCTTTTCAGTTATGAAGACAAGCAATGTCCCTTAACAGTGATACAACAAAAATAAGACTTCACGAACTTACCTCTTACATTTTATTTTCAAAGATTTTTGCCTGGGAAACCAATCAACAAAATCCACGAAAAGTAGTTCCAGAATATCTAATAACCCGAGGGATGCACACATTTTCACGTCTCACGTCACTCCCTAAGGAACATCTGTGACACGGATCTGTCAAGGGTTCTGTCTCAGAAAAATGGCACTTTTTAAAAGAATACATTGTATTTGTTATTAATCACAGAACAAATCTTATGAAAATAAATATGATAGTAATCAACGTGGAAGCAAATTATTTTCCACAAATATTTCCTCAAATTACTTTAAAATAAAGAATGTAAGTATTTAAAAGTACAACAGTTTGTATGTAAATATAGTATATTTTACGAGTTGTGATTTTGTTTTACGTAAAATAAATTTCGTTATTAACAAAGGGCTGTTTTCTTAGGAAACCATAAACAAGCATACATGAAAAGTGACTTCACATAAAACAGCTGATATTTATTAAAAATTTAAAACAGCTGTTTATAATGACTACTAAGTTATCTATACATTTGGTTAGTAAGCTTCATACAAGTGACACACCCTAAACAAGCAAACATGAAAAAGAGCTTTACTCTTTGATTTTCAAACTGATTTTTGAAACTGAGGTATCTTTAAAGTTGTTATTAAATTTACAAAATTAAAGTATTCCAATACAATTTCAATACAAATAATGTTTTTAATGTTATTTAACTTTTGACATTTCTTATAGTTTCCACTTTGAAACTGATAAAGATAATTTTGTTTCTTTTTTATTTTAAACTACGCCTAACTAGGGTAGCAAATATACCAAGTTTCAAATTATTAGCTCAAACCATGTATGTAAGCCACATGTTTACAGGTACTTTTTTGCTCATTTTTATGTCTATTATCATATCCTGAAGTTGTGTCAACCACTCGCGAAACACCCTGTATATATGAACATTCTTATCTATGAATATTACACAAATATGTATTTAGTTTAAAAAAACACTGTCTACCCATACACATACATTGGTATTGACCCACCCACCCACCCATACACATACATTGGTATTGACCCACCTGCCCACCCATACACATACATTGGTATCATACACGAACAGTGGTATTTTTATATTAGATGCAATAAGTTATCCTTAAATAAACATTTTTAAATATTTGGTGTGACTAGTACCAACTTAATTCAATTTCTTTAAATGCCTGGATTTATCGAATGCTAGAAAAATATCCAACTTGTCCATTCGATATTTATTAAGATTTAATTTCTCAGTGCTTTATGATTTAGGTAATGTGTTATTATTTGTATTGTTTTTGTACATTAAATGTAACTATTTTGACCTGGAATCATTTAACTTTAACTATAGATAAAAAGCAATGAAAATTAGGGCTTGTCAACGATGATTTTTAAATAGATATTTAATTTTTGTATTTGCTTTGAGGAAGAATAATTTTGGGAAATCGTATTTATAACTGATTTTAGTAATTATATTGTTTATGAATTGCATAGCTTATTTCCAATACATTTTAGTGCAAGCTAAAAAGGCGATAATCATTTTTTAACCCCAGGAAATGTTTGGAAAGGAAACACATTGCGCCATTATGGAAGATAATGGCACAGCTTTAAAAACACCTCATGAATTTAGAGCGTATCTTGAAAAGTATGTTCAGAAGATCTTTTAACATTTAAAGTGATTCTTAAAAACATATTAATCATTGATATTTATTGTAATTTGTATATATTATTTGATATAAGTGAACTCTACAAATAAAGTTGTACGTAAATTATATTGCAAGATTTAATGTTGTTTATGTTATTTCTTAGTAATTTACTTTTTTAAATATATGATTCAACACCACAAAATTTAAAATGCGTAAGCCTCGATTATATACACCTATAATGGATTTTCCATGTAATAGGAATATTTGTGCCTATAATTTGGTTAGTTAGTGAGGTCTTTACAGCTGGTTTAAACTGCATTACATTTACATGGGACTACACTAGCGCTCCACAATGGACCACAAACAGCTGATATTTTAAGATTCAAAATTTAACATTGGATTGGACATTTATTTGTGTATAAAATCAATAATAAAAGTCAACGCAATAAATGTCAATAACTACGAGCAAGTCGTCTGTCAACTGTAACCTTAGTCGCAACTGAGTACTTAAATTATTACTATTATATTTCTAAGACGCCGATCGTAGAGATATGGGTGAATATGAGGGGCGAACGAGTGTGAGTGTAGATGAACGAGTGTAGTCATTGTTACTATCTGAGTTCTACTTAGCTCAAAAAGGAATATTTATTAATAGCCCAATATCCAGGGCAACTATGGGACCTACAGATTTACGTGGAATCCTACGTAGTGTTAGTCTGATATTCTAAAGGAAGTTACCTCTGCTCTAGAAATTTATGTTAGTTATTACACATTTCACCTAAATTCTTCAACACATTCATATAATTAATAACATTTTATATAGAATTCATAAATTAATCATCATTCTTATTTAACACAATGAAAACATAAAAGTAATGTATACTATTAGTATACAAAAAGTAATGTCATATATGATCGAAATGAACATAAAACAATTGACATTGCACTTTTACAACTTTAAAATAATATTTTAATAAGTAAGAGCAAATTGAAGTAATTGTAATACGCCTATGATACAAATTATTTTGTAACAAATTAGAATGTATAATCAGGAAAGAAGTTTTTTTTTATATATAAATTTCATTATGAATAAAAGTAACCAATAATTTACATATCGCATAATTCAAACTACATGTGACATTATTAGTGTTACAAAAATTATTGTTACAAATTATGTAATATTTTTATTCGTAATAACTAGTCAATTAACATTATGATTAAATATTTAAAAAAGAAAAGTTAATAGTTCAACACAGAAATGAAGTTAAATAATTTATAAAGTGACCTGTTTCTAAAGCCATAAATACAAGTAGTTGAGTAGTTTATGTCACTTCTCTCATTACCAAATGGAAGTTATAAAGATAATATATTGTGCAACTTTAAACTCCTTATGTAACTATAAATCATAATGTTCTTGAAAGTTATTTTTCACTACACTACTATGAGTTTAGCTGTTTTCGTTATGTGTTTACAACCTGTGAAACATCATATTTTCAACAGCTGTCTATTGTTTACTACCGAAAGTAACATTGCTTACAACCGAAAATTTTCCACAGTAAACAACACCTGTTTTTATTCCGTAGTGTAGTGAAAAGAACCGTTCAAAACTCGAGTGAAAGTGTTTTGTATGTTCTCGACCATTTGAAGTGCTCAACAAGTCTCGCACTTCAAACATATGGTCTCGAACATGCAAAACCGCACTTTCCACTCTTGTTATGAAATATACTATTACGTGGAAAAACAACCATTTTAAAGCTCAATGTTTAAAACATAGCTTCATTGTTATTGATTTATCTTTAAAAGGAAGCCAGTTGTCAAGACATGGGTGAAAATGGAAGAAAATTGATTGTGACAAGAGTAGATAAACTAGTACATTCATTCTTAAACGTTTTTTATGTTATTTTTTTTAAGGAGATGCCGATCCCCTTTGAGGCAGATTATGAGGGAGAACCAGTTCAGCACAAAGTGCACATTACTGTTAAACTGCGCTATCTCTAACTCAGGGTCGTAGTCCTGACGCCTCAGACCGCTCGGCCACTGGCTTCACTAACTGTTATAAAGAAATTATCATTATTAATAGATCAAAGTACTAGGGCACCTAAGAGACCTATAACTTAACGTCGAATCCGTAGCACATGACTTTGGGCTGATATTTGTGATAGACTAAATTTATTTTTTCATCACTGTTTTAAGAAATGTATATTTAAGACCATAGATAGTATTACACTTACCCAACTCAGGGCCATACCACATGGAGAGTATTCATCCGGGCGCCCATTTTAGGGCCTTAGAAATTTTTTTATAGATTTTATCGCAACTACCACTAGAAGTAGTAAATATCCTGACTCACTAACGAACAAGCAATGTATTCCCCTCCACTTTTTCCCTCTTATAGCCCCCGCCTGCCCCGCCCCCTCAAACTCAACAGATGGACATAGTTCCCTCATTTATAGTAAATTCAAGCGATTAACCTTATATATATATCGTTAATGTACTTATTTTAGCCAAAGATTACTGTAAAAATTTCAACTCAAAATTTGAACAAATATAATTTATAGAAAAATAATTGGTAACACTTAAAATAAAAATATTTGTTATTTTTTGGAATTACTATATACTAAGTTTTGTCTACTATACTCTCGAAATGTTAATAAATTATATCACACAGTTTGTTCATGAGTTATGCACAACAAAGGCTCATTTAATCACTTTAAGCAGCCATATCTCTATAAAGCAGTTTTCTTAGAATTTTTCCCGTAACACATTTATTGCTTATATGGATACTAACAATTTTATTCAAAATATTTTTAAACATAATTTTTGATAGAAAACCTTTAGTAACCATCTAAAAACTTTGTAGTTTAAGTTAGTGTCCTTTACAAAATTGAGATATTAAATAATCAAATAACAATTGCTTGAAACAGTAAAAGATTTGCATTACAATCTTTTCAGTTATGAAGACAAGCAATGTCCCTTAACAGTGATACAACAAAAATAAGACTTCACGAACTTACCTCTTACATTTTATTTTCAAAGATTTTTGCCTGGGAAACCAATCAACAAAATCCACGAAAAGTAGTTCCAGAATATCTAATAACCCGAGGGATGCACACATTTTCACGTCTCACGTCACTCCCTAAGGAACATCTGTGACACGGATCTGTCAAGGGTTCTGTCTCAGAAAAATGGCACTTTTTAAAAGAATACATTGTATTTGTTATTAATCACAGAACAAATCTTATGAAAATAAATATGATAGTAATCAACGTGGAAGCAAATTATTTTCCACAAATATTTCCTCAAATTACTTTAAAATAAAGAATGTAAGTATTTAAAAGTACAACAGTTTGTATGTAAATATAGTATATTTTACGAGTTGTGATTTTGTTTTACGTAAAATAAATTTCGTTATTAACAAAGGGCTGTTTTCTTAGGAAACCATAAACAAGCATACATGAAAAGTGACTTCACATAAAACAGCTGATATTTATTAAAAATTTAAAACAGCTGTTTATAATGACTACTAAGTTATCTATACATTTGGTTAGTAAGCTTCATACAAGTGACACACCCTAAACAAGCAAACATGAAAAAGAGCTTTACTCTTTGATTTTCAAACTGATTTTTGAAACTGAGGTATCTTTAAAGTTGTTATTAAATTTACAAAATTAAAGTATTCCAATACAATTTCAATACAAATAATGTTTTTAATGTTATTTAACTTTTGACATTTCTTATAGTTTCCACTTTGAAACTGATAAAGATAATTTTGTTTCTTTTTTATTTTAAACTACGCCTAACTAGGGTAGCAAATATACCAAGTTTCAAATTATTAGCTCAAACCATGTATGTAAGCCACATGTTTACAGGTACTTTTTTGCTCATTTTTATGTCTATTATCATATCCTGAAGTTGTGTCAACCACTCGCGAAACACCCTGTATATATGAACATTCTTATCTATGAATATTACACAAATATGTATTTAGTTTAAAAAAACACTGTCTACCCATACACATACATTGGTATTGACCCACCCACCCACCCATACACATACATTGGTATTGACCCACCTGCCCACCCATACACATACATTGGTATCATACACGAACAGTGGTATTTTTATATTAGATGCAATAAGTTATCCTTAAATAAACATTTTTAAATATTTGGTGTGACTAGTACCAACTTAATTCAATTTCTTTAAATGCCTGGATTTATCGAATGCTAGAAAAATATCCAACTTGTCCATTCGATATTTATTAAGATTTAATTTCTCAGTGCTTTATGATTTAGGTAATGTGTTATTATTTGTATTGTTTTTGTACATTAAATGTAACTATTTTGACCTGGAATCATTTAACTTTAACTATAGATAAAAAGCAATGAAAATTAGGGCTTGTCAACGATGATTTTTAAATAGATATTTAATTTTTGTATTTGCTTTGAGGAAGAATAATTTTGGGAAATCGTATTTATAACTGATTTTAGTAATTATATTGTTTATGAATTGCATAGCTTATTTCCAATACATTTTAGTGCAAGCTAAAAAGGCGATAATCATTTTTTAACCCCAGGAAATGTTTGGAAAGGAAACACATTGCGCCATTATGGAAGATAATGGCACAGCTTTAAAAACACCTCATGAATTTAGAGCGTATCTTGAAAAGTATGTTCAGAAGATCTTTTGACATTTAATGGCAGGTTGTAACCGACTGGAAGATTCTTCGTAAAATAAAAAGTAAGTTTAAAATTGTTTAATACTTTTTTCTTGGTTAATAATATGACTCTCAAAGAATTTAATAATAAGAATATATTGAATAATATAAGAAACATTTAATGTCCGAGTAATATTAGTTGAAGCGATGTAATATTCTGTCATTGAGACTCCACTAAACTCCGGAGCAGAATTCATTAAACCTTATTATTACAGTCTAGACTTTCATCAATACCTTAAATGCCTCAATAGGGGGAAGGGGGTTGTATATTAAAATATTTACTCGTATGAGTGAAGTTCTCGACTCTCACAAAATAACTGTCCTTCTTTCACAGATAGATGCATTAGTTAAAATGCATACCCTTCATTGAGTATATCTAGTATGTCGTAATACAATTGTAAAAATAAGTATTTTTGAAATTGATAAAAATCATGTGGTGTGCGATATTTCTCCTGTACAGTACTGATACTATATTATAAAAAGAATTGGACGAATAAGACAATATTGTAGAAAATTTATTTTAAAATTAACAATGTTACCACAATTCGAAACATCATGATGGATTAATTCCCTAAATTATTGAAAATGTCTAACAGTCCTCGTCTACCCTATCAAATACTTCATTATCATTCGGTTTAAAAATTAAAGGAAATGATTTTTCTTAACCTCGTACAAACAATAGTTCTGTAAATATATTTAAAATAAGCTTTATTTGATTATGATCGTATCATACTTACGTCATTATAAATTACAGACGTTTGTAGTGAAATATCTCACCTGAAACAAAAATAAATAAATTAAAAACTTTGTACCAGTAGTTAATTATATAATTAATGAGCTCCAGATTTTTTAAAATTCAATAACATTTTATTTAACCATAACAACTGACTTTCAATCTCGAGTGAACAGCTGTTAGACGGCATTTGTAATTATGTTTATAATCTAATTTAGTTGATAATTTTAAAAATATGTATAAGAAATCGTATCTTATGATTATTCTGGTGAATATCTTCACAATACAGGAAATATATGCCTAAGGAAATACCATAATTTATAAATAGTAACAAAGTTAGTCAACGCATTGACTATTTTTCCAAAAAAAATTTAAAAAGGGGAAAATAATTGTAAAAATATATTCATGTATTATAAGTCTTTTGTGACACTGTAGTAATAAACAATTTGTTTACCTTATTGTTGGTTAAATATTGTTCTTAACTCAGTGAGAATCGTGCGATTCTCAAATGATAATACTTATAGTTACTTATAGTCACGCCGTAACTTTAGTTACAGCACCTTACACTGTAACTATAGTAAAAGTATACTTGTGGTTTCTCAGCAATTATATTGTAAATAATTGTAATTAATTATTGGTTTTTATAACTAAACGCCTTCAGGATGGAGTGCAACAGCACAAACTATTTTAAATAAAATGCATTATATTTACAACTAGGGGACACCCCTGCACGCTTCTCGTGCCAACTCCGACGCTCGCTGGGCTCGTTACACCTCAGCCGTTGGCCTCGGCATGTGACTTTTGACAACAAATAGTAATAATAAATTAACTGTATAACGTACGATCACAATATTAAATTTATTTACAGTATCTCACTCACACTACTTGCTTTGCTACATATGTATTATTATAGATACACAATTGTATTACTTAGCCTATTCAAACATTTCGTTTAGTTTTGTTTAACAGCTGAAGACTAAACTCATAAAATCGTATTGAAAATGCATCAATAGTATAATGTCAAATATACAAAATAAACATATTCAATTATTTACAAAACAGCTATTATTAATTTACTAAAATCAACCCAATGTTATTCTTATGGAACAATATTTTAGGGGTGGTTTCTACCTCTTAGGATTAACTTCTCAAGATTAAAATACTTTAGTTGTCCTATTTAAGACCTAAAGAAACAGTGTACTTAATTTCAGCTCTCTACCTTCATGAGATGTTGGAGAATTAGTAATGAGGGAGTGAGTCAGTCAGGGATTCAGCCTTTAAATAATTCATCAGCAAATGTTAACTAATTGTCCACTAAGTATTATATCAGTTTTATGTTGAAGATGGAGCTGTATTGGTTTTCTGTATATAATTGTTAAAAATAAGACAATTTAAACTAATAAAAACTTTATTAGTGAGGCCTTTCGATAGTAAGGCTATTATCGTCAGACACATCACAAATAAATATACAAAACTTTTATACAAAAATATACAAAAATATACAAATATCGAAAGGCTTCACTAATAAAGTTTTTATTGGTTAAAATTGTCTTATTCTTAACAATTATATTACATCAGTGTTTATGTTATTAGATGTATTGTTTTTAGAATTGTCAAAAATCAACACTTTATTTAACTAAGCACTCAAAAACAGTATTTAAATATAACAAGTTATATTAGCCACTAAGGAGATATAAGTAAAGTAATGAATACAAGGCTGTCCAAGAACTCAGTTATGGCTGAGCTCTACAAAGACTGTACTTTTCTTTTATCACTGGAGGCATGGATGTAATCACCTTCCTGAACAAACTGCCCAAGTGGAGTTCAATGAAACGACATTTCTGTTACATTGAAGTAATTACTGTGGCAAATTTAAAAGAGGAAAGGTAATTGATCCTAATCAATGTGAACGTACTAGTTTTTGTCATATACGAGTTCACAAAAATTGTTCATTGCTATTTTCCAGCCAGAAATTGTATACATATGATGTCACAATGAAAGTATGTGTGATATAGAAAAAACATCTTCTCAACTACTTTGTTGTAGAAGAGATAAAAAAACACAAATATAACTTAAATCGAGTAACATTTACTACATGAGTAAGAATATGTAGTAAACATTTAACATAATGAAAATTAATGCTTTATATTTACAAACTGTAAATAATATGTTTTATCGTAAAAAAAATGTGTTTAGATCAGCATTAAATATTTAATTACTATCAATAAATATGCAAAATGTCAGCATCGGAGATGCAGTGCTGTAATCCAGCTAGTAGGGGACAAAGTGTTGAGGAGATTGTAGGCGTTAGGCTCTATGCTCGGTGCTCTTAATAACGACACGGTGTCCGCTCAATGGTTGCCATCGACGTGGACACTACTAGAGAAGTCGGGGGTGTCCATGTTGGATGGTAGTCATGGTTCAGATGTTGTGTAGAGAAGAGAACTGAGTGTCAGGTTTGTCAGTTGGCTGAAAATCAGACCAACACTACGTGGTTCGGATTCCACGTGAAGGTGTAGGTCCCTAAGTTTCCCTGGCTATTGGGATATTAATAAATAGCTCTTTCTGAGAAACAGTTGACCTTAGTTAGTAACAATGACTACTCGTTCATCTTCACTCATCACACTCATTCGCCCCTCATATTCGCCCGTGCCTTGACGATCGAAGTCTTACGAAGGAATAATGAATAATAATAATAATGAATGGAAAAAAGTGTTTCAAGTGTATTAAACATATAATGTGTTATCAATTATGTAATTTTTAAAGCTACTCACTGAAAAGGGAGTCTTTTTTACAAAATACAGACCCATCTTCATATTAACTGTACTCTTCCCATTTTCCATAAAAAGAATTCTCCCCATTTCCATTGATCTTTGTGGGTAACTTGTTTAGGTAAAGAGGAGAACCAGTACAGTATAATGGAATTACTAAAACACTGTTGGATTTGGGATTCGAACCATCGTTAACTCTATCACACGCTCGACATATTTGCGTTTTAAGCCGCACGGCTACTGGTTCCCCCAAAGCGTCTGAATTCTGAAAGCTTAACAGTCACAATATCGAGTATTATATTGACTATAGAAACAAATAGATAGTCCGAGCCACTATATTCCCTGTCTAAGTACGTATGTGCTGCTATCTCACGGTGAGAGAGAGAGAGAGAGAGAGAGAGAGAGAGAGAGAGAGAGAGAGAGAGAGAGAGAGAGAGAGAGAGAGAGAGAGAGAGAGAGAGAGAGAGAGAGGGGGGAGAGTTGGTTCTACCTGGGAAAACCGAACATAAACTAATTTCACCTGATAGGAAACTCGTATTCTTGTTTCTACATTAGCTATTATTACATGTAAATAGTAGTTTAAATTCAAAAACTGTTTATTTAGCCCCTGAACTGTTTTAAGATTATATAAAAATAAAAATAAATTACCTCTGTCAACAGTTCAAATATATAATGTGTATGACGATTGTTTTAACATAATTATGTCATCTTCAGATATAAATAAAGTTTATAAACAAAAATTTTATAAATTGACATTTTAAAAATTATAGAAAGATTTTTTGTAAGTATCTATATTTTTTTAAATGTCAATTTATATAATTTTTGTTTATAACCTTTATTTATATCTGAAGATGACATAATGATGTTGAAACGATCGTCATACACATTATAACATATTTGAACTGTTGACAGAGGTAATTTATTTTAATTTTTTTATAGTCGTTTAAAGCTATTTAAACTAGGTGTATTGAATATTGCAGTATATAGTTAACCTTTAAAAGAAAATATCAAACAATTATATTTAGCAAAGTTATTTCGTTATTTTGTTTTACACCGATGTTTCTCATTTTATCCTTGTTACTTTCCATTTAATAATCTAGACAAACTTCACTTTAATTCATTTACTGCACAGCTAATAGTGATAAATAAAAAGTTTGTAACAAACTTGGTTTGTAATATACGACTATTTGCTTCAATGGCAATAACTTAAGTGTGTTCGTCTGGGTGCCCAGTTTAGTACTCTAAGGAATTTTGTTCTAGATTTTATCGTACTGCCGCTAAGAGTAGTAAGGATCCTGACTCACTAAAGCAATTTATTCCCCACACCTCTCTCTCCCTCATAGCTCCCACCGCCCTGCCTAGCAAATTCGACAGATGGGCATAACTCCCACATTTATATTAAACTCTAGCAATGCATTTTATATACAAAATAATCTACTTCTTTAACCAAAGATGACCATAAAAGCTTAGGCTAAAAATTTTAATAAATATCATTTATAGAAAAATAATTGGTAACACTTTAAAAAAACACTAAAAATCAATTTTTTATGTATACATACATATTTACTATACATTAATATGATTAGTAAATTTTGTCTACTATATTCTCAAAATGTTAATAAATTATATCACATGGTTTTCTAATGAATTATGCACCAAGGACAAATTAGTCACTTTGAGCAGCCATAAGCTCATAAAGGAAAATGTATTATAATTTTTTCCCGTAGCTCATTTATTACTTATATGGATTCTAACAATTTTATTCAAGACATTTTCAAAAATAATTTTCGATCGAACACCCTTAATGATAGAAAAACAAATTAAATATTTATCTATGTAATATAACGGTTTAGTGGAACTAACACCACAATTGCGTGAGGGAAAACGTTAAGGTACACATCCAGAGAAACAGACGTAAGTGGGAGAGAACCAACTTTCATTTGTTGTCTAACTGTAGAAAATAAAACCCACCTGGGATATCTCGCTCAGGGCTGAACAACGTGGTTAAAATGTGTTAGATATTTAACAAAAATACTTTAAATAAATTTTAGATCGTTTATTACATTGAATTTAATGTAAACAAATGGTACCATAGAATTGGCACAAACCTTATCCATATTGAACAATAAAAAATCAAAACTTTGAAAATTACGAGTTTGATTCCCAAATATGTTGTTTTGCCATAACTCAACAACTAGTCAAGTTAAAGACATATGGTTTTTTGTTAAGATGTTTAAACTTATAGTTTACATATTCCTGAAAACGTAATCAAAATCAATTGAGCAGTTTTTGAGAAAATTCCTTTTTTGAATATTTTTGCCTTTAAATAAAAAAATTTCAAAAAGTGAAAATATAAAGTGGAGATACTGGCTACATACACCTACATACCAAAGCAATACCAAAAATAAAGCTATCCATCCGTTTCGTCTCCAGCGAACTGCACATAGGCCTACACACAACAGAAAAACACACATACGGACAGACACCATATTTTTTTTTCGAAAACCCCACTTTTTGGGTTCAGGGGACCTCAAAATGGATTTAGACCAACTTGTAAAAAATTTATTTTTGGATGATTATAATACTTTCTGACGCATATGAGATAAAATAAAATTATGTTTAAAATTTTCGTTGAACCACGTCAGTTCAGTTTTATTTATGTTTTTATTCAATATGTATTTGTATTCGTATTACTATTAACTTACGAGCCTTTTGCAGAGTATAACATGTTCAACCATCTATAGTAAGATATAATTTCACTATACCATACTGTAAATTACTGTCAGCAGTAAATTTATTTTATTTATTTATTTAATAACAATTTGTTTACAATTGTTTGGCCCCACCAAGTTACAAAAAACTTGTCGGTGGGGTCCATTTCTTACTCTTGAAATATACAGGATTGGAATTTGTAACAATTTTAATTACTGTGGCGGTTCAGGGGCAGGCAACTTAGCATAATTTTCTCTTTACAAGCAACTGCAGATCTATCCTGCTGGAAATAAATACCTAGCAATAATAAAGTAACATATGAAATAAATAAATTATTAATAACCAATAACAATAAATAATATACTAGTAGTAAATTAGTAATACAAGGCGAGCAAACATATTTAACAGTAACAATAAATTAATAAACTATTCCCTACATATATCCTGTGCTTGTTACCCAATCAATACATAGAAAACATATAACTCATCAAGATATATGCATGGAAAAAAAGTCATATCTCTGTGCCTGTCTCCAGACGTCTTTGGTCCGTCTGTCCACTTCAAGGAGAAAGGTAAACAAGCCCTCTATCAACAACAGCAACATAACCTCAAAACGTCAAAGAGGTTACCTTTTACTCACCCAATCATAGTTTTACTTTTGGTGTGTTTCTTTACCCTACGAGTCAATATTTATATTATTTACTTGAATACCGTGTATGTTTAGAGTTACCATCAGTGTACAATGTATATGATCATTGTCTTTCAAGCTAGTCCTATGTCTCATAATAAAATAAAGAAAGTATTTTACAGTATTAAATCAATATAATTATTAGAACATTATCATCAATATTATAAGTCTATTTTATTACATATTTTGATTTAGTGTATATTTTTAACAGCGTTTTTTCCTTTATAATATAGCTAATATATAAATTGGAATGCTGGAACATAATTTAAAAAATTACTATCTACTAAATTTAAGATCAAAAGCAATGGACTCAACATCTTAAGCATTAAATTACCAACAATCATACAGTTGCAGTTGCATTTAATTTATTAGATAGTTTTTAATATCTAAACTCCTCACGTTTCCGTCGTCTATTCCCATTTAAGTTAAACCTCCTCTAGTACAAAGTATAGTTTGTAAAAACTTACACCATTAAAGTACCTCATATTATATATTCTACCACAGGACGTTAACTGATCTGCCTAACATTTACTACATGAAATTTTCTTGATGGAATTGTTTTATTGAATTGATTTTGGAGAGACAAAAATTTATATCTTGTACAGGGTGATCAAAAAATGATTAAAAGTTAATAGGTTGGTAGCTCTGGTTATTCTTCTTCCTTGGCTATCAGCTGATTTAAATGTTTGCATTGTTGTTTACTTTATTTGGGTTTCGTATAATTTCATTCAGTTGAAGTAAGAAACATTGTTTTGAGCAAAGACAGAGAATGTATATTGTGCAGGAATATTTTTAATTAAAATCGTTTGTTTGATGTCAAAATGCTTTCTAACAGTATTTTGAACCCATTGTATTAACTTTATGGAGGCCTATTGTTAATTGTATGTACTGTATTGTATTGAAACTCAACCCATTTTAAATCGTGGGTCTCGTTTTAAAAGAAACACACTGTACTTAGAAATATTTCAAAATTTACAGTGACTTTTTTACTTGGTGTTCAGAACAACGAAATAAAGACAATTTTTAGGATATTACCATAACATTTTGGAGTTGGACTAAACTCACAGTCCATATAATTAACTTTTTCCCAGAAGATTGATGACGGGGTAGATTCACTTTATTAATGCGTCATGTAGAACTTTACTGTGTACAAAACGACGCACAGACACACATGACTTAGATTTTATAATGTAGAACAAATATATTTGTCAAAAAGTTTTACATTATTTGAATAAATTCAGGTTCTGACAATATCTTGTAAAGTATATAAACATCATTTATTTTACTAGTAAAATTATTCAAATTATAATTGGATAAATATTTATTTTACAACGTATTAACTGAAATAATAGTATAAACATTATTCTTATGTGATTTATCTCTATATATAAAATCCAAGTACCACTAACTGACTCACTCACTCATAACGAAATCTCAAAAACAACCGGACTGATATACACAACATTTTAAAGGAAGTTAGCTTTAGTATCAAAGGAAGAATTTTCCAAAAGACCATTCCTAAGGGGTACAAACAGCCCCTAAAAAATTCCTTTTCCCCATAAGAATAACGGGTTGATTTTAGAAAATTAATATAGCTGTTTTGTAAATAAATAAACATATTTATTTTGTATGTGTGACACTATCCTATAAATGCATTAAGAGTATAATCTTCAGCTGTAAAACAAAAAAACACAAAAAAAAAACAAATGAAATGAACATGTTTGAAATATGATAAGCAAGTAGTGTGAGCAACGCAAGTAGTGTGAGTGAGATATTGTAAATAAATTTAATACTGTGATTTTACGTTATACAGTTAACCCACTGTTATTTTGAGTCAAAAGTCACATGGCAAGGCCGAAGGCCGAGGTGAATCGAGCGCAGTGAGAGTCAGGGTTGGCACGCGAAGAGTGCATGGGTGTCCCCTGGTTTCTTATAAATAACAACACTTAACAAAACTAAGAATGGTTTGACATGTTATCTTAATATAAATTAACTATTCACTATCTCTTTAAAGTATTGTAATATCGTTCAGTATCGCTGTTTACATCACTGTATTTAGTACACATTCAGGACTCAGGAACAAAATACCATGTGTTCACGAGCTGTATGAACAATCTTTCATTCTGAATAAGACCTAAAGGAAAATATGTAGAATATAATATAATATCTACTGAGACTTAAAAGTCTAGTATATTATATTTTGGAACCTCCTTATTTATCAGATGTAATGATGTAGATTTATGTATAAAGAGGCTGTAATAAAGGAATCACTCGTTAACAAAACTTAAACAGTTTTAAGTAATGTACTGCATTTGAGTTTAATATAAAATATGTGTTAAAGATGTTACTTTAAATGATTCAATTCGTAAATAATGCATTTATGATCAGAAAATCCTATGGACCGCTATTATATCGATAAAGCCTGTTAGTATGTTTGTAGTCAGAACAATAAGCTGACCTGACCAGTGTTAGCATTGCACTTCAACACTCATTGGATCCTATAAACTCACAGTACTGACTGAACAATAAAATTGGTCTTAGTGATGGCTTGACATAGGTGAGGAGTGAAGAGGGAGCTCTTTTATGAAAACATCAGCCGACTTGGTTGTTTTGAAGAAGTATTAAATACATATTATTATTATCAGCTGATGTTTATTATTGTAATATTTTGTTCTTAATGAGCAACACTGCCACGCACTGACTCATTGTTCAATAAGTACTTTCGTAGTAGTGTTTTATTGAGTGTAGTTTCTCATCTCTTATTATCATTAAATCAATTTACCAACAATTATTTATTATATTAGTGTGAAGTACTATCAATACTATTGTATTGCAACAATGTCTTGTTGCAATAATTTTGGAAAAATTAAAATATTGAAAAAAATATTAGTTCCGTTCCATAGGTCTTCAATCAACATTTTACAGGTTTTTAGAAATGTACAGGTTCTTACCCCTAGATTAAAACAGTAGATTTTCCTCTTAACAATACAACAAAGGATAAATGTACCTTTTCCATTAAATCACTACCAATACTTTAATTAGGTTATGTTATGTTTGATTGGGTTATGTTAGGTTTGGTTAGATTATGTTAGGTTTGGTTAAGTCATGTTAGATTAACCTTAAGTTATGGTTATAGTAGTGAATTAACGAAAAAGATCCTAATCAACGATATTTTTCTGTCAATATGCATCTTATACTTGTTTACTGAAATGTACAAGTTGACTTGATCCAAATTTATAGTGTTTGCTTCCAACTCAAAGCCCCGAAAATATTTTTGTTACAAATAAAATGTTAACTGTATAATAGGATAAGTAAATTCCTCTGAAGAAATCAATATTGTCAAAATGTAATTCTAGAAATGACAATCAAAAAACCGTTTCTAGTCTGATAATAGTAATAATAATTTGATTGATGTATAAAAAAGTACTAACAATACAATGATAGTGATTCACATAAAGTGGCGAGAAAATATGTGCTCTGAGAGATGGAGAGTTATAAAGTGCGATGGGAGACGAGTTAGAGTTATAACAAGGCTGGAAGATTTTATCAGAAATGTTTTATTTACTTATAAAGGTACTAAACTTTGATAATAAGGTCCTTTAAACTGCTGAATTTAAAACACGATAGCTAAAGATTTTAATAACAAATGTGATTTTGTTAGATAAACGTAATTGTCAAGGTAGTCTATAGGTTTTAAGAAAACTTAACAAGATATTACCTTAAGTGAAATTATTTTGAAAATAATGTAAAATAAATATGAGAATAATAATATTATTTTATTTACATATGGGCCTACTCGAACAATCTGAAGTAGAGTCAAATTATTTTTATGAATAGGCTTGTATTTGTTCCAAATATCCTTTAATTTTCCTTAATGAGCTTTCTTTTACCGCAAGACCAAGTTGTTCCGGTTTTTTACTAATTATTCATAGGGTTTTACTAACTTTTAAATAAAAATATTCTGCTCAAATGTGCTCATATTTTAAATTCAAGTTGTATTAATTTCATCAAATTCATCGACATGGACAGTACTATAGAAGTCTGGGGTGTTCATGTTGTATGTTAGTCAAGGTTCGGATGTTGTGTAGGGAAGGGAACTGAGTGTCAGGCTTGTCAGCTGAAAATTATACCAACACTACGTGGTTCGGATTCCACGTAAAGCCGTAGGTCCCTTAGTTTCCCTGGTTATTGGGCTGTTAATAGATAGCTTTTTCTGAGAAACAGTTATCCTCGGTTAGTAACAAAGACTACACTCATTCATCTACACTCATCATACTCATTCACACCTAAAATTTTCCATATCTTGACGATCAGCGTCTAAACAATGAATAATGTTGCAGCTGCTATTGTTAGCTCTCATTTACTTCATCAATATTTTATTAATTTCTCTTTTGGCCTACTGTAATTTTCATAAAACTCTGCATTTTGCTTTTTACATTTATTTTGTTCCAAGCACTTGATATAACTATTAGTTTTAGTATAAAAGAATGTATGTCAACAAATTCGTATATTTCGTATCACTTTTAAGTTTAAAAACATATATTTAATAGGTCAAGAATGAGATAGCCTGTTTATAACCTATGAGTCTGTAAGACTCACACTACAAGCACTCAAAATTCTCAAACTCACTTCTTTAACCAATTAGTTTGGAAGAAAAGAAATAATATAAAAGAAAAGAAGTGTAAATATTTAAATTAAAAAAATATTATTATTTATAATCATGTACTTTACCACATGATAATAAGTGACTTATATATCGAATGTTCAGCCATTAAAACTACGAAGGTGCCTATTATTTTTACAATTCAGACAAGAGGCTGAGTACACTGGGGTTTAAGGGGCTATAAATTGGTAAGATAAATGACCCCACTCGAGTGTTGCTGAAGGGTTGTCGATTTGTTTCGAATACATTCCTGTACATCCACAATTTATTTCGTCTTCTTCATACTTACATCTGATTTATTTTTCTAAATCTTCCACAATTTTAAATTAAACATGTTGTTATATTTGGATGTGTATTTGTTACTTTATTACTTCCTCCCATATCCAACTTTTAAAAGAACATAGCGTAAAAAAATGTTCTTTTAAAAGTTGGTCTAAAAATCCATTTTAGGGTCCCCTGAACTCAAAAAAGTGTTTTTTCGAAATAAAATTTTGGTGTCTGTCCCTATATGTGTTTGTCTGTGTTTATGTGCAGTTGACTGGAGAACAAACGGATGGATCAATATTTATAATATTTGGTATGTGGGTGTATTTAGCAAATACTTCCAGACCATTTTTTTGTTGAAAAAAAGATGCTTGGTGACGTGGAATATCTAAATATTCATAATTTCGAAGTAAATAAGAGTGTATTTTATATAATTCAGAGTTAGTAAATAGATGAAAAATTCTTTTTTAAAAGGTGACTGATTTTAAAATATAGATCGATGGAAATGTTAACAAATCGTTCATGCGGGAAATGTTTTTACAGGATTCCCTAACAGAAAGGCCACAAATGATGCGTAAGGCTTTCTTTTGTAATCTAAAAATGTGTAGATTCCTTAAACTTTGAGCTCCCCAGATTGCCACCTCATAAGACAAGTGTGGGTATACACACCCACAGTACGCTGATAGCAGGACCCGCCTATCTGTAAAGCAAGCTAGTCTTCGTAGAATGAATAGCACCTTGTTAATTCTGCTAGACACCAAGGAAATGTGGCTTGAGAAAACAAGCTTGCTGTTAATTACCAATCCTAGGAAACAAACCTCTGAACTCGGCGTTATCTCTGAGTCACCTATAATGACATTGTGATCTAGGTTAGAGTCAAAAGAACGGATGTGGAATCTCTAACCTAGAGTGGAGATCTTTTTTGGAGAGAGGAGTCATGCCTCTCTGGTCGTATACTCACTGTCCTCAGATGTGCACAGCCCTTTCAAAACATATTACAGCATTTTCTGGTGTTACTCAGGAGGTAACTTCTCGTTCCACACATTGTCAACCTCTTCATCAATGACATTGGCAGAGACATAAGAGTCAAGTAATTACTGTACGCTGATGATACCAAGCTCTTCAATGAGGTATTCAACACTACTGACCAAGAACGTCTCCAGCACGCCCAGTTTTGTATTGAGGAATGGTGCACTAAAAATCCAATGCATCTAAATACGTCCAAATATTCTATTACGACGTTTTCAATTATACTCTCTTTGAATCTAGCCTCAATAGAACAAATACTGTGAGGGATCTTGGGATCTTCTTCTCTATACCCAGGCGATCACGTCCAGCATGTATGTAATAGCATTAGTTATTTTAGGGACTCTCTCTCCTCCGATGTGCTGGTAGTTCTTTAAAAGGCCCAGGTGCACCCTCTTCTATAGTATAGCTTCCCTGTTTGGTCACACTTTCAACGGGGATTGATATCTCAACTCCAGAGGATCCAGGTTCACCTGATACGTGTGGTTGGCTTGAGACATGGATGTACCAATTGATGAACTGCAGAAGCAACTAAACCTGCTGAGGCTCGGAGGTGGATGTCTGATTTACAGCTTCTTACAAGATGTTGACTGGTATGGTTGACTGTCCACAACTCCGCAGTATGTCCAGCCAAACGAGATCACAAGAATAATTCGCCAGACATCAGTATGCTACCTTGTATCAGCAGAAAAATACATACCACTACGTATATGTCTCAGTATTATAGTTGGCCCAACAGTTGACTTCTTCATGTCGAGCCCTGAATGTTTCCTGAGGTGGATTAGGGATATATCTCCAAACGATAATTCTTTTAACTGAAGTCATAAGTCACCTTATATTTGATATCGTTGTTATTGACCTATATATTTATTTGTTATTATGTTACTTTCTTTTTTGTTAGTGGTACGAAATTCCATACATATTATGAAGTATATGGTTTAATTTAAATATACACATTTAGTTATCTTCATGTCATAATGTTGAGTATTTTTATAGCACATTTTAATGTAAATATAATATATTTTGTTGGCATGAACACTAAACTATATTGTAGCACTATATTATATCTTGTTGAGTTTATTATATTATATAGTATTATACAGTAAGTGGATGCATTTTATGTTAATTAAGATCATTGAAGCAAAATCTATTTAATTTCAATAAGTAAAATACTGGTTGCCGATGATGAAATAAAATAAAAAGTGTCACCAGACGTTTCGCCAATGTGACATGTAACTGGGGGACTGCGCAACAAACTATATGAGAAAATGTGAAAAAATGGGGAAGGAGTGCAAACAGTTTGTATTTGTGAATGTGACCTTGGTGTGTGTGTGTGTGTGTGTGTGTGTGTGTGTGTGTGTGTGTGTGTGTGTGTGTGTGTGTGTGTGTGTGTGTGTGTGTGTGTGTGTGTGTGTGAGCGCGCGCGCGTGTGCGTGCGTGTGTGTGTTAATGTGACCTATGTGTGTGTGAATGTGATCTACGTGTGTGTGAGTGTTGAATGTTAATCAGCTAATTGACTACTTAAATACATCAAAATGTCTCATGCATTCAAATATTATTATTACATTGTGGTGGCCCTTGTCAGGGGTTTTTGTATGATTCAGATATAGCCATGCGCGTAACAAACTTGATTTTTAAATTACCTTACTTCTAGTGAAATAAAATAATTTCGTAAAAAGGTTCCAGTAAACCAGATATTTTCGATATTATGATGATTGTTGTTATTTAAATATATTATAAAAAATAAATTTAACAAAAGTAATTGTTCTTATATATAGTAGATGATCTAATTGCTACCAATAAATAAACCATTTGTAGTAAGTCTTTTTCCTAAAAATGATATGATTAAAATAATGATGTTTAGATATTTATTACAAAATATCATATTAAAACTATATCATATTAAAAGTATATAGTTATCATAAACTAGCGATGATTACTTCTTTTTGCAACGATTTCTTTTGTGGTACGTTAGTATTGAAAATGATAATTATATAACGAGTTATACTACAACCATAATTATTCGATCAGGCCATAATAACAAAATATAATTACAAGATTTTATTATTATCATATTTTATAATAAGTATAAGTCATAAAATATGATTAGTAAGCTTTCTACTTTCTTAACTAACCGAAACTACTTGACCACTTAACTATCGCTATAAAGTACAGCAAAATGTGTTTTATGTGTTTTATTACTTAATTAACTATCAAAGAACTCTTCACCCTAACTAAGTTTAATTAGCTGTCATAAACTAACAAGAAGTAACATAACACAAATCAAACCATAACAGCTCTTTAAGTATTGTATAAACTTTTGGTAATGACATAAATAATAGATGTGAACTTACTTATTTTAAGTTAAAATCTGTTAACACTCTAATGAAGTATTTAGGAATTTTAGTCCATAATAAAAATACGAATAAAGATGAGTTTTACAAATAAGGCTATTTACTATTTAGCCAAAGTATTTCTCATAGTTTAAATCTCTAAATCTCTAATATAAGTACTAACAGATATTTACTAGTGGCGCAGTGCTGTAACCCAGCGGATTGGGCGCAAAGTGTTGTATCAAAAAAAGAGCGATACGTATCATGCCAAGAATAAACAGAATAGTATCTTGCAAATACTACTTCAAGTCATTAAACATTTTAATATTGCCCTCAATGTACAGTTTTGAGATGTTAGTATTTTGCAAATTTGAGTACGCAAATTATAACTGGTGAAGTAATTATGCCACAAGGCAAAGACAACATCACAGACAGACCTCTTATCTTGCCTCCCTGCTTCACCAAAACATCGGTCCAAAATTATATAATCACGTACTCGTCCCCATAAAATTGGAAAATACCAAGAAGAGAGAAAAAACAAACAAGGGTTGCCTTCTTATGGCAGCAGCGAACGCCTGAGTGGTATTTCGTACTAATGTACACCTGCAGTAGTGATTGCTGCGGATTTGTAGGTTAATAAGGAGGGGACTGACAAAGGTGCTGGCCCTGCTGTCTGCCTGGTGATCTGGATAACTAATTACTCGACACACGTTTCACTTAGGATCGGGTGCTACTAATGTTTATACCACATTTGTGACGTTGCTGAATATCCGATGGAAAAAAGAACATAAATATATGATGAAGTTGAATATGGTAAGTAGGATTTTTATTTCAAATCACAGCAAAATAATACGTCTGAATTCCTATTTATGCTTTAAAAAATATATACTAGGTACTGATAGTAAGGTTGCATTTTAGAACTAAGCGAGGGTGGGGGGGGGAGGAGAAATGTTTAGTTTATTTAGACATCCTAACATTGGAATGTACTTTATAGAAAAGAAAGAACAAATACTCCCCTCTTAAATTTACTTCAATCAAGTTAAGTATTTAAAAAAGTGGAAAAAATGTTTACCTAAGCGTTTTGCTTATGCGTAAAACTAAAGATATAAAAGTATGTTATGATTTAATGAGACAAATGAACTTAAAAAAGGTACTTCACATAAAATTTTGTTAAATAATGACTAGAGTAAAATATCAAAAATGTATGTCCTATACCGAAGGACATAATTCGTTAGATATTGACTATTACATAGAAAAAAATTATTATAAAAGAAGAGGTATTAATATAAAAGTGGAAAATCATAAATTACTAAAATAAAGAAAGTAAGTAAGTACCGTGAGCTTTTGATTTTTAAATATAAATTGGTTACTTATTTAAATAAGGGTTTGATGCTATTGGATGGAGTCAAGTAAGATAGTGTCATAGTAAAGCAAAGAAGTAATGGAGTCAAAGTAAAGCAATAAGTTAAGTAGTCGTGTTGTCAGACGTAGATTGACTTGAGGAGGTCCTCCGCGTAATCACTGAGGACGGCAACGGTCTATCGTAAACATCGATAAAAACGTGCCGATATATCCATATATCAGTATCGATATTTTCTTTCAATAATATAGGAAATATTGATATTTTGGTCCGATATATCGTATCACTAAATATTGACGTTATTCTCCCTACTCAAAATCACCATGATTCGAAAAAAAAAACATATTTAAATTGCCTCTTATGCGTACAAAACACGCATTGCTATAATAACTTTATTTAGTTTTTACAGGTTGTTTTACATCTTAGTAAAAGGACTTAAATGTAGTTTATTGTAGACCAGTGGGTGAGAGAGGTAAATGAAGTTGTGTGTGAGTTAGAAACGCGGACTAAAATGCCAAGCCATTCGCCTTACAAATCATAATTGATGTACATTATTCTTTTATAATTAGCATAATAATTAAAGTTTTAATTTTGACTTTTGTTCATTCAACCCCACAGATCACTACTTGTTTCATGTATATAAATGGATTTAATTTTTAATTTCAGTACGCTATTTTAAATAGTGACAGCAAAACATTGGTATATTGTTTGTCATAACGTAAGAGTTAGTGCATAATTTTAAACAGATAAATCATTTACAATTCGATATATCGGTTACCCGATATATCGATATTTTTCTTTCGATATTATTGTTAGATCGATATTTGGTTTGCGATATATCGATATGATGAAAATATTTGCCATCTCTAGTAATCACAGCTGGTCCCTAACAGCCAGGCAGAGACACACTAACTGCCGGTGCTCTTATCTCCTTCGGTGTGTTGCGATATGAAACATTTGCAAGGTAGATATGTGGTAAATGCAGATATTTATGTACGATGTTGTTAAAGGGCGGATATTAACGTTCCGAGGAGCAAATCTAATGACCGGCGAGTCACTGGGGTAATCTCGGATATTGCTTGTAATGTAACGTTATTACACGACTAATACGGCGGTCGCAATCTAATGTAATACCACGATGAATATTGACAATTCTCCCCTCCCCCCCACTTATAGTCACACTGTTACTATCAGGCTTCCCACACAAGTACGAGGTTTGCGATTGACTGCATCAACAGCACATGATTTTGACAGTTCCCCCCCCCCTTACATTGACACTATTACTATCAGGATTTACATACAAGTACGATGTTTGCATTTCATTATACCAGCAGCTCGTGTTTTTAAAAGTCCCCCACCCCACCCTACACTGTCACTGTTTCTGTTAGGGTTCATTACAAGTAATTGCGGCGTTTCTGATTAGTTCTTAGCCCATGTTTCGAAAGTCCCACCACTCCACCCTACATTGTCACTGTTTCTGTTAGGGCTCACTACAAGGAAGTGCGGCGTTTCTGATTAGTTCTCAGCCCATGTTTTGAAAGTCCCACCAATCCACCATACATTGTCACTGTTTCTGTTAGGGCTCACTACAAGGAAGTGCGGCGTTTTTTATTAGTTCTCAGCCCATGTTTTGAAAGTCCCACCACCCCACCCTACATTGTCACTGTTTCTGTTAGGGCTCACTACAAGGAAGTGCGGCGTTTCTGATTAGTTCTCAGCCCATGTTTTGAAAGTCCCACCACTCCACCCTACATTGTCACTGTTTCTGTTAGGGCTCACTACAAGGAAGTGCGGCGTTTCTGATTAGTTCTCCTCCCTTGTTTTGATAGTCCCACCACTCCACCCTACATTGTCACTGTTTCTGTTAGGGCTCACTACAAGGAAGTGCGGCGTTTCTGATTAGTTCTCAGCCCATGTTTTGAAAGTCCCACCAATCCACCATACATTGTCACTGTTTCTGTTAGGGCTCACTACAAGGAAGTGCGGCGTTTCTGATTAGTTCTCAGCCCATGTTTTGAAAGTCCCACCACCCCACCCTACATTGTCACTGTTTCTGTTAGGGCTCACTACAAGGAAGTGCGGCGTTTCTGATTAGTTCTCAGCCCATGTTTTGAAAGTCCCACCACCCCACCCTACATTGTCACTGTTTCTGTTAGGGCTCACTACAAGGAAGTGCTGCGTTTTTTATTAGTTCTCAGCCCATGTTTTGAAAGTCCCACCACCCCACCCTACATTGTCACTGTTTCTGTTAGGGCTCACTACAAGGAAGTGCGGCGTTTCTGATTAGTTCTCAGCCCATGTTTTGAAAGTCCCACCACTCCACCCTACATTGTCACTGTTTCTGTTAGGGTTCACTACATGTAAGTGCGGCGTTTCTGATTAGTTCTCAGCCCATGTTTTGAAAGTCCCACCAATCCACCATACATTGTCACTGTTTCTGTTAGGGCTCACTACAAGTAAGTGCGGCGTTTCTGATTAGTTCTTAGGATATTTTTCGACAATCTTCCCTACACCCAACATTGACACTGTTACTATCAGGCTTTGCAATCAAGTATAAAAATTGATAATGTATATTTTTTAAATACATTTTTACAAATTACCAATAAAAAACAATTCATTACAAGGCCTTTCACCAGCAATACTTAAAGTAAATTTATTTTTAGGTTATTTGTTTTTAAATTTATGTTGCCTGATGATGTTTATTCGGCATTGCTGGTGAAAGGCCTTGTAATAAATTGTTTTTTATTGGTAATTAGTGAAAATGTATTTAAAAAAATGAAGAATACCAATTTCAACTACATCTCAAATTGACAATATAAACTTTATAATAATAATATTATAACATAACAATAATAGGTACGGTATATAAGTTGAATCGATTAGGAAATATTATGAATGCAACACTTAAATGGCCTCTAGGCTTTGGTTTTATAAGTAATTTAAATAAATTTACAGATATTTTTTAATCACAGTGGGCCTAGGATTAGAATATAGTTTTCCTTTATTAATCTTATGCCTAAAAGAGTACTATCAGATTACAATAGTTTCCACTTTATTAATTTTTATTAAATAAATGTTAGGCACGCTTAAGTTATTCAAATTTAAATTAATGCTAAAAAACATAGCCAATCGAATCTCTAAATTCAATGAACTTCAATTATTTTTTCAGGAGATAACTGTTTGGTGAAATAAGTTGAATTACGATTTGGTGACTGAATAAACCCACTGAAGTTAAAAGGTGCATGAAAAATACCAACTGAAATAATAGTAGTAATCAATAAATTATCATATTAAAAAAGTTCCACATGAGCTTCCTTTATTTACTATAATTTTTTTGCAAATAATAGTACTATTATTATCTGTGGCCACAGGAATATTCAGTACTTAAATTGTCATACGGGCTTATTTAGAATTGTAATAAAATGTCTTTGAAAATAGATTGTAATAAAAAAAACATCAATATAAAAAACTTCATGGACTTAGTTTCTTATTGTGATAATTTATATTAATTTGAAATTAGTTTAGTAAAACGTTTTAATAATATTTAACTAAATTATTTAGGATAAACAAAATAAAGTTACTTTAAGCAGAAAACAACTATGCTTTTTATAACAATCCACCTTCAGGGTAGAAGATAATGCTGAGAGCCTTTGGTAATGATTATAATCTTTTAAGGTGCAAAAGCTGTTTGTGAAGTGTTTTCAACAGATTTCATTGTATTTAAGCTTTTTAATGTTATTAGTATAGTTACTAATGTACCATAAGCTCTAGTGTTTTTTGTTTTACTTTTTAAAATGTCAATATAAAATTTTTTTTAAACTCATTTTCCCACTGGGGGTGCTCATACAAATCAGCCTCTGAAGCTTTAAAACTGTTTTCAATAACATTAATATGGCACCAGAACATTTTATGTAAGTTGTGTCACAAGGCAACATGTCTATTATTTTGTAAATCAGCCAAAAAATTCCTATTTTTTTAAATAAGTCGTAATGAATTAAGTAAATGTTTGTAGGTTTTAGCAACAAATAAATATAAACGAATATAAAAAATATGTGGGGGGGGGGTTGGTTAGGGTCACTAGCGTCATACTTTTATTACCGCCCTACGGATTTATTTTATTTCAAGTTATTATTCTTAGAAAGAATCAAGTAATACCACGTGAATCATTCGCAATCCCTTCACATTTCGTGTAATAACGAGACTTTTAATTCGCTCATAAATATTTAAAGGTTTGTAAGAGGGTTGTGAAAGGATCTCTGGATCCTTGTGTGTCTTTCTGTGGCACTTAAATTTTCTCTGAGGATGAGATTTCCTTAACCTTTATGCTGTTTACAGTTGGGAAATCGAAACTTGGATCTTTACTCCGCAGTTGAAACCTTAGTGTCTGAGCTACCATACTGGCAAATATTAATGAAACATCAAGTTTATGAAATAACCAATTAAAGGTACGTATGTCGGCACTAGTGGCGCAGTGCTGTAATCCAGCTACTTGGGGATATAGAGTTTGGGAGATTGAAGGCGATAGATTCCATGCTCGGTCCTCTTAATACCGACACGGTGTCCACTCAATGGTTGCCATCGACGTGGAAACTACTAGAGAAGTCTGGTGTGTTCATGTTGGATGGTAGTCAGCTTTCAGATGTTGTGTAGGGAAGACAACGAGTGTTTGAGTTGTCAGATAGCTGAAAATCAGACCAACAATACGTGGTTAGGATTCCACGTAAAGCTGTAGGTGCCATAGTTTTCCTGGCTATTGGCCTATTAATAAATAATCCTTTCTGATCTAAGTCGAATTCACACAGTAACAATGATTACACTCGTTCATCTACACTCTCACACTCATTCACCCCTCATATTCGCCGATTTATCTACGATCGACGTCTTAGAAAATTAATTAATGAATGTTATAGTTACAAGTTTATAAGTTTAAAAAGTTTAACAAATCACTTGAAGGTTATTTGTAGTTTTTTTTTTTTTTTTTGAGGTAAAATAATTGCTATTGCAGAAAAGTTTATCAGGACTATTAGTATTATTTTTAAAACTTATCATGTTGCAAAGGCATTGTATTATCACAAGGCTAATAATTGAAACGTTACACTCTGTACATACTCGTAGGTCGTAAAAGTACATGCCTAATATAAATATATTATTGAGGCAACTCAGTTGTTTTCAATGTTGCGAATTAGGTAAAAAGATAAAAAAATATTAAAAACTGACTTCAACATGTAATTAAGGTTACAAATTATTTAACCATAGAGATCTTTATAAACATAGAACAAAAATGTTGAGGTCATAATAGTACCATATTATTTTAAACAATCTGGTAATGATAATAGTGAGTACATTTTTAAAATACAAAATATTTCCCAGTTCAAAATTTTTACATTAATGATGAACAAACTATTATATATTGTTTCACTTTTTAAAGTGATGAAGACTTATTTGTATAAATGCCACTGTATTATGTATTTGTTGAAATATACATAAAATAATTTTATTGTTTATTTAATAATAGTTTAAATACTAACTTCCGTTTTTTTAATTATTATTTATTTTAACAATTACATTCAAATAAATGCTAGAGAGGATTACAACGTTGTTCAAAGAACGCCTTTATTCGTGCACACTACAGTATGCATTAAAATGTACTAAATTCAATTTAAAACGTAAAAAAAAAACAATAATATAAATACAGATGGCAGGTAAAAATTCTACATAATATCAAGAATAGACTTATAATCTTATATTTTGTTTTAACAATGGTGAAATTTGAGTAACTGTAGGGACAAAAAACAGTTTTGTTTACTTTTAACACAAAGAGAACTCTGAAAATTGAGTTTCTGCTTGATTTTGCAAGCTCAGAACATGTCTATATTTACAATGTGTCTCTCGTTTCATTTTAATTGTATTTCGTTCATGTTGCTTGTATTTATTTTTAAATGCAACGGGGTACATTTTTATAAATAAGTAAGATAGGTAATGATAACAATTTGGTAAAATGACTTTTTTATAGGAAAGTGCTGTTTCAAAACGACCTTTATTATATTATTACGTAAGCCTAAGTATGTGACGTTTCAAATTGTTATAGCTTATTGATATTTAAGTGTAATTGACTAATACTAATATGTATTTGTGTTATCTAAAATACAATAGAATACGATCGGCCTATACAGGGTGGGAAAATATGGAAACCCTGACACAACTTTTTTATAACTATACTTGTAAAAGTGAAATTTTTTACATGATCATGGTTACAAAGAAAATACTTTTTGACGCCATTAGCAACATTTCATTTTTTTCAGGGAGACGACCCATGAGGAGTTGAACGAAAATGTTTAACGTAAGCCTAGGTCGAGTTTAGTATAAAATGAAAGGTCTATTCAAGATAAATTAATTGCCACAAACCGGACTTCGAAAGGTTTATTCTTTCCAGAGTAGCAGTCATTTGAATTTAAAATTAACTAATTTGAACAGATTATCTCTCCACTATTTAACGGTTTTAAGTAAATTATAATCTATGGAATACAATAATTACTAAAAAAAATATAAATTTTATAGACAGCATAGATAAACAATAAATTATCTACGGAACAATTTAAAGTTGTTGTGAAAGCGTTAGCATATTTTTTCTACCAAGAATATATAAAGAAGGTGTAACTGAAATACTTGAACAAACTTCAGAAGACTGAGGGTAAAAACAAATCATATTAGGGTTTTATAAATATAGTGCTAATATGCACTGTTTTCTGTCTGTCCTGTTTTTTTACATAGAATTTTTTTTCAGCAACCATAAAAGATAGAGTGATGACATTTGGTAAATATGCTCAGAGGAGCCTAGAGATGTATTCGTTCTCTATTTCAGATAATTTCAGATAAATTCAATTTTATTCTGAAATAGAGTATTACTAGAGAGTAATACTCTATTTTTCAGAATACATTTTTTTTAAATATATCAGAAAATTTCAAAATAGTGGCTAGTTAAAAATGTTGATATTAAATTCCTTAAAAACTACACCCTGACTAAAAAGAACACAAATAATGATAAACTGTAGGAAACTCGATTATAAAACTAACGATACCTCATATATTGAAAACAAACAAGAAATTTATAATTTACGGCAATTTTTTAAATCTAGTTACACTTGAAGTTTTGTTCTGGTTTTACGAAGCACATTAAACCTTCAATTGTAACTATCCTAAAAAAAATTTCACTAATTATGCATTTTTTCAAATAACTAAGTTATTGTTAGTTATTTGAAAATTAGTTATAATCAACGTTCCCACAGTTTATCATTTTTTTTTTTTTTTACAGGGTGTAGTTTTACGGAATGTCAGTTTTAGAATAGCCACCATTTTGAAATTCGCCTACACATTTTTTACATTTTTCCTGAAACTTAGTATTACTAGAGTAGCATATGTGCCAAATTTCAACACTCTGCCTTTAATGGCTGCTGAGAAAAAAAATATAATTTAAAAAACAAAGCCAGACAGACAGAAAACAGTGCATACTAGAAGATATGTTTACAAGAACTTTTTGGTTTGTTTTTGACCCAGAAACAACCTGCTGAAGTTTGTCCAAGCATTTAAGTTACACCCTGTAAATATACACTTACATAAAAATATGTTTACCTTCCTCAGACCAGAGTGATCAACAAAGGAATGGAATTTGTTTTTAACTACGTATACTAACACTTATCACGGTCGGTAACTCATGACGGCTGGTGGAGTCGTCAATGGAAATGTTATGTCGTCAAAATAATGGCTGTTGAAAGTTTGATTCTTCATTAACTATGATTATTTATTTTATTTTTACTCTTAACGATTTACACCATTTATAATACAATAATACATTACAAGACCAGATGGCATTAGTACTATAGGTTGAAAAATAAATACCATATAAATATTAGTAGCATGCATTCCAAACACAACCATCAATACGGAAAATAAGATATGAAAGACTTTTGAAAAAAAAACTAAAATAATAAATGTAACAAGAAAAACAAGTTAAACAAAATAAATAACAACATAAATAAAATGGAGCTTTAACAAAAATGTATCATAAAAATAACAAAATTAATATCAAACAATGACAATAGCAATATACAAAATACTAAGCATCATTAAAAACTATTAGTAAGAAACTAATATTAAAGAAAACGTTTCTATTCTTATAATGGTTACAAAATTGTCGTTCAAATATTATTGGACTGGTTTCACAGGGCCGGTAAAAACTTGCTGTATAACGGGTATCCCATTTTTTGTTATTTTTTGTAGAACGGGTTGGTATTTCTTAGAAAATTCAACAGTGGAAGGGATGACTGGAGGCAATGGGGTGAGGCCTGGACAATGGCGGTGTTCAGTAAACATACCTATTGTTGTAAGAAGGCCTGTGTGTGCTCCAGTCTTTTTAGTGCAGCACTGAAGACATTATGGCTATTATGTTAGAGAGTACGTGGAAAACACTTTCTCACATTACAACGCAAAAGTGTTATTTATGTAACATGTATTCAGATCATTCAACAGGGTTGCCACCGTTGGTTAGAAAAAAATTTTGACCGAACCCCCTCCCCTTCTTAGGAAAAACGCATATCGGCCAAATATTAGATACAGCAAGTCACTGAAATACAGTAACTTAACAACACTAATTAAACGTCCATTTCATCGCTTCTGTTTGCCTCCTAATTATTAATGCATTATTTTTTATTATATTATATTACGTAATAAATGTCATAATTTTTTCTGAGGTCGATGATTTTAAAGAATCTAGGACAACTTCTTCGGCCAGGGGCCCAAGCACTTCCTTTACAATAGACTCACATTTTGTCCTTCTGCAGCTGATTTTTTTTTAGCAATGTGTTAGAATCAGAAAATAGTTCTAGTAAGTGTTTATTGCTATAATCAATTTAGATGTATAAAATATTGTTTTACACAATGAAATTTTGCAGCTAAGTTAATTTTATCACTTTCCAGTAGCGGGTGTCAAGTACTGCCACTATAAAAGAGGTAGTTTGGGCGTTGCCAAAATCAATACATTATACTCATAATCAACATTATCCACCAGACAATTATTAAAACATGCTTATGAAAAATATTCATTTGTTGTATAAAACAATAAATCGGGACAAAATGCATTCCGACGAATGTTCTGTTGGGACGCGGAACAAAAGTGTCCGATGTCTGGACTGTCGCGACGAAATCGGGACGGGTGGCAACTCTGGATTATTCAAAAATGAGACGCCGACACAAATTTGTGCGTATTTTAAGTTGAGTATAAATAATTACACAAGTGTAGGAATAGAGTGGATGACTTGAGTTGGCTGCTTCCTAACTGAGTTCAACTTATGTTAGGTCAGGGCCATTTATTATTAGCCTAATACCCACCTGCAGCTTTACGTGGAATCCACGTAATGCTGGTCTAATTTTTAGCCAACGGACAAGGCCTTGATAATCAGTTCCCTCCCCTCACAACATCCGGACACTGACCAGCATCCAACATTGACACCCAGGACCTCTATTTTAAAATCAACATCGATGACAACCATTGAGTAGACGCCACAACAGTATTAAGAGGAGAGATAATGTAACCTTTCACCTATAATCTCCTCAACATATGTGTTTTATTGTTATGGTGTTTTTAGTCCTCTTTGAAATAAACTCAATTCTGCTTTAGGCATTTAATAGAGGCCCCAGTGGTGATGAGCGCTAGCAGACCAACTGTAGAGGAACAAGGGTAAGCGATAGCTATTAACACTTTTTTTAGACAAGCACCGTGATATTTTTCAATAAAACGTAAATATTTTTTAATACTGAAATGATTATCTATACTTTGGTTAGGTTATATTAGTTTTGTTTAGGTTATGTTAGATTTGGTTAGGTTATGTTAGGTTTGCTGTGGTTGTGTTAGATTTGGTGTCGTTGTGTTAGGTTTAGTTATGTTGTGTTAGGTTTGGTTTGGTTATGTTAGGTTTAGTTACGTTGTGTTAGGTTAGGTTTGGTTAGGTTATGTTAGGTTTGGTGTGTTTGTGTTAGGTTAGTTATGTTTGGTTTTGTTTTGTTAGGTTTGGTTAGGTTTAGTTACGTTGTGTTAGGCTAGGTTTGGTTATAAGTTAACCCAAGTTATTATGGTTATTGTAGTGAATTGACGGTAAAGACCCATGGTTCATTTGATAATATTTTAAACAATCTATTGGAATTTATAAGCACTAAATTAGTTCACTAATCTGTTTAGAAACTAAATGCATTAGCTAAAGCTTTCAATTCAATTGTCAAAAAATAACATATAAAACCAATGTAGGACCTACTATGCACATAACAACGACACTGTTTGTCGACGTAATTATTGGTGGTAATACAAATTTAATGGCTCTGCTGAATCAACTCTTTCTTGCCATCTAATGGCCGGTAAAATTAATTGCTTTTTGAAACTGTAAATCCGTATTAAGTAAATTATTATGATACATTTCTTTTATATACGTAATTAAATATAGTGATTTTAAATTGATTTGTTTTAAATAGTTTAATAACTTATCACGGGAGCAGAGCAATGTTGCATTGTGGACAAAGGTCCAATGTCAACTCACTTCCACAAAGCCAAATGGCTATTGTTTGGCTATGATGATTCAAGGAGTTTTCGGAGAACTTTAACCAGGTTACTAAAATTTTCAAACAAATAAACTTGGTCACAATTTTGAAGCCAGTTAATTTTACTATTTGACATTCTTTGTTCAAGATCCTCAAGATCCCTCTCAGACAGGCTTTCACGAAGTTTGTACTGAAAAAGATTTGTTTTTTTTTTAAGTGGAGGTGGTGATAGGCTGGCAGTCCTTCCAAAAGTGGAACGACGCACTGTCTCTAACGACTTCACATCGATAAACCTTTTCAAAAACAATTAAATTAAAAATAACTAACTGTATTTACTGAAACGTATGAAAGCAATCTATCATTAATATTGATTTTATTAGGTGCACCAAGTGACAATGCAATTAATTTTACAATCATTAGAAGCAAAAAAAAAGTTAATCCTTTGTACATGGTAATAACAGATTAATACCCAACCTAAAATTTAACTCAAAAGCGGCTAACGAATATATCCCATATCCATTATTGCAGTCAATATACTGTATTATAAGGTAGTACCAATTATCTCTACTAGATGGCGGCACAATTTTGGGAATATCTCTCCCGAGCTCTTATAGCACGAACCAATCACTATCATCTATGAATAAACAGAGACAAGGCTAACTATAGGCGCATGTACTGACAGGTCGCAGTCTTTTGCCATATCCTGTGCGTTTAACGAGAATATGTTGTCTGTCTGGCCCCTCCCAGCACGTTCTTCTTTTATGCCGTTTTTATATATGTATAAACGAAACAAACACCTAACCTAACCTATCCATAGAATATTTTATAGTATAAAGTGCATATTGATATTTTAATTTTTGTGTTGGCCTATATATTTATAGTTAGTTATATTATTTTGTAGTAATGTATATAGAATCACCAGTACAGATGTTTGTATAGACTATAAATAAACTATGTATTCAGTTTTATAAACAACGGAATATCAAAAAAAATTTAGATTTTTAACGATTTGGAATAGGCGTATTGAATGCATCATTTTCAACTACATCCTACGACTGTGAAAGATAAAGTGAGGATGAAGATTTGATTTTGGACAATTTTTCAAATTAGAGTTTGTTATAGATGTTTCAAACACTGCCACATCTCAATTACCAACTCCAGATCACTCTGGCATAGTGTCCAATGCACCTGCTAGGCCTATGTAAACTGATGTCACCGACAATGACTTCAACTACAATCACACTATCCCAATTTATATCGTAAGTTCAAGCCCAACACTTCCTCAGTCTTTTGCTGTACTGTAGACTGAGGCTGTTCTTACCCTTTGGAGTATATCTCGTTGTTTTTTAATGACGATATCATGGAACATATTTGTAATGAGATAAATATGTATGCATAAATGACAGTCAGTAAACCTTTCAACAAAGTCAAGATTAAGAAAATAGAAGGACATTACCCAGGTTTACCTACATGTATTCTTCGGAGTTTTGATAAATGTAGGCCTTATCACATTGCGTTGTTTGGAGTCTTATTTTACTACAACAAGGGGTAGCCATATACCTTAATTCTTGGTGCTGTCTACAACAAAGATGAGTTTTAAAATATATATTTGGAATCTCCATTTTCATTGCAAATAAAATAAAAATACAACGAAATGAAATGAAATGAAATGAAATAGTTTTATTGCTTTTTGACAATATGTACATATCGTATAGCACAAGTCATATTATAATAAAAATGATCCTACAAACTAATGATACATTAAGTGATGTGATAAAATAACTATAGTAACAATTCCAGCAAAGCTTAGTGGGGAAGTTCATTCGTTCACAGATTAACGCATTCATTCACTACAAACACTCTTCTACAGCACTAACATTCATACAAGGATCTCTCCCGAGCCGTCCGCAAATTAGGAGTCAGCTATAAATTCACCCACAGAATAACAAGTGAGAGCCACTAAGTAGCCTTTTAATCGAGACTTGAATTTGTTGAAATTTTGTTCCCTTTTTATATAATCTGGGAGAATGTTTAAAATTTTGACGCCTGCTACAGACGGTTTGCGTTCCAGGGCCGATGTACGGTGCCGAGCCACTCTAAAACTGTGACTACTTCTTGTTTCGTGTTGATGGATGTCGCTACCTCGTGTTAAATTACATTTGAATCTACAATAGAGTGCAGTCTCCAAAATGTAAATGCAAGGCAGCGTTAGCAAACCTAATTCCCTGAAGGACTGTTTGCATGACTCTCTAACTTTTAATTTGGAAATTATTCGTATTGCTCTTTTTTGTAGCCGAAAGACTCTTTGAAGTTTGTCTAAGGAACAGCTACCCCACAGTCTTACTCCGTAGGTAAGGTGAGGGTAAATGAGACCAAAATAGGCCATTAACTGTACCTTAACTGTGCAAAATTTTGAAATGTTTCTCAAAGCAAAAATACCAGAGGCAATTTTTGCACAAACGCTGTCAATGTGGCAGCTCCAGGTCAACGCCCTATCTAGGTGAATTCCCAGGAACTTGACAGTGTTTGTTTCATCAAGAAGAATGCCATCAACCATTATCAGTGGCTTTAAGCAAGACTCTTGATCTCTTAAAGAAAAATGAATGTATTTTGTTTTTGAATGGTTTGTAGATAAATATTCCATTTCAAATTGCTGAACACAGGCATTAAGATTAGTGAACGCTTCAATTTCAAGTGCAGGAATGGACTCAGCTTTGAAGCAGAGTGTTGTATCGTCCGCATATTGAACGATATTTCCACTCAAGACAGAAGACCCTACCTCGTTAACGTAAACCAGGAAGAGAACCGGGCCTAGAATAGACCCCTGTGGAACTCCACAATGAACTTTTTTACTATTAGAAAATGAATCACCAATTTGAACACATTGACTTCTGTCGTCCAAGTATGATTTGAGCCACGAGTAAGGAGGGCCACGAATGCCATATCTTTCAAGTTTTGCCAATAGAAGGTTGTGATTGACACAATCAAAGGCCTTGGACAAGTCTAAAAAAACACCAACAGTTTTTTGTCTGTTTTCTAATCCGTCCAACACCAAATCGACCAGTCTGGTGACAGCGTCAATGATTGACTTTCCATGTCTAAAACCAAATTGGTCCTCACTCATAATCTTCTCTTTATCAAGAAAATCAAGCAGCCTGGAAAGAAATACTTTTTCAAAGATTTTGCTTGGAGCTGGTAAAATTGAAATAGGGCGGTAGTTGTTCAAGACCGTTGGGTCTTCCTTTTTAAACACTGGAACTACCTTTGCATTTTTTAATTTGGAAGGAAACAACCCCGTTTCGAACGAAGAGTTTATTATTTTCGTCAACGGGCACAGAATACTTTCAGTACACTGTTTCAATAACCACGTTGAAACACCATTGATATCCTCGGATAATTTAGGTGGAAGATTTTGTATCGCCCGAGCCACTTCCGCTTCACACACAGGAGACAGCATCATGGACCGCAAAACCCTCCTCTCTTGGGTAGTGTCCAAGTTACATGATTTTCTATTAGGTTTCATCTGGACAACAGTTGAAAAAAAGTTATTAAATTCCGTTGCTACTGATTTTGGGTCATCGTAGACATGCCCATTAATATTTAACTGAATTGGTTTCTTTGAAGACACGTTTTTTGTGTTATTTATACTCTTCCAAGCAGCTTTGGAAAAGTTTTTAGCACCATCAAGTGTTCGGTTGACTTCTAGGGATTTGGCAGCCCTTATAACTTTTTTGTATGTTTTTTTGTATCTATTGTAAAATTGTTTAAATTTACAACTTACAAATTTTAACATGTTTAAATTACAACTACTCCAAAAAGGTTTCCTCGTGTCATCAATCTTCGAACATATGAAAAAATCTACATTATTTGATTCACCAAGTGCACGTGTCTCAGTTGATGAGAGCGCCATTTCGTTCAAGGGTAAAGTTAGCTTTGGAGTGTACAATTCCATGAAATCTACAAAATGGGGGCTCAGAATGCATGTGCTAGCAGGCATTAAAATGGATATATGTATAATTTTATCCCCACTTTGTAGTGGATATGTTATTCTCAACAGTGTATTACTAAAGACTATCCAAAAATACTTAAGGCATTAAAAACGTCTGTAATCACAAAAAATTGAAGACAACTTGTATGTTCCATTATGATCCTAAAATTTTAAAAAAATTAACTTTGAATTCATTGAATATTACATTTTTTACATAAATAAGTGTTTTTTAAAAAGCTGGCAAACTTTACTCGACGGACGTAGGCTCCATTAATTCAGGAAATTGAAAATAACTTTTTTGATGACAATTCTGCAATTTATAAAACTTATATAAAACATATCTGGCAAACGTGTATTAAAATTTGAATGTGATATAGTAACAGGTTTTTTAGTAATCAAAATCTAAAGTTTATTCACAATTATAACAAGTAAAAATTCCGTTACTATTTTTTCCCAACTAGGATACAAATTATTAAAACTTAAAATAAAATTTTTTTTAAATATGATAAAATGTAAACAAGGAAACAACGGTGTAATTAGATTTTTCATTGGTCTCTTCATAGTTTCTTAGTGAACAACCTTCAAACTCGGGTACACATGATTTGTGCGACAACAGTGCAGTTAAGTCTCCAGTAATTATCGACTCATCAAATTGGCTGCTGCTCACCCTGTTTGTGGCCTATCGGCTGTGTGCCAAACTCATCGGCACTGTGTGCAGTTCTATTTGTTAACAAGATTGAGCTAATGGTTTTTAGCTTTTTGTTTTGAAACAGGTATTGAAATGATTCTTTATAACAAATATTATTATACATCGATAGTTTTTTCTTAATTTATTGTAAATGAGTATATTAAAAATAATTTAGGTTATTGTAACACTAACGTAACTAAAGACATACGTTTCAACAATGTACAAAAATAAAAGTGTAGGGGTAAATGTGTGAAAAATACTTAAAGGGATTACCTTAGGGAAACGTCCAACTCACTGGAATAAAATTTTATGTGGCGTGGCAGCAACATTTCAGCATTTAGGTTTTTTATATTCTTAATGTTAATTAAAATCGTTACAATTATTTATACTATATTCCAAGTTACCAAATTAACATTTATACAGTAAATAACGTTCCTGCGCTAAGGATCAGAATTGCAGTTTTGACCACGGCAAAAAAAGTTTTAATGAATTGGAAATAAAATTAAATATGCCTTTAAAATATGAATAAACAGAAATATATACCACAAATAAAACAACTGTTCAATTATATTCTAAATACCTTACAAGTGTGTACCGAGGAGTGGTGTGGGAGAAGATTTTCTGAGTCTGAAAACGGGCAACTAACTATCTACACGACAGTTTGGGAACTACACTACTTACTGGATATCATCATATTTATCTGTCTGTTTATTGTAAACACCGTTCATTTAGAACTTCATTATCTACAGTTGTATTTAATCTGTAATATTTTATTGCTCATTTTTACATAAAAAAACTAATTAAAACTAACAAGAAGTAGAGCAGCAGAGATAATAAATGCTACAAATTGTGACAGCTATTGTAGCATTATTCAAAGCACTATTCATCAATGAACTGGACTACACAGCAAATTCATGCTCCACAGATTTACGCTGCTGAGTTCTACCAGTCATCTCTAAACAAGAAAAGGCAAACCAAGTCACCTGTCAAACTTCTTCTCGCACAAATTTTTATATTCTGAAGATGAATTGGAAATAAAATTAAATATCCAATTAAAATATGAATAAACAACAAAATTTACCACAAATATGCAACAGGAACATATATAAAAACAAGGATACACACTTTTTGAGTAAGCCAACTCATTTTCTATGAATGTCAGCGAAATCACAAGTAAAAAATAACGCAAAATAGTATTTCCAATCACGAGAAGTCTTACTTAGGTTTAATTTCAATCAAATGAATACGGTGTTTAAAAATTTGCCCGGTTTTAAAAGAGAACTATAATTGTAAAATATTGATTTAGTACTATCTTTTTTTCACCTAATATATCGATTACAACAATTCTATCATTTTCAAAAAATTAAGCCATGTTATACACATTTTATTTGGTCCCCCAAATAAGACTGACTTTTCATTAAATATCTGCAAAATCAACTATTTATTTGTTTAATTTTACTCACGAAATAATATATTTCAGCACTAATTGTTTCTTTATTTTGGTGTAAGGTACATTGTTTTTATGGTGAAAAGCTGAGTATAAAATGTAAGAAACCATTTCACTTCACTGAATAACACCTTACTATCTTTACTTTTTCACAATATAAAAATACGCTGAAAGGCAATTTATAAATGGATTTGATTTAATAGTACTTTTTAATTAACAAACTATTTGATTTTGTGGGGATAAATTACAACAATAATTGTTCAAACGAAATAAACAGATGGTTGTGAGCTATGAGCCCAGTTCCACTGTTCAAACAGGAGAAAAGAACAAATCATATAATGTTAGAACAGTTATTAAACACCCCAAGTACGCAACCAAGAAAGGCTAGATTCAATTTTTTTTTATCTCGGCTTCAGATTCCCCTAATTCCTTTTTATTATAATGAATGGATGTATCATTTATTGAGTGATATTTACTGCATATAATGAAAGCTAATATTGTGGATGTGATTATTACGATTTTTAATTATTATTAATTATTTTTGTAGGGAAAATAATTGTTAGAGTATTCAAAATGACGAGGAACATTTTGTTACTCCTAAAAGCAGGGTTGTTTATTAAATATTTATCCCATTCTCCCAATTAAACATATATTTTATAAAATAAAAAACTTATAAGCGATCACCTAAAAGCCTGTAACTGTGTTACTAACAGCAATTTTACTAGATTATTACAATTAAAAGAATAAACCCTGTAGTGGCTTACCAGTAGAAGTACCATTCAACCGCCCATACACGTACAGTGGTGTTGACCCACCCGCTCGCCATACACTTACAGTGGTATTGACCCACCCACTCACCATACACGTACAATGGTATTGACCCACCCACCCACCCATACAGGTACAGTGGTATTAACCCACCCACTCGCCATACACGTAGAGTTTTATTGACCCACCCGCTCGCCATACACGTACAGTGGTATTGACCCACCCTCCCATCCATACACGTAAAGTGGTATTGACCCAACCGCTCATACACGTACAGTGGTATTGACCCATCTGGCTACCCATACACGTACAGTGGTATTGACCCACCCACTCGCCATACACGCACAGTGGTATTGAACCACCCGCACGCCCATACACGTAAAGTGGTATTGACCCACCCGCTCTCCATACACGTACAGTGGTGTTGACCCACCCACTCGCCATACACGTACAGTGGTATTGACCCACCCATACACGTTAAGTGGTATTGATACGACCGTCCGCCCATCTGCGTACAGTGGTATTTACTCTCCTGCCTGCCCATACACGTACAGTGGTATTGACCCACCCATACACGTTAAGTGGTATTGATACGACCGTCCGCCCATCTGCGTACAGTGGTATTTACTCTCCTGCCTGCCCATACACGTACAGTGGTATTGACCCACCCATACACATTCAGTGGTATTCATACGACCGTCTGCCCATCTGCGTACAGTGGTATTTACTCTCCTGCCTGCCCATACACGTACAGTGGTATTGACCCACCCATACACATTCAGTGGTATTCATACGACCGTCTGCCCATCTGCGTACAGTGGTATTTACTCTCCTGCCTGCCCATACACGTACAGTGGTATTGACCCACCCATACACATTCAGTGGTATTCATACGACCGTCTGCCCATCTGCGTACAGTGGTATTTACTCTCCTGCCTGCCCATACACGTACAGTGGTATTGACCCACCCATTCACGTTAAGTGGTATTGATACGACCGTCCGCCCATCTGCGTACAGTGGTATTTACCCTCCTGCCTGCCCATACACGTACAGTGGTATTGACCCACCCATACACATTCAGTGGTATTTACCTAAAAATAAATTTATATTTTATGCACAATTTACTTTTATGAATTATGGGAAGATAAAATAGATTACCTTAAATTGTTTTTTAAAATATATTACTCATAGATACAGTTCAATTGAATGAGGAAGTATATTATGTACTATCAATACATACATACAAATTAAAATAAATTGACTATTCGGTATAAAAAAGTATTTTTTCAATTTTTATATTGACTGGTGAAAATCAATGTTCGTAATATTGTACGTGAAATACATAATTAATATTATAAATGCATTATTAGATAACTAGAGAAACACAAAATTTAAAAGAAGGGATATCCTCATAAATAGTTAAGGAGTAAAGATGTCAGTAAGTAAAAATACTAAGTGTACTTTACTAATCCCCAATCCTCCTAACACTATGCAAGGAAGATTTCAATAAATAGTACAGTCAGAATAAATGCATTTTGGTTTTTGTTCAATCTCTGATTTGTATAAATTGTCAATTAATAAAACAATTATATTCTAAAATAAAGAAAAAAAATAAAATAAATATGTTTTCAAAAATTATTCATGCTTAGAAGTTTTCAAGAAATTTTATTTTGAAAATTTTATTGGTAAGTGGTAGAAAATAAGACTACTTTTATAGAATTATTAATATTAAATTAGGAAATGATCATTAAAATAAATTTCTTATTTTCTCCTTGTGGCCATAAACACTTCATTTTACAACTTTCCATATAGATATATTGTATATACAACACTCTTTACTTCAATACTCTCTGTACTCTCTGAGTATTTATAAATCTTAAAATAATTTTAACATCAGTTTTCAAACACAGATTTGGTTCTTTTCCAAGGACTATATATCAAAATTAGATGGTACAAAAGTAAAGACATTCAAGATTATCTATATCTATAAAATCCAATGTATGTTTGTTTGTCTATCCTTTATGCGCTACCAAACCATCCAGCCGATCGCCATGAAACTTGGGGAAGTTGTTCTATATACCCCAGGGAAGGTTTCTATTCCCGTTTCTTTAATCCCTCAGGGCTCCGTCCCTTGGACTTCTAAAGTTTCGATGTTAATCAAATAGCAGGATGCATGAAGGTGTAATAAGTCAAATATAAAAAGAATATCAGCTGTGGGTTTTAAATATGTCAAAATTATACTGTTTATATTTTTATGTTTTGATTTCTTGTGAAGCTATATTAATCGATTGATTTATTTGATTAACAGCTGTTAAATAAAAACAAATATAATAAAATTGTGGTAGGCAAAACTTTTCAAATTAAAAATAATTGAGTACAGTAGTAAACTACCCAAAACATCAGATGTTGTAAATTGGATACTATGTAAACTGAAAGGTCGCTGCACATTTCAATGATACAATCAAAATTCAATATTATGACCGGCGAAGCGGGTGGGTACAGCTAGTTACATATAAAAGGTCAGTAGGTTACCGTAGTGTTTTAAAATATTATTTTTAGCAAACGTTTTGTAAACGAGTAGTATCTTTTAGTTTCTATGACTCACCACAGTCCAAATGGATTGCTTCCTTTACGGGGTTCTTCAAAGCTCTAAATGTTATTCTGAGTTCTTTCCACCTCTTTTAGTTATTTTTTCATAAATGACTTGGTGGATTCATCAATGTAATGGCTATGTAGTATTTTTATAAGGAAATAAGTGAACAGATTCGTTTAGATTCTGTATCCAACACTGACACTAGTTAAGGCTGTTTGGTCAAAAACATTTTCGATTTCTTTCGATTTCAATTACTTTATATCAGCTATTAAACACCTCCTAATTAGTTCTTTCATTAAAATTATGTTTATAATTATAAATACATCACCTAAATTCGATTTGTTTTTAATTCAAAAATGGTTTATAATTTTCTTGATAGTTTTACATTTATATTGCAGCTTATATTAATCTCTTTAGCAGAACTGCTATTTAATAGATCAACTAAATAAGTTATATAAATATATAATTAGCAACAACAAATTGAAATAGTAACAAACAATAATAACTTCAAAAGTATAAATATATTCAATAAATAAATCAATTATTCTCAAAGATCAGAAAAACTACAATTTTAGACAAAGAAAGGAAAAACAAGCGGCTTTTACAGTTAACAGATTAATTTAAAAAAATGAATAAATCAGATTGTAGAGGTATAACAATTAATTTTGCGTTTAAATACTTCCTCCTTTAAGTTTAATATAGATTTCAGTTTTTTTTTATTTTTGTATATTTTTGGCGCTATTAAATAATAATTAAATATTAAGCTATTTTCTGAATTACGATTAAATAAAAGATGTAAATTTGGGCTCTCTTGGTACATGCACTTGTGAATAATTTTCCTGATTATTCACAAATTTTAAAAACAGAACCTCACTGTTCATTTACAACAGTTCATCAGTTATTTTAAACTACGTAATTTTACTGTAAATTAGCAAATTTGATTTTAAATAATTTATGTTATACGTTTGTTTTTATTTGATTACGACGAGAAATACAGCGTCGTGTTTGGCATATTATGCTTTTTAATATCACACAATTTACAAAATTGATTAACTTTATACACTCAACTTGTGGTTGTACTTTTACCCGCATGTTATATTACAATCCAATCGCTACGTACACGTACAGCGAGACACAGGACCCGCACCACAGGATTGTACTTCAACGATCCTGCAATTATAACCCACCCTTCCCAGGGAAGAAAGAAAAGTCGAGTGTCTGTTTGTGAGTAGATTGTGGTCAGACGTACAGCCAGCGCTGCGAACGGAATTCAGCAGTCGCTAAAACCGGCCGAACCACCTTAATGGATTGGCTACTGTGCTTTCCAAGCTGTTGATGTCCATCGACCGGAAAATGCGTAATATTTTGTCTTTATTTATTTTAGAAACTATCGATGAAGATACTCTGAGATATTTTGTGATTGTGATCCATCAAAGTTGCTACTTACCATATTACTACTCATAATTGTTTTGTTGCATTTGTTTTTTATCTCTAGTACTCGCTGTGCCTGCTTCATTATCATTGCATGTGTATTATATTCTATTTCATATTTTTATCCTTTGCTAACAATCTTATATATATTTTCATAAACACCTTGATTTGTCACATGTCACGTAGTGTTACTGGTACTGTATATACTTCCTCGCACGCCGAATCTTGTTTCTAGAGTTAGTTAACTGGTTTTTATTAGTTGTTATCTGTTTCCTATTTATCGCAATGTGTTAATTTGTTTTACAATACTTTTTTATTAATTAATAAAAAGCATACTGTTGTGTTATTTTGTTAAGCACGTATTAGTGTAAAGTAAAATGTTCAGCTGCATCTTATAAATTGTTATTGTAGTTGTTATATATTGTTGTTAAAGCGGTTATGACAATTATAATGAATTATACGTTACAGTTAATCGTATAAGAGAAGAATTCGCTAGTCCTAACAATACCGATTCTTACAAATTTTGTAGAATAAACATTGAACATTGAACTTAATACTGGCACGACGTCTGCTTAATGGTTGGCATCGACCTGAACACTACTAGAGGTCTGAGGTGGTAGGTAGGGTCCGAATGTTGTGTAGAGAAGATAACAGAGTATCTGGCTTTACAGTTAGCTCACAATCAGACTAATATTACGTGGTTTGGATGCCACGTAAATCTGTAGGTATTTTAGTTGCCCTGGATATTGGGCTTTTTTATAAATATTCTACCCAAGAAATATTCTACCTTAGTAACAATGACTACACTCATTCACTCCTCTTATTATTCTGCACCTCTACGATTGGCATCTTATTGGCGAATAATGAACAAATTATATGATGGTATATTTCACACTATGCATACATTTTAGTAATCAGAGAACACGTTTTAGAGATACTTTTAAATTTGGGTTAGGGGAGGGGAGGTGGAACTTATAGGCTCTTAAACCTTACTGCTGAACCATATCTTCGGAAGTAGTCTTAACCGATTAGGCTACCCATAATATATAAACAAAACTACATCATTGACGAACTATATCATATGTTTTTAAATATTATGAGCCATGGTATCAGATATCAGAGCCATAGATTTCAACTAATAGATGGCAATAATTTAGAAGTAATTAAACAAAACGTTTATTCTGAGTATAAAAATAACAAAAATTAACCTACAACCGTACTTAAGGATTCTTTTTTATTTGACAATTTTTAAACTTACTGTTCAATATACTATAGTTTTCAGGTCTTTTAGAAAACTCATGAAGTTAAATGAAACAAATTTTCTTTATTAGGTTAGTAAAGAATGTCACTATCTGGTGAAACAGTAAATAAGAATCACAACTTCAAAAACTCTCACACGAATTTTTATATCTGCTCCTTGATGACGTTCGTGAATAACTTACCGCCCTATCTCTTTTCTATCAGCAACCATTACCTTGTTTCCTAAACATCTCACCGATTTAGAATGGTTGTACAAGGGATGTTGACTTGTTCCAACAATTAACTACGCACTTGTTTAAGAGAGAGCTTACCAAATTTCCCATTCAGCTAAATTCTAAATAGTTAAAATATTCTAAACTGTAAGTTAAATCGTGGCAACGACTTAGGTAATGAATCTCAACAGAACCTATAATTTTATTTTAGAGTAAAACTGATAATAATACATAAAAGCATAAAATTTTAATTAGTGAGTTTTTAATTTCAAAAAGTTATCTATTATATATTAATACTTATAGCTAGAAATTGATATTTCTACCAATATTTCAATACTTGATAAAAAAAATCTGTATATAAAAAAGTAAATAAGCAGTACTTATTCAATTGAACCGATGTTTCTTAATGTCGGTTCTTTCGAAACAATACTATTATATTGATCGTTTATAGATGGTAATGATGCGTATATTACATATTATAAATAATATAACTTATTTTTAAATAAAACTTAATGAAACCAAGCTATCAACATTTTAATTATGAATAATAAAGCCGATCTATTCAAGCTGCCTTTTAATAAGATTGAACAGGAAGCGACTCAGGATATTAAATTCCAGAGCATGAACTTGGACAATATGATTTGTTCCACCATAGTAGCGTGAGGATTAGTTGTGCGATTTCTTTTACTTATCGAACATGTTGGGAATAGTGATTTTGTTGTCTGTTTAAAACTATTTACTCTATAATTACATTTCAAAAGGGATATCTGGGAGTGGAAAAGTCACATAGCATTATTATTGTCACACCTTCAAAAATAAATGGTGAATAGATTTACATACCAAATTTCATAAAAATCCATCCATCCGTTTGGTCTCCAGCGAAATCACATACACGCAGACAAACACAATACGGACAGACACCGTTTCAGTATGTGTGTTTCCGAAAGAAACACGTTTTTAGGTTCAGGGGATCCTAAAATAGATTTTTAGACAAACTTGTAAAAAATTTTGTTGGATGATCACAATACTTTCTCTAAGCTAATGCATATGGGAGAAAGTAAAAAAATCAATTTAAGGGGTACGTGAGTTCGTTTACACATGGATATTCCTGCAGGAGCAGTGACTTTCCCATTTTTACATTTATTTGATAACTTAACTTTTATCAAAAATCATTTTATGTTTCCAGCAGCAAAAATTGTTAAACCAGTTAACTATATAATAATTAATTGAAAATCTAACCACCTCTAAAATTTTTGTTCAGGAACACTTTTTATATATCATATACGCGCTATCAATTTCTCCCTTTAAACTAACATTTAAATTAAATACTGCATCAAATTTAATTACAAATGAATTCCCTTATTTATAAAAAATGTCTAAGATTGCTTCAATGATGGGTTATCCATGGTTTAATAAATTTTGAAGTTTGCTTGCTAAGTTAGTTGTATATCCTACTGTAAGTTATAGTTATATGATATCTAAACCTATCTTGAGTTTCCTAATAAATTGTCACGTTGGCTAAATAAATTGGTTATTTTATTATTAATGCGTGACCTAATATTATATTTAATGTCTCATAACAATCCATTCAATAATAATAAATAATAAGGATCTTTTCCGTTATACTTATACCACTATTTAAATATATTGAATAATACATTTTAACCGTTGTTTGGTATAAATAACGGAACACGGTATTCAATTTATTGATGTTTTCCTCAATTTCAACCTTTAGAATCCCAATACATCAAGGCCGCCCATATACATCGCGTCGCGGCAGTTATGGTTAGGTTAGGTTATTATATTGTAGAATGAACCTGTAATTTGTAAAAACATTCTACAATAGGCTATGCTAACCTAACCTAACCATAACTGCCGCGGCGCGATGTATATGGAAATATTTTGGGATTGCTGACACATAACGGAAAAGATCCGACATTAAATAGTGGTATACGTATAACGGAAAAGATCCAATAATAATCTATATTAAATCTACTTACACTTTAGCCTTTAAACTTAATGGTTAAAGCCATTTCAAACACGGTAGGATGGACGAACAAAATATCTAAATTTTTAAGAGCAATAAAACAAAATCTGTATTAACTATAAGTCTCGCTTTCCTGAAAAATTATAATAATTTTTAAAATCTGGAAATGTTTTTATTGACAGCAGTCCTTTTTGCAGCAAGGTCAAGTATATCCATACAACACTTAAATGGAACGAAGCCATCATAGAAAACTGCATCAAAGTATTTGCATGAATGAAGCACTGAAGAGGCTGCAAAGGTTCATTACTTACTGCAGCTCGGATATGACTGTATCACATGTAATAATGTACAGCAACCTTTACAGAAATATTGCCCTCGTTTTTATTTTAATTTAATTTTAATGTAATAATTTTAAAATATATTAATTAGAGGATCACTGAAATCCTTTTATTAACATTCCTTCCTTGAGGGAAATATTCTTAAATATGCTTCTAATATTTTTCAATTTGTATCACAAATTAGTGCGAGATGGTCACGGTCAGATGCATTACTGTTACGCGTGCCGAATCGTAGAACTGAAGCTTTTGACGGATAATTTACTGTAACTTCCACCAACCCTGGAATTCCCTTCCTATCAACATAATTCCCATTTCCCAGCCAATCCCGGTTGTGACGTCATTAAAACAAAACTACATGGAACGGATAGCTACTACTGGTTCGTCCTGAGTCTCGGTGTTGGGGGTAGCCACCGGATAGGAGGGAAAAGGATATGATTGTGTGAGTGAGTGTGTTTAAATAGAGGTTAAATGAATTACTTATAACTATCAAACAAAATAGGAACTGTAAATTCAAATTACTTTTCATTAATAGAAAGTGCTCACAATCTTTCATAACATTTGTGCTCACAAGGAGAAGAGCTTCTTGCTGGCCGTAAACCAGGCCAGAATGTCTGATCACAGCAGCCCCCTTAATAAGCATGTAAAAGTTCAAACGTGGTCTGATCGGTATATAAGCGTGTTTAGAGTTGCACAAAGGAGTTAAAGGCACAGTTTCCAGGAGAGGCCGCAGGCCGAGCTTCTTTCATGAGCGTAGAGAGTGGCGGGGTTGGCACGCGAACCGTGCAGGTGTGTCCCCTAGTCTTTATCACTGTAATATAAAGCTGGACTGGGATCAATGACTGACTTTAGTGTAAGATCATGAATGTTATCTTTAGTGTAAGAGAGTTCCTTGGGTCGAAGTTTGTCTTTTTGTATGTACTTTTCTTTTGAAATAAATTTTGAAAGTAAATAAATGTACTAGTGTAAGCTATTTTAAATTATTTCCTCGAATTTCACTTGTCCTATTAGAAGATGATCTTGACTCAAGTCTTTACAACTCATTTATTATTTTTATTTGTTTAACGATCAACTAACGTATTACTCAGTCACCATTCGTTAGTCATCGTACGCTTTTTAAAGATTAATACCTAAATAATTAATGTTAACAAACATACTCGTATGTTCTGGTATTGTATCTATCTGGCTTACGTTTCGTAAACTCTATATACACTATCTTCGCACTAAAATGGATTGCTTGGGTTTTTTATCCATTTTGTTCTAATTTGTTTAACGTTTTGTTCAATTTTTTTTTATTAGATAGTTTCAGTTATGTAAAAATATAATGATTTTAATGGCATATTAAAACTACACCATTTAAACCTTTCAAGAAAGTTGTTGAAAGCAGTTTCTAGTGAAGTAGTTTCCTTGCAGTTCCTGTGACTAGGTTCAAGTATAAATGGATTGCTTCCTTTGGCGATTTCTTCAAAGTCCTGAATGCAGCACTGCTCTTTTATCCACCAAGGAGATATTTTATCCACACACGGACTTGCAAACGTGCCGTAGTAACAGTTTATAACGTGTATTCTCAATAATATTGCATGAGTAAAAAAAATGTATCGCTTATTTGTAATGAATTGTAGTAATTAATAAAAATCCTCAAATTAAACTAATAAATAGTACAATTTTGTATTGTTAAAAAAAGTGATTGATAATACTCACGCAACTTGTGACTGTTTGATACCATCTTAACTTGCAGAAAGTCCAAATTATACATTCATAAACTGGATAAAATATTATGTACATAGTGCTGTATGTTAAACATGAGTTAATATTAACAGCTATTTTATTTTTTGGAATACAAATGAAGCTATTAAAAAATTGACGAATAATAAAATGCTATACACAATTAAATAAAACTATGGCACTGATAAATGCAACATGCATTTTATCAATAATTCAACACAATAGGATTTCTTTTTTTGACTTTTGGTAAAGTTTTACGAGGTAATATTTATAAGTCCTTTAGTAAACTCCTAAAACGTAATGAAGGAAGTTTTCTTTATTACGTCTATAAAGAAGTTTATGATCAGATAAAACAGTAAATAATGCCACAACTTCATGCAATTTCAACTAATATCACAAAAGGTGCTTCTGGATAACATTCATGGTATGTAGCACCTAGATTTATTTTATTTAACACAGTCAAAAGCCATTAACAACGAATTTTAATCAAGCGAGTAAAACACCACTACTCTAAAATGCCGTTTGTTTAATTTGGACAGTTTTCCTAAATACGTTGTTTAAAGAACATCACGACTTAAAAGTAAAAATACCAATGCATGTTATTATCGTAACAAACAAAAACATAGTTCACTTTTTAACATTTCATTAATTTTTTTCAAATGTTGGATGTAGACAATTTATTGCTATAAATGGACCGGACAGAAAGTAACCTGCCTATTATACTACCAACTTCCACATGAAGTGTTCAACTTCTGCAACAGCGTTTAGTTGAATAAATAACTTTAATGAACTGTAAAAGTTTGTTTAATTGCTAATTATTGTTGTCATTACTATTATTACTTTTTATTTGTATAAATAATTATTTTATTTAATCGTTTTAAGCTTGGTTCACTAGTGTTAATCAGATGTTTTCCCCAATGGAGGAAGAGTTGTTCCCTATCTCACTTCCACCATTAAGTACAATTCTCTCGTAAAATCACTTTCTAAGCAGATATTTATGAATAACATTCATGGACAAATAAAACTGTTCCATGAATGTTATTCATGGAGTTAAACTTAATTAAAAAAAAAAAAAAAAAAAAAAAAAACTATACATAAGTACAGTATTACTTATAAATGTAAAATTAAATAATGAATCACCGAGTAGACCTAGTGTTTGATAACTATACATCAATAAATATATTATTTACAAATTCTACAAACTATTTTTTTAAACAATAATGAGCTTTCAATTAACGCTGCTTGACCTATTTAAAAACATAAATGTATAATATCCATTTTATGTTTAAAATTTGAACAAAAATATAGTCTCCCGCCCCTCCACCCACGATTTTACCTAAATTAGGCTGGTATAACAGCAATTGCAGGCCTTATCGTTGACGTGTCCATAACGTTTGCTGTACCAGTCAATTTAAATGTGTTTTCGATGCCAGAAGCAGATAGACGGAATTGGCACAATAGCGATAAGCACAAATATGGATTCTGTCTTGTGCTGTCTTGTACGGAATGAATTTTCAGACGATTTAAAAATTCTGTAGATTAAAAAAAAGTATAAAATGATGCCTTGTTTGTGGCGATCACAAACGTTAAGATTATTAAACCTATAGTATGTAAACTGAGATTATTTCATTAAATGTTCTACAAAATAAGACATTAACAACTACAGAGGCAGAAGCTCTTTATATTTACTTTGACACACACAACATAGTAATTATGGAATAATTGCTTGGGGTGGAGCACATAGCACAAATTTACCCAGTAATGAAATCAAATAATATTTTTTCGTAATTTAAAACTAACAACTTCAACCCATGTGGAATTCTTAAACTACTAAAAGCTGTAATAAATAATTATTAAAAATTTTAAAACATATATTTAGACTCCAAATACAAGAATTATTGCATATCAAACTTAAAATACTTAATTAAACATCCACTTCAAAAACACTAACAATAAGCAATAATGGTATTAGAGAATGTCTAAAAATATAGTATATTTATATTGAATCGTCTGACTATAACAACCTTAGGATAAATATTCGCATACGGTACTGTATATTATAGCTAATTAATTAGATTTATTTTATTTGAAATTTTTACAAAATCACCAATAAAAATCACTATTTACTAGGCCTTTCGGCAGCAAAGCTGGCATCATCAGACAACAAAAATTTCTTTATTACGTCTATAAAAAAGTTTATGATCAGATAAAAGAGTAAATAATGCCTTTTATTATATTAATTCAAAGTTTTTGTTGATTAAATAATTTCTACTATGTAAAAATTATTTTAACAGCATACTAGAACTACACCGTTTAAATCTTTCAAGAAAGTTGTTGAAATCAGTTTAATTTTGTTGCCTGATGATGCTGCTGAAAGCCTAGTAAAAAGTGATTTTTATTGGTGATTTTGTAAAAATATAAAATAAAACGAAGAATACTAATATTAACTCCATCTGAAATTAACAATTAGAATATTTCAATTATATAGTAATTGGCTTCCCAAAGCTCAGATGGTCTAACCATCTCTTTCGCATCAGAAAACGTACAAATGTGCATTCTTTTGTTAAAAAGTTAATAATAAAGATAGGCTTTGGAACATAATAGAGTGCCGTATATCATAGACAGGAGTTTAGTGGCAAATATGAAAAATGATGACGAAGTCTAACGGTATTAGCCCCATTTGTGACGTCATATCGATTACTGCTGAGGCCAGATGTACGTTTGTACCGGAAAAAGTTTCAGGAGGTGTTTTATAAAACCACTAAGAAGCATATTTATCACATTTCAAATCTATACAATTAGTTTACTGATTTTGCTATCCAAAAATAAAAGATAAATTAAACACACTTGAATTTGTTTATTGAAATTGATACTTTAGCTATAGTATAATTATTTTATTTATCTCTATTCTAATGCACATTCTTTTACTTATTTATTGTTTACTTCATCTACTTACAGATTGTTGTAGGATTATTATTAACTATTTATTTATTTTTTATATTATATTCAGTATATCATTCGTAGTTATATCTATGTATTATTTATAATCTTAAGATGTGCCACAGTTAAACACCAGATACAAACAACATAGTTTTAAACATAGACACTATATTTTTTATAAATAATGGGAAATTATATCGTAAACGAGTCAGATATTGAAAAATTTATTTATCAACATAACACTAACCTAACCAATGGAAATACAAAAAGTACTAGACGATTCAAGAAATGAGTTTTAGATTTCATTCCTCTTGGTGTAAAATCAGTTCCGTCAGATGTTGACTTTTCATATAATCTCTATGATGTCACCAGTACGCAAGTCTAGCTAGAGGTCTGCATACAACACCGCAGGGGAATCGATTCTTTCTCTCTCACGCCCAGTCAATATAGTGTAACCTCTACCGTCAAACTATGAATGGAATGATGTCACCGGTACATAATTCTAGCGAGAGGTCTGCATACAACACCGCAAGGGAAATCGATTGTTTATCTCACACGCCCTTTCACTATAGTGTACCCTCTACCATCAAACTATAAATGGAATGATTTCACCGGTACGTAATTCTAGCGAGAGGTCTGCATACAACACCGCAAGGGAAATCGATTGTTTATCTGACACGCCCTATCACTATAGTGTACCTTCTACCGTCAAACTAGGAATAGAATGATGTCACCGGTACATAATTCTAGCGAGAGGTCTGCATACAACACCGCAAGGGAAATCGATTGTTTATCTCACATGCCCTTTCACTATAGTGTACCCTCTACCGTCAAACTATGAATGGAATGATGTCACCGGTACATAATTCTAGCGAGAGGTCTGCATACAACACCGCAAGGGAAATCGATTGTTTATCTCACACGCCCTTTCACTATAGTGTACCCTCTACCATCAAGCTATGAATGGAATGATTTCACCGGTACGTAATTCTAGCGAGAGGTCTGCAAACAACACCGCAAGGGAAATCGATTGTTTCTCTCACACGCCCAGTCACTATAGTGTACCCTCTACCGTCAAACTATGAATGGAATGATATCACCGGTACGTAATTCTAGCGAGAGGTCTGCATACAACACCGCAAGGAAAATCGATTGTTTATCTCACATGCCCTTTCACTATAGTGTACCCTCTACCGTCAAACAATGAATGGAATGATGTCACCGGTACGTAATTCTAGCGAGAGGTCAGCATACAACACCGCAAGGGAAATTGATTGTATCTCTCACACTCCCTTTCACTATAGTGTACCCTCTACCGTCAAACTATGAATGGAATGATTTCACCAGTACACAAGTCTAGCGAGAGGCCTGCATATAATACTGCACGAAAATCAATTGTATCTCTCACACACCATTTCACTATAGTGTACCCTCTATCGTCAAACTATGAATGGAATGATTTCACCAGCACGCAAGTCTAGCGAGAGGTCTGCATACAACACCGCAAGAGAAATCGATTGTTTCTCTCACACGCCCAGTCACTATAGTGTACCCTCTACCGTCAAACTATGAATGGAATGATATCACCGGTACGTAATTCTAGCGAGAGGTCTGCATACAACACCGCAAGGAAAATCGATTGTTTATATCACATGCCCTTTCACTATAGTGTACCCTCTACCGTCAAACAATGAATGGAATGATGTCACCGGTACGTAATTCTAGCGAGAGGTCTGCATACAACACCGCAAGGGAAATCGATTGTTTATCTGACACGCCCTTTCACTATAGTGTACCTTCTACCGTCAAACTAGGAATAGAATGATGTCACCGGTACGTAATTCTAGCCAGAGGTCTGCATACAATACCGCAAGGGAAATCGATTGTTTATCTCACATGCCCTTTCACTATAGTGTACCCTCTACCGTTAAACTATGAATGGAATGATGTCACCAGTACGCAAGTCTGGTGAGAGGTCTGCATACAATACCGCAGGGAAATCGATTGTTTCTTTCCCACGCCCTTTCACTATAGTGTACCCTCTACCGTCAAACTATGAATGGAATGATGTCACCGGTACGTAATTCTAGCGAGAGGTCTGCATACAATACCGCAAGGGAAATCGATTGTTTATCTGACACGCCCTTTCACTATAGTGTACCCTCTACCGTAAAACTATAAATGGAATGATGTCACCGGTAAGTAATTCTAGCGAGAGGTCTGCATACAACACTGCAAGGGAAATCGATTGTTTATCTCACACGCCCTTTCGCTATAGTGTACCTTCTACCGTCAAACCATGAATGGAATGATGTCACCAGTACGCAAGTCTAGCAATAGGTTTGCATACAATACCGCAAGGGAAATCGATTGTTTATCTCACACGGCCTTTCACTATTGTGTACCTTCTACCGTCAAACTAGGAATGGAATGATGTCACCAGTACGCAAGTGTAGCGAGAGGGCTGCATACAATACTGCAGGGAAATCGATTGTTTCTCTCACACGTCCATTCGATATAGTGTATCCTCTACCATCAAACTATGAATGGAATGATTTCACCAGTACGCAAGTCTAGTGAGAGGCCTGCATATAATACAGCAGGGAAATCGATTGTATCTCTCACACGCCCTTTCACTATAGTGTACTCTCTACCGTCAGACTATGAATGGAATGATGTCACCGGTACATAATTCTAGCGAGAGGTCTGCAAACAACACCGCAAGGGAAATCGATTGTTTATCTCACACGCCCTTTCACTATAGTATACCCTCTACCGTTAAACTATGAATGGAATGATGTCACCGGTACGTAATTCTAGCGAGAGGTCAGCATACAACACCGCAAGGGAAATCGATTGTTTATCTCACATGCCCTTTCACTATAGTGTACCTTCTAATGTCAAACTACGAATGGAATGATTTCACCAGTACGCAAGTCTGGCAAGAGGTCTGCATAAAATACTGCAGGGAAATCAATTGCATCTCTCACACGCCCTTTCACTATAGTGTACCTTCTAATATCAAACTACGAATGGAATGATTTCACCAGTACGCAAGTCTGGCAAGAGGCCTGCATAATATACTGCAGGGAAATCAATTGAATCTCTCACACGCCCTTTCACTATAGTGTACCTTCTAATGTCAAACTACGAATGGAATGATTTCACCAGTATGCAAGTCTGGCAAGAGGCCTGCATAAAATACTGCAGGGAAATCAATTGTATCTCTCACACGCCCTTTCACTATAGTGTACCTTCTAATGTCAAACTACGAATGGAATGATTTCACCAGTACGCAGGTCTGGCAAGAGGCCTGCATAAAATACTGCAGGGAAATCAATTGTATCTCTCACACGCCCTTTCACTATAGTGTACCTTCTAATGTCAAACTACGAATGGAATGATTTCACTAGTACGCAAGTCTGGCAAGAGGCCTGCATAAAATACTGCAGGGAAATCAATTGTATCTCTCACACGCCCTTTCACTATAGTGTACCTTCTAATGTCAAACTACGAATGGAATGATTTCACCAGTACGCAGGTCTGGCAAGAGGCCTGCATAAAATACTGCAGGGAAATCAATTGTATCTCTCACACACCCTTTCTCTATAGTTTCTCTCCTTTACCCATACATTATGTTATTCAACTAACTTTAAGCTATTGACTAATAATGTTGCCCTTATACAGGTCTCCTGTCAATTTTACCGATAAAACTGTTTATTTTTTATTGTAAAATCATTTAATTCCACCTATTTAACGTTTAAATGAATTTAACTCTTGGCTTTCCTTTTGTTATCAATCATAAACAAATCACATCTTAAAGGACTAGTTTAAATTATTGTCACATTAGTATATTACATGTTGGTAGAAATACAATTTAAGTGAATATCACACAACATAAATTAATTTCAACATACCGTAAGTAAAAAGTGTACAAATATTAAGGTGATCGATTTTGGTAAACTACGTGTATATTCCCAGACCAGAGCTATTCATAAAGGAATGACATTGGTGTTAAACTATTCTAATTTTACACTAACTACTTTTACGCTTATAAAAATCATGGCAGTTGGTAGACTGGCATCATCAAAATTACGGCTGTTGAAATTTTATTGTACAAGTACTTTTGGTCGTTATTTTTTCTCTCATTTGCTAACAATACATCAAGAAAAATATCTTAGAACAAAAATCAGCCTTCTTGCTCGTTCATGGGTTTGTCACGATTCTTGTTTTTTTTAATTTTTTTTATTATTTTTAATAATGAGTAGTTCTTACCATACATTTTGTTAAATTAAATAACACTAATATAATGTTTTTTTTAAATAGTTTATAGTTTTGTTTATATAGTTTTATAGTTTTATAGTTATAGTTTATAGTTTTAAACTATTAAAATCTTCAGGTGAAACCTGTAAAAAATATAATCTCTTTGGAGGAGGAACCACTCTCGTCCTTCTGAGTTTTTTCAGACAAGTAAAGGGATTTTTCCTTTAATTAACGAAGTAATTTGAACAGCATCGCCTCTCTTTCCCACCTTACTGAAGCGTGCTACAACAACGTACCTTTCCTGTTTAAGTATTTTCATATTTCAGTTAGTATTAGTTTTTTTAATAGCTTTTTATCTAGTTACATGGAAAATGTTTGAATGTGTTAGTAAATAATGAAATACTAATATCATTATTAAATCTTTAAAATTATAATTTTTATAATAATTTCCGTAACAATACCTACAAACTTAACTAAAACTAAAGTTACAGTCAGGAACTGTTAAATAATTAAATAATTTGAACTGTGTATACGTACAGATTCTTAGAATTAATATGCTACTTAGATAAACTTCTCTAGTATGGAAAATAGTATTTGCCTAACTTTTGAGTCAGCACTTAGTTGAATATCTATGCAACTCTCACATACAGCGATGTTATCATTTACTTGTATGCTATCTCTAGAATACTAGTATTTCAGTCCTTTTACAGCTGTACAATATCAAAGAAAGTTATGAAGATGAAAGTATTTCCGCAAACCCGTAAATATTTAGTTTGTTTTATCATGTTAACATGTCTACTCGAAAGTATAGTTTTTATGTTAAAGTGATCGTACATTAATTTATAAAGTTTTCTTCTCTGACAAGCAAAAAACATCCTTTATCAAGAACTATTAATTTTTTGTAAATTACCTAATCTCTAACGGTTTCCAGCATTTTAACATATAAAATAAATTACGAACACTTCAAAATGGACCAATTATATTCACAATAAATCGCTCAAACTAAGATGAAAATAGTATAATGTAATGTTAAATATTAAAATAAATTAATTAAAACATATATATACATATATATACAGTATAAATATTTAATTTAGTAATAACAAACAAACATAACAAATATAAAACAATGAACAACATAACAATAATCTTAATAGTTTCCTCAACAACGTACAAACAATAACATCAACAATTGTAGTAACATGACTAACAATAAATTAAAGTAAACATTTTAAATTTCAACATTATAATGAAGTGAACTACATGAGGAAAATCAGTAAAATTATATGTGTTATAAAAATAATAAACCATCATTGTAACAATAATTTAATAATAACAAAGCTATAATCAAGTCAATGAAATAAATAAAACAAAATCCATAGTAATATTATAACTCAAGCAGGATGTTAACGATATTTAAATATATTATATTAATATTACGCTAAGAATAACGTAATAAAAGACGGTATTTTATAACTTCATGGTAAAATAATAGCAATTTAAATTTTTTTAAAATAGTAACATCACATTTTCAATTATTTAAAAAAATTTATGAACTTTCCTTAGTGTAATATTGATTATATTACAGTATTATGTTTAATAATCTCCTCAACATATTCTGGATGTACAGACTTTTCGAATTCTTTATTGATTATTTATATGTGGCATTTAATAAATGTAGTTTTATTTATTCCTCTAGCCTGTGGCTGTTTGAGGATATATATATAAATTCTAACACATTTACTCTACAATATTTAACTTACATATTAATGTTTTTATTCCTATTTTTGAATAATATGATGACAGTTGTATTATTTATAAAGACTGCATCAACATCTATAGTATGCTATTTTCGTGTTCATTAATTTTAATTAAGTAGAAATTTTTACAAAAATTACTATACAAAAAAGACTTTTTTAGGCCTACATACATTTGTAAACTCTCGCATTTGTTGTCACAATTTTTCTAAAGATAATTTTTAATATTAATTTAAGCTATCACCAATTGAGCATGTAACTAAAATACAAGCTTTTTAATCAATGCAAACTAAAATATTAAAGCAAAAGAATTTTTAAGGACTTGTAACTTACTACTGCACTATATTTGTCTTCTAAACTTCGCCAGCTAGCTCAACGAGTTAAGTACAGGACTTTAGCTTAGTAGGGGATTCTAACTTTTAACATTGCACACCAGTATCGCCATGAAGCACCATGAGAAGATTTGTAATGAGCCAATTGTGTTAAGTAGAGACCCATTGTTATAAAATACGTGTGCACTTAGAGAGTATCCTTTCTTATTTTTTCTTCATTTATTTTTCATTTTTCATTTCGCCGATCGTAGAGATATGGGCGAATATGAGAAGTGAATGAGTGTGATGAGTGTAGATGAACGAGTGTAACCATTGTTACTATCTGAGTTCCATAGCCCAAGGCAGGGCAACGATAGGACCTACAGTTTTACGTGGTCTGATTCTCAGCTACCTAAAAAATATGACACTCAGTTGTCTTCCCAACTACCATTCAACATGGACACTCCAGATTTCTCTAGCAGTATCCACGCTGATGGAAATCATTGAGCGGACGCCGTGTCGGAATTAAGAGGACCGAGCGTAGAACCTATCGCCTACAATCTTCTCAACAATTTTCCCCAAGTAGCTGGGTTACAGCACAGCGCCACCAGTTTGTTCACATGAAAGTTCATTATTTATAAATTACACTTCATATCAATGTAGAAGTATAAAATATTATTATCAATTTCATGTAGTATGTTGGAATAAGTTTTGTACTCTTAAACACATACATTTTACTAAGTGATTCAATAATAGTTTTAAACACGGGGTACGGTTAAAATTATTTACCTACTCCCCAAACTCATTTTTTCTATATAAATAAATTGATGGGAATTATACCTAAGTATACCTGAAAAAAAACACTAATTTTTGCTCGATGAAATATTAATTTTATTTTGTAATATAAAGGCGTAAGTATTGATTGGATATGTTTTGAAAAAATTGAAACAGTGACTAGGCTAGATTAAAATGAGACACAACCGATACTAATAGAAAACATGATTCCATTCCGTTATATGCCCCCCAAAGACAATTTAAGTTTAGTTTAGACAAAGTTTAGATTATGTTAGGTTAGTAGTTAGGCAGGTAGGTAGGTTAGGTTAGATTAAGTTAAGTTAGATTAGGTTAGATAAGGTTAGGTTTAGATTAGATTAGGTTAGGTTAAGTTTAGGTTAGGTTAGGTTAGGTTAGATTAGGTTAGGTTTGGTTACATGATTACATAGTTTGTATTTGGGGTAAATATAATGGAATCTAGCCAAAAACATTTCTATACTTCCAAATAGTTGAATACATTATTTATTTTGAGATATACTGGCGATAGTAAATATTTTTAATAATAAATAGTTTAAGCCTAAGTTCTAAAATAGTTTTAGTTTAGGGGTTAGCTAAAAGACTTTAATCCAGGGATCTGATAAAAATTATGCTACCAAAGTAAGTCGTTCTTGACGAAGTAATTTATTTTCAAGACTTATTTGTACACAATGCGATACAAAATTATACAACTCAGCATTCCCATTACAATAACTGTTATTGTTGCTGCGTTAATGTGGCAGTTTTTTTTATTTTTTTTTAAGTACATAAAAATAAGTATTTTCCACTGAAACACCTTTGTTGAAGAAAACAAACCTGCCATTACAGGCTCTAGGCTTTTACAGCCACGAAGAAGAAGAATGTTTTCTTTTAAAGCAATGAAATTAGAGAAAGATGACGCTTCACTTATCTCTTCCAGCTCAATACAAATGAACTGAACATTCAATTAAGAGGACAATTTATATCCATCCGTCTTAATGAATTCCTGCTACTTCATTACAGTTAGTTTTTGTGAAATTCATTTTATTAAAATAGTTTCGCAAATAAATAGATATGTTTATATTACACTCATACTGCTTATATATTTACGTGATAAAATCTCCTAAACTATAAACTTCAATTGAAGTTAATTACCTTTTCTGTTAATTCACTATTACTACTTTGGTTTGGTTATTTTATATTAGGTTTGTTTAGGTTATGTTAGGTTCAGTTGTGTTAGGTTAACCTAAGTTATGGTTATGGTAGTGAATTTACGGAAAAGACCAAACATCAAAAATGTTTTTCAATGAAATGCATAACTACTCAAGTAATATGAGCAACTCAGCAACAAGTTTTATGTGCCTTAAAAAATATTATTTTTTTAAAGTTGAATCTACACTTGATTAAAAAAAGTGACCAACTTAGTTACTGCCACTCGATAACATAATTATTAAGAATTGAAATAATGTTCATAAAATCTTAAGGTGATTTTACAAAAGACCAAGCCACTGGAAAGTCAACAGACCAATTTTAAAATACACATTTCAAAAATGTATTTTTTTAGGGATTCATGTACTCACTCCTCATGAAATCCCCAAAACTACTGAACAGTTTTTAATAAAACCTTGAGAGATGTTAGCTTTTGTATTATAGAGGTTCATTATGAAATTATTTCTCAAAATAATATTCCTAAGGGGTAGAAACAACCCCTGACCAGTTGCTGTTTCCCATAAGCGTAACAATGAATTTAATTTAATAATTTATTTTAAAAAGCTGTTACAAAGGACATAAACATGCCGTAGAAAGATAAGTTAGTTCGATTTTCATCGTTGAATGTCTAAGGTAATTTACACTAATTCTGACATGATTGCACTACTTTGAAACCCCCCCTCCCCTAAAGTGGACTTTTAGGCTTTCTAGACTATAAAACTTTGTTATCTAGGAGAACGACAGCAGTCTTAACTTTTATGTTGATGTGATGGTTTAAAGAGAACTACGTATGGAGAGAAGGGGAAGGGAAAGAAAGTGTAGAGGACTGTTGGCTTGAAATACATCGAATTTTTTTAGAACAATTGATGAGGTTAGGGCTAACAATTTCTCTCTTGCAACTAAACATTAAATTATTACACCTAACCTCTCTTACAAGTACAGTTATATCGACCCACCCACCCTCCCTTAACGTACAGTGATATTGACCCACCCAACCTCCCTTACACGTATAGTGATATCAACCCACCCACCCTCCCTTACAACTAAAGTGGTATTGACCCACCCACCCTCCCTTACAAGTACAGTGATATTGACCCACCCACCCTCCCTTACACGTACAGTGATATCGACCCACCCACCCTCCCTTAACGTACAGTGATATTGACCCACCCACCCTCCCTTACACGTACAGTGATATCGACCCACCCACCCTCCCTTAACGTACAGTGATATTGACCCACCCAACCTCCCTTACACGTACAGTGATATCGAACCACCCACCCTCCCTTACAAGTACAGTGATATCGACCCACCCACCCTCCCTTAACGTACAGTGATATCGAGCCACCCACCCTCCCTTACACGTACAGTGATATCGACTCACCCACCCTCCCTTACACGTACAGTGATAATGACCCACCCAACCTCCCTTACACGTACAGTGATATCGACCCACCCACCCTCCCTTATAACTACAGTGGTATTGACCCACCCACCCTCCCTTACACGTACAGTGATATCAACCCACCCACCCTTACACGTAAAATGCTATTGACCCACCACCCTCCATTACATACCGTCTTATAGTACTGGGCTTAAACATAATTTTCTATTTTACGTTCATTTTTATCATTATAATGATCTCTAGTAAAAGCTACGACTATTAAAGTTGCAATATAGTGGACCATAATGCTATATTATAGGTTTCTTTAACTTAAATTACTAAGAATTCCATTTAAATTTTCACATGTAACTTATAAATTTTAAAAACAAAATAGAAAATACTCAACTTCTAATAAAATCACACTATGGTGCACTAGAAGTTCTTCATATATCGAATTTCACTTCAAGTGTTTATACACGAGTGTTATTGTGAAATTATTCTTTGAAATATACAACCACGGTTTTATCATTTTTCAATAAAGCAAAACAAACCACTTAATAGTTAGTTATTCCAATATTAATATATTATTAATATAACTAAATAATAATAAACGAGCTGAAATTTATTGAAATTCTTAATTAAATCAGATTTGCTTTGTAAATAAACCAAAAATGTTTTTCTTTAAACATCTCACAAATTTTAACCACGTAGTTCAGCCCTGAGCGAGATATCTCAGGTGGGTTTTATTTTCTCCAGTTAGTCAACAAATGAAAGTTGGTTCTCTCCCACTTACGTCTGTTTCTCTGGATAAAAACACCTTAACGTTTTCCCTCACGCAATTGTGGTGTTTGTTCCACTAAACCGTTATATTACGTAGAAAAATGTTTAATTTGTTTGTCTGTCATTAAGTAATTGGCACGAAGCAAATAGAACTATGTATTACAAACCAAGCTTGTAAAATACTGTGTAATAATCACTATTAACTATACAATAAATGAATTAAAGTAGAGCATGACTATATTATCAAATGGAAATTAACAAGGTAGAAATGATACATATAGTGTAAAACAAAAGAATGAAGTAACTCTGCCACTGTAAAGGTCAACTGTATACTGCAATATTCAATACACCTAGTTTACATAGCTTTAAACTTCTATGTACATGTAATAATAGCTTTGACCTTAAAACAAAAATACGAGTTTCCTATAAGGTTAAATTAGTTTATGTTCGGTTTTCCCTGGTAGAAAAGGAACAACTCTCTCTCTCTCTCTCTCTCTCTCTCTCTCTCTCTCTCTCTCTCTCTCTCTCTCTCTCTCTCTCTCTCTCTCTCTCTCTCTCTCTCTCTCTCTCTCTCTCTCTCTCTCTCTCTCTCTCTCTCTCTCTCTCTCTCTCTCTCTCTCTCTCCTCTCTCTCTCTCTCTCTCTCTCTCTCTCTCTCTCTCTCTCTCTCTCTCTCTCTCTCTCTCTCTCTCTCTCTCTCTCTCTCTCTCTCTCTCTCTCTCTCTCTCTCTCTCTCTCTCTCTCTCTCTCTCTCTCTCTCTCTCTCTCTCTCTCTCTCTCTCTCTCTCTCTCTCTCTCTCTCTCTCTCTCTCTCTCTCTCTCTCTCTCTCTCTCTCTCTCTCTCTCTCTCTCTCTCTCTCTCTCTCTCTCTCTCTCTCTCTCTCTCTCTCTCTCTCTCTCTCTCTCTCTCTCTCTCTCTCTCTCTCTCTCTCTCTCTCTCTCCCCTCTCTCTCCCTCTCTCCCTCTCCCTCTCTCTCTCTCTCTCTCTCTCTCTCTCTTTCTCTCTCCCTCCCTCCCTCCCTCCCCCTCACTCTCTCTCTATTTGTCCAGCATACACTGACTAATATCTGATCTAATAGTCTGCCAAACAGTCGTCCTAGGGGTTATTAAGACTATTCACTACTAGATAGCAGCAGAAGCGAGCATCTTTGTTTTCTCTGTTCTAATGTAAATAGTTGTAAGCGAACACTCGATAGTGACTGATAGACTCAATTAAATAAGATATTTATTTTAAAATTATGGAAATTAATGAGTCCATTCATACACAGAATTTCTTTCACAGAATAATAATCCCTACAGATATGGTGTAAGCTATTAAATTAGTTTAAATGCTTTTACAATGTCAAGTATCTTATTTTTATTACTACAATACTGACTGGCCGACGAGTTATATTTTGTTCTATCATTCAGTTGTTCAGCACGAATATAAATTAGATGGACGTAAATGTCCGGAATCTGACACGAGTCCAAAAACTACGAGTCGGATTCATGTTCTCGTAAATATTTATATTCTCGTATGTTCAAGTTCACTAAATCATGGCGTTACAAATGACTAAACGTAAAAGCCACCTGACTTTGCATAAATTAACCAGTCTCTCCTAAACTCACAATACCCTCAAAGGGGTGTATAATTTAATTTAATTGTTGTTTGGTATAACGATCGTATAGATCTGTATTATTAAGGAGTATTTATTACTATATTATTTATTATTATAATATTGTTTTTCGGTACATTTCATTGACAAGGGTTTTTTTTCTTTTTATTTTGTTGTTCTTTGAGTTTTATTCTTACAGACACTCATACTTAGTTATCAATGTTTTTGACATAAATTTTACCTCAACGTAAACACGCACACTAACCATAAAGTAGAAAGATGAAGAGGTAATGAACAAAATACCCCTGGGTAACACAGGGGGTAACCAAAACAAGACACGATCGTATCAAATGAAGTCAGTTAGTTGCTAAACATTTTGCTAACCGTAGTTTGTCATTTTAGGAATGTTATAGTTTTATATTAAAGTATTAAAAGAACAATTTGTCAATTTAGAGTTACAATTTTTAATTTTTCAGTGATGTAGAGTTTCCCACTATTAAAGGGTTACGATTAAGGATTGTACTTAATTGTGCATAACTTATTTTATCATAAATTTATAAATTAAATCCAACAAATACATGGTTTTTGTTTGTTTATATTTAAACATAAGTAAAATGAAAAAAAATATAATCGATAGATAACGTTACTATGAATAACAAAACTGTTTAAACATTTTTGTTTTTTCTTTTAAAATTACTATGGGGAAAAAAATCAAATCAATAAAACATTTATGATGCAGTATAAACTAATTTTCAACCCCTGTATTTGTTTTTTTTTTTTTATATACTTAGGAAACAAATTAAGAAGACATTTTATCAAGAAATATTTTAGGATTGGAAAACATTAATCTTATATTTGTTACAAGGACCTTTTAGGAAAATTGTAATCTACCAGGTGTGAGCTTTAAAGTTCAAATCACAACCAGGAGGTGTCGTGTTGTAGACAGACATAATTGTTAGTGATCGCTTGAAATTATATATGGAAAGTGGGGGGGGGGGGGGTACTAAACCCTGAAAGCGAGTGCGAGAGTGTTCCATATTACAACCTCAACCCCTCCCCCTTGACTAAATTTCTCCCTTATTGTGAGTTCCTATATATATATATATATATATATATATATATATATATATATATATATATATATATATATACGAGTATGTTTTCATTTCAAATTATTTTTTATTTATTTTTGTTGTAAGTTTATCTCATTGAAAACTAATACATAATTTGTTTTGTTGCAATACTTTTATTGCAACTATATTTATTGATATACAGGGTGCTTCTTTTAAAAAAAACAACGCAATTTAAGGTTAAGAAGGAGATCGGCCTCTCCTTTATTGTAAAAAAGTACAGTATATAAAATAAAGATTTAAAATAATTACAAGTTCATAGGTTTGTTGGAGGCCAGGGCTATTGGTTTTTCTTCTTTCTTGGCTATCAGCTGATTTACAAGGTTGCATTGTTGTTAACTTTATTTGGGTTTCGTGTAATGTCATTAAGTTGAGGTTAGAAACATGGTTTTTAGCAAAGACTAGAGAGTGTTTACTGTGGAGTAATATTTTAAAATGATATAGTTTGTTTTATGGCTAGATTCTTTCGAAGACTATTCTAAACCCATTGTATTAACTATATGGAGGCCTATTGTTAATTGTATGTACAGTATTGCATTGCAATTCAACCCATTTCATATCATGGGTTGCGTTTTAAAAGAAACACCCTGTAATACACAACACAATCACTTTTATGACTGCTTTCTACTGAGATAAATGCACATTAACTAATTAATCATATATTGTTTTAAAGAACGGATTTGATACTTTTTCTTAATTAAGCTTCCTAATTATCATAATACGTAATGGTAGACACGAAAAACAAGTGAACATGACAAAACATTAATTTATACTACAATATAAGAGCAATATGTAACAAGGGCATGGTTTTTATTCATTAGACCAGAGGGATTCACTTAAGAATCTATTGTCTTTTCAAATGAAACATATTACAATGTTATATTATTATTATTAATTCATTTCTAAGAAGCCGATCGTAGAGATATGGGTGAATGAGTGTGGAATGCTTTACGTGGAATGCAAATCATGTAGTGTTTATCTGATTTTCAGCAACTGACAAGTCTGACACTCAGTTCTCTTATATACACAACATCTAAATCCTGACTACCATCCAACATGGACACCCCAGACTTCTCTAGTAGTTTCCACGCCGATGGCAACCACTGAGCTGACGCCGTGTCGATATTAAGAGGACTGAGCATGGAACCTATCGCCTACATCTCCCAAACACTTTGTCCCCAAATAGCCGGGCAACAGCACTGCGACACCAGTGCTGACATTTAAAATTATTTAATATTTAAACATAAATATTGCCAACCTATTTTTATAACAATTTCTTTTATGTTTTAGAATGTAACATGAAATTATATCTACAAAAGTACGCAATAATTGTTAGTCTAGTGTTGTAATCATTGTGGGACTCATGTTTCATGTAACAGTGTGGTATGTCACTGATTACTAATTACCTTCATCCCATACAGCATGTGTCAGGGTTAATCAGTTAAACAGATCACTAGACTATCTGTAATATATTGGTTACTGTTGTATACAGACTGTTTACGTCAGAACTAACCGGCCTAACCCGAATTAAGAATATATATTCCTCATATGTGTCATCAAAAAGCTGAATATAACCTAAATATAATAATGACCGTATTTTGTTTACGCTAACTTACTTTTTACCAACTTTCCCTTAAGTTATCCTACTCGTACTTGTGTGTTAACGTATTAAATACATAAAAAGGTCACGGCAAGCACTCAATGAAGGTGTTTGGCCATAACAATAACATGGAGAGAGATTTAAATTAATTTAATGTTAGAACTGTTCAAATGTGCATAATAGTCTTTATAACATTTTAACTGCTGATGGCATGTAAATAGTTTTGTTTATTTTATTCAGGAGGTTATAGTGTTTTCATTATGTTGCAGAGTACGTTTGTATCCAGTGGATGATTACAATTGGGCCAGACAGTAAGTGACCTACTTGTTATGTTCAGCACATATAGGGGTTTAAGCAGTGGAGGGGAACGTTCCATCACCTCAATTCTGTCCATCACTAATTGTTAGTAACACCCACCTTTAAGTGTTCAACTTCCGCAACAGTGTTAAGAGTCTGCAGAGGCTGTCGGCCATGTTGGTTTGAATCCCGTAAGAACAATGATATTTGTGAATCAATATTTTTTCGTTATTTATTGACCAAAAGTTATGTTTGAGGTGTCATTTTAAACGTTATCATATTGAGCCATGAGCTTAATTTTGATATTTTTAATACATAAGTTTTGAAAAAAATAATGAAAATAAAAACTTTAAACTAAATATTTTTATATTAAAAAAATTATTAATAATTTGCAAAGCAATTCCAACGTGCAATTTCATTCTTGATCAAATGCAATTTGTTTGGTAAAAATCCGTATGAAAATAACTGTTCGTTATTCGCGTGATCGTTTGTCCGGTTCAAAAATAACATTATGGGATTAAAACCAACTTGGCCGACAACTTCCGACAGCGTCTGCAGACTCTTAAGTTAAAGAAAAAACTGTATTTAACTGTAAAATTTGCTTAATTACTATTTATTAATAACATTATTATTAAATAATTAAGTGGTTTTTATTAATAATTAATTATTATTGATATTTGAATACTAAATAATGTTTGACATGTTCAGTCATTATATTGATTAAACTGTAATATATACATACATATACATAATAAGAAACGAAGAAACAATATATACACACACACACACACACACACACACACACACACACACACACACACACACACACACACACACACACACACACACACACACACACACACACACACACACACACACACACACACACACACACACACACACACACACACACACACACACACACACACACACACACACACAGACACACACACGCACGCACGCACGCACGCACGCTCGAAATGACCCACCCACCCATAAACGTAGAGTGGCATTGACCCACCCGCCCGCCTATACACGTACAGTGGCATTGACCCACCCACCCGCCCATACACGTAAAGTGGTATTGAACATATATATGCCGAGTATATCAATACCACTGTACGTGAATGGGTGTGCGGGTGGATCAATACCCCTATACATATATTTCAATACCCCTGTATGAGTATGGGTGTGCGGGTGGGTCAATGCCACTGTACGTGTATGGATGGGTGGGTGGGTCAATACCACTGTACGTGAATGGGTGTGCGGGTGGGTCAATACCCCTATACATGTATGCGTGTGCGTGTGGGTCAATACCACTGTACGTGTGTGGATGGGTGGGTGGGTCATATTAAAAGTATGTATAATAATGTAATATATACATATATATGTATGTATTTATTACATAAAAAGATAACACTTTTAAATATTTAATAATCAAAATCTATTTCGATCCCGAAAGTTCATCCTCAGTTGTACAGGTACACGTGGTTATAACAATCATAAGAATAAATAATTAAACTAAATAATGATTTAATTCAATCGTTCCAAGCGTGATTCGTTAGTCCTAATCCAACTAACCAATGGTCACTGCTGGTGATGTTAAAGTGGACGGGCTTGGTACTGCGCCGCCAGCCCAGGACTAGTTGCATGACAATCCTTAAATGGAATGACACAGTGGAAAAAGAGCAGTTCTCTATCTCACTTCCACACCTCAGTACATAACTCTTGCACCTGAGTGTTTTATAAGTCACTTTATAAGCGGTCTATCTAACGTTTTATCTATAGGCGACTTTCTTTAGTGCATTACTACACAATTCATTCTAGAGGCATGAAACTTTATAAATTAATGTATTTTTTCCAATAGATGGGTTTAGAGAAAGTTTTGCAAGGCTCCTCCTCCTCTTCATTGGCCTTTAAAATTTAAACCTTTTTTGATTACAATATAAAGCAAAGGCTGGTGAAAAGTATCAACTGCGTCTCCAACTAGGTCGGGGTCTGAATGGGTTTTATTAATAGTAAATATTACTGAATTTTTTCACGCATGCCTTCCAGTACCTTCTGAAACATCGACAACCTGTGTCTTCTTTTTTTACTGAATAACATATACGATATGTGTTGATAATTGAAAATGGAAAAGGACTTAATGAATGCCTACAGTATTAAAAATAGACAGTTTTGCTAGACTGTTTTAGCATGACAGTTAAACTGTAGGCGTAAGACCACTTTACCAGCAGTCCATGTAGTCTTTAGACCTGGAACTATTTGTGCAGTGGCTTCATCATTTATATCTAAGACTGCTCCTTAAACTTATATTTGTCTTAACCAGGTGTGGCTTACTACTTTCAACCAATGCTAACACCCTTTGATATACTCGTTAATGTTCTATTGTTTAAATTAAACTTATTCTTTCGAGGTATTTTTCATTTTTTACTGTAACCACTCTCAAAAGTCTATTAAGTTACACAAAACAATTCAACTAAGCAAGGATCTATAATAACCGGTAAGTGATCATCATGGGACAGTCGCAACATCCCCTGTTGTAGTTACAATTAAGGTGTTACTCGTAAATACCCTGTTAAGACCCAACAACACTACGTGGTCATTAGTGGCGTGTTGTTATCACGTGATTGGGGCTCATCCAGGTGACATCCACTTAAGTCCTGTTATTTCCTCCCCCAGTCTGGCATGCCATTACACCTAGCAACTTGGGTTGTCTTCAGCGAGTATTATTCTTATTTAGGTAATATTGTTCACAGACAATTTTGGCTAATGTATATGACTGATTCTAACATATTTTATAGTATTTGTGTTTTATAAATATTTTAATGATTAATAATATATTATTTTATAAATAAACTAAATGTTTGTTCAATAAGGCTTGATAAACCACACACCTACCCTCTAAACTCTAGACTTCTTAACCAATCCACCCACCTTCTAGACAATAGAGTTGCTAACCAACCCACCCTCTCTAGACATTAGAGTTGTTAACCGACCCTCCCACCCTCCAGATACTAGTATTGTTAACCAACCTACCCACCACCCTCTAGACACTAGAGTTGTTAACCAACCCACTCTCTCTAGACATTAGAGTTGTTAACCAACCTACCCACCACCCTCTAGACACTAGAGTTGTTAACCTACCCACCACCTTCTAGACAATAGAGTTGTTAACCAACCCACCCTCTCTAGACATTAGAGTTGTTAACCGACCCTCCCACCCTCCAGATACTAGTATTGTTAACCAACCTACCCACCACCCTCTAGACAATAGAGTTGTTAACCAACCCACCCTCTCTAGACATTAGAGTTGTTAACCAACCTACCCACCACCCTCTAGACACTAGAGTTGTTAACCAACCCACCCTCTCTAGACACTAGAGTTGTTAACCGACCCTCCCACCCTCCAGATACTAGTATTGTTAACCAAACCAACCTACCCACCACCATCTAGACACTAGAGTTGTTAAACAACCTACCCACCACCCTCTAGACACTAGAGTTGTTAACCAACCCACCACCCTCTAGACACTAGAGTTGTTAACCAACCCACCCTCTCTAGACACTAGATTTGTTAACCAACCCACCCTCTCTAGACACTAGAGTTGTTAACCGAACCTCCCACCCTCCAGATACTAGTATTGTTAACCAACCTACCCACCACCCTCTAGACACTAGAGTTGTTAACCAACCTATCCACCACCCTCTAGACACTAGAGTTGTTAACCAACCCACCACCCTCTAGACACTAGAGTTGTTAACCAACCCACCCTCTCTAGACACTAGAGTTGTTAACCAACCCACCCTCTCTAGACACTAGAGTTGTTAACCGAACCTCCCACCCTCCAGATACTAGTATTGTTAACCAACCTACCCACCACCCTCTAGACACTAGAGTTGTTAACCAACCTACCCACCACCCTCTAGACACTAGAGTTGTTAACCAACCCATCACCCTCTAGACACTAGAGTTGTTAACCAACCCACCCTCTCTAGACACTAGAGTTGTTAACCAACCCACCCTCTCTAGACACTAGAGTTGTTAACCGAACCTCCCACCCTCCAGATACTAGTATTGTTAACCAACCTACCCACCACCCTCTAGACACTAGAGTTGTTAACCAACCCACCACCCTCTAGACACTAGAGTTGTTAACCAACCTACCCACCACCCTCTAGACACTAGAGTTGTTAACAAACCCACCACCCTCTAGACACTAGAGTTTTTAACCAACCCACCCTCTCTAGACACTAGAGTTGTTAACCAACCTACCCACCACCCTCTAGACACTAGAGTTGTTAACAAACCCACCACCCTCTAGACACTAGAGTTTTTAACCAACCCACCCTCTCTAGACACTAGAGTTGTTAACCGAACCTCCCACTCTCCAGATACTAGTATTGTTAACCAACTTACCCACCACCCTCTAGACACTAGAGTTGTTAACCAACCCACCCTCTCTAGACATTAGAGTTGTTAACCGACCCTCCCACCCTCCAGATACTAGTATTGTTAACCAACCTACCCACCACCCTCTAGACACTAGAGTTGTTAACCAACCCACCCTCTCTAGACATTAGAGTTGTTAACCGACCCTCCCACCCTCCAGATACTAGTATTGTTAACCAACCTACCCACCACCCTCTAGACACTAGAGTTGTTAACCAACCCACCCTCTCTAGACATTAGAGTTGTTAACCGACCCTCCCACCCTCCAGATACTAGTATTGTTAACCAACCTACCCACCACCCTCTAGACACTAGAGTTGTTAACCAACCCACCCTCTCTAGACATTAGAGTTGTTAACCGACCCACTCTCTCTAGACATTAGAGTTGTTAACCGACCCTCCCACCCTCCAGATACTAGTATTGTTAACCAACCTACCCACCACCCTTTAGACACTAGAGTTGTTTACTGACCCAACCACCTTCAAGATACTAGGCTTGATGATCTTATCAATCACCTAAACTAGAACAAAAGTATAGCTACATTTTAGAGTCAGATAATGCATATCAGAAACTAAATAAAACCCCTATTTTTCAACATTTGTTACTTTCCTCATAAACTTGAAAGCTATTTTTAAAAGCTGGACTTAAATATATAAGTTATATAGCGTAAAATCGTTATTTTCATGAAAAAAAACAACACAATTTTCACCTACCAAAACACCAAACTAACAACTCAATATGTTCTTAAAAACGAGTCTTGGCACGTTAGAATGAGTGTCTGCCCCCACACGATCGGAAATATACATAATTTTATTTCATAACAACTTTTAAGAATTCAGACATTATACATCAAATGCAGGCATAGTTCTTATAATAGTCTTTTACACAGTAATTATTGTTATATTCGATTCATAAATAGAAATGAATTGTAATAAATAAAATTTAAAAATAAAAAATAATAGTAAATAATTCAATTTATAATCCGTCAACTATATAAGGTTACTGATTAGTGTATAATGTGAACTATATCATTGATCAGAACCAAAACACTAGACTTAAAGAATATCAATTTTCATTTTTATAAACATATTTATTTTTAGTTGACTAAACGTTGCTTTTAGATTATGGCTATCTTCATCGTTAATTAAAATTAAAGGTAATTTCACTATCGCAACATACTTTTGATGCAATGTCAAGTATTTTAAAAATAATTCAATGACAATGTATATTTGAGATTTAGAGGATACGTTTACAAACGACAAACATAATTAGTTTCAAGTTTAAGTGTATGAAGTGGGATTGAGGAGTCTAAGTGGATGGTTAAGTTTACAAACAGTTTGTTAACATGACATCAAAGTCTCAGAACTAAGTCATGTTGAGAACAACTCTATCATCGATCCATTATCCTGAAAGGTCTCTAACGTTGCTGGCTTTCTGCACTCAGAGCTAAGAGCTCTTCGTCCAGGTAAATAAAGTTACCCCTAAAGCAAACTCAATTAACAAGATACTGGATATTATTTTAAGACCTTATGAGAGCCATGAATGACTCAAGAACACGTGTTATAGCCATTCAATTAAGACACAAATTGTTAATTGGAGATAATTCAAAAATACTCTATCATTATTTTCAGTGACCATTTTGATACCAATTAAAAGTGATACCAGTATTAAAAGAAGGTGATAAAAAAGATGTTAGATGTTATAGACCTGTATCACTGCTCCCAAGTTTTTCGAAAATATACTACGAAAAAGCAGTCCTTAAGTTAATATGGTAAGCACCTTTAATCGTGTTTAGTACTTCTTTCATAGTGACAGTATTGCATACATTACTACAAATTATAAACTTAAAGCTTCCAGCTGACAAGTGTGCTTGACAAAGATATCTGACATTAACGTAAATATATACAAGTACTTATTAATCTTTATTCTTACTTAAAGGAGTCCAAAGTAGTTCTTGTTAAGGATTTAAATAATACTAGAGGTATTTACAAATTGTTGCTGCCAATTTTTAAATAAGGAATTTTGGGCCTCATATATAATTGCCAGAGTTATTTACCCCCGGAGGATATGATAAAAATACTAACTCAGTTGATACAAAGTTAATAGTTGATTTAAGTTAAAAAGTTAAAAAACTTGATCTAAGTTAAGTTGATAAAAACTATAACATTAGACTTTCAAATCGAAATAATATATCAAAGAATAGTTATATGTATGGTTATTGAACTTTTTAAGTATTTTCATTTGGTTAATTGTTGCATATGATGAACAGAAATATTTATAAAACTTGTTAGTAATACGATTTTTCACAGATTAATAAACTATTGATATATGTGTTAAAGACTAAACTGATGAGGATAATGCTACTTCAAATGTTTAAACAGTTGGTTTAAACAGGAATCGATGGACGAAGTAGATGGTGAAAATGGTCAAAGAGAAGTAACAAAGAAGATCAGTTTTGTAGGGATACTCCCGAATAAACAAAATTATAAAAAGCCTTATTAACTTTACTAATAATTCCTCCTTATTCATAAATAATTATATTCCATATTTACATATTAAACACAGAACACTTTAAACATTAGAACGTAGACTATATTTTTTTCATTGCTTATTTGCCTATTTTCGTTTTCTTCAATATTCTTTCATTCATATTGAGTTTAGGTTTTTCACGAAACCTTAAATTTTAGTCCATTGGCTTGTTTTTAAGTTTATTTATTTATCTTTTTTTTAATTCCTTCAGTAATATAATCTAGCCATCATGACAATTCTTGAACCAAATGCATTTTGTGTTTGCCTTAGTAAAAGAGATCGAAGATTCTTTTTTAAACAGAACTGTTATCCTCCACCTTGAAGATTTTTGCATATAAACCTTTTGATGTTTTAGTAAAAGTTTTAATTTGAAACTATATTTTTTTAATTGCTTTGGAAATTGGAACCAAGTATCCTTCTAACTACTTTTATTTCTTTATATTTAAAGAATAAAAAACAAACCACACCAATCCTGTGTAATGTGCTTTATTTATTTTTGCAAAAATAATACAATAAGACAAATTAGAACTTTTAATCATCTGTTTAGTTTTAAAATCGTAAATAATCGGTTACGAGAAGGTTATTTTTTTTTTTTTTTTTTTTTTTTTTTTTTTTAATATGGATTCATATTACAACTTATTGATAACTAAAAATATATATATTTTAATGAATGTAATTGGGTTTAGGTGTGTAATGCCAAAAAATATATTTCAGATTGCTGCAAGATTTTATTTGAAATTAATTTAACTGGCTTTAGAATCCAGAGTAGAGATTTCTACTCTATAAGAGAAAGTTGGCAAGAAAGCTTTGTCTCATTTCCCCAAAGCAGTAAAAACAACTGAAGCATTCTGAAAAATAATGATAGCCTTAGAGGGACTCGTGAATTTTGACTGAACCGTGAAAATGTATATAATCTTTTGGAAATAACTGTATTTGCCACAGCCATAATTTCATTTCCATTCTATATTATAGAGGTCTACAAAATTTATTTTTCCTACCTCTCCTGGTGTCTATGTGTGTATTTTTTTAATTAATCTGTTTTTAATGTGTTTTTGTTTGTATTGTTTTCTTCACTATCAATCCTATTGGTGCTATGTTATGCTGTTTTAAATGACTATAAATAGCTATTTTATTAATGCGGTTTTACCAAGTAGCAGTACAATATATTACAAATAAAATATTATTCAGCACTGGATTTCACAGCTGATCGAAAAATTTTCTATTTTATTCCTAGTTTTCTTACGTTTTTAATTTATTATACTTAGTATAGTAGGACTTAAATTAAAAATGTACTTATTATATTTTTAAAAAAGCTAAAAATTAACGTTATGAAACGTTATAAACAGTATCCATTTTAATTTTCAAGGAACTTTCACCTAAGAGAGACCTTAATATTTAGTTCCTCTGAGCGTTTACTTTAAAATAAATGTGTCTACTACGAAACACCCAAAAATGTTCTTTATAATTAGAAATATAAATTCGAAACTTTTACAATCTTAAAAGCTCTTAGGAACCATCTTTTTGGAACATTGTTTAGTTTTTTCACACTAACGTCTTGTCGAGGGTATTTTCAATATTATTTATAGAAGTCTATTCGTTATGATAAATCACTTTAAAGGGTATAGTGAACTGAATTGAATTTCACAAACTGCATCTCTAAAGAATAATTCTATAAAAAAATAAAGTACTTTGAATATTGAAAATTGGTTATATTAAACAATTTCATTTCAACTTCATTGTCAAACTGAGGAAGGGAGACAGTTCAAAGGTTTACTTTGTCACCAAGCGGTGATAAAAGGTGTTAAGCCTTTTCTAGCATCATAAATTAATTTTATTTGTATAATAAATAAATAAAATAAATCATTATTTACCTACATTTATTGTAATAAAAATGTATCAAAATTATACTAATAAAACTAGCTGAGAATGAAAATTTAGTTTTATATCAATTAATCCTTTTTAAAAATGTTATAAAATTTACTTAAAACATTACTGTGGCAAGAAGTCGGTTAAAATAAAATTCTTGAACATCAACAATTTGCAATAGTCAAAGTTCTCTGTTGTCCTTAGATATGTGTTTTGTGGCATTAAATTCAGTAAACTATGACATTTAAAGTGATGTATCACAAGTATAGGCCTCCATTAAGAATATTGACGATACTCTCAACAGAACGTCTCCCGTTAATGTGACATGATTTAATAAGTGCACAATCCCTATCACGATTGTGAAAAGTTTTCAATTTATGTTTTGTTGAATAAATAATTACGTGTTTCGAGACATAATACACACACTGTATAGTTTTCTAGGTGTTCAGTCATGAAATCACCTTTAGCAGCAATATAATGTGTCTCTTTATTCTGCTACGCTTCATAATAAGTGTTATTTTTTGTTGTGGTTATTGGTTTTAATAATTTTAACACTTATATTGTGCCTAACGTGATGTTCTTAACAAACAGTAATCAGAAGCCGTGTAAACTACAGGCCTAACGTTTTATGTACAATTAAACGGATCAAAGCATAGTTCAGTCTCTTGGTTCATTGCTGAAGATCACTCCAAAAAATATATTTTGAACTGTATTCAATCGATCGCTAATTTTTCCTCCCCCCCCTGATGTTGGTCAATCAGAGTATTGCAGGATATCAGTCTAACAGAGAAGAGAGCACGTGAAGAAGTATCCTGAATTTCTGCAATATACTGAGAGCCATTTTTTTTATGGGACGTCCAAACAATTGTTATATGTCTTAATTTAAATATTACGTGAAAGGAAATTGCAAAAGGGTGTGTATAACCTTAGCTCCAGGGCAATGAACAAGGACCAGAATAATCCAATGATATTTGATTGGAACCAAATTCACTTACAATGTGAAATTGAGTTTTTTTTTGTGGAATTCTGAGGTAAACTATATTCGATAAGCAATTATGCTTTTGTTCAAAGTGTGGCATGTTTAGGAGGGCATATACCTATACATTTTGAAAAAATTTAAATACAGTGTAACATAAGTATATGATTGTAATTATTTAATAAAAAGACATAAATCATGTTATATTTCTTAATAGTATATACTTATATAGTTTAACATTTTTATTAAATATATGTTTTTAATGCATGCTCCATTAATACGATTGACTGATTTTCGCATCGCTCTGGAGTTGCTAATTTTAACTCTTTTTTTGAAGAGGACCCCCACTTTTGATAGGTTAGGTTAGGTTTAACTGTGTCTTTTTCTTCATTATAACATTTACTGAATCACATTTCTGTTCCCCCCACCATCCGTGGGGCTACTCCAATAGAACAATTTTCTAAAGTGGAGTTCCTATTTTAAAAAAGACTCAGCATTTTAGCAATGAATACAAATAGGGTTTTGTTTTTATTGATTTTAGAGTAACTTTCTGGCGAAATTTCAGGCTATTGTAGACATTTGATGCCACAAAAACATAGCCCTGGGTTTACTGTGATTTAGCTTAACTAGGTATTGTGCAGTTCCAGTTAGGTTAATTACTAGACAGAATATAAATAAAAATTATATATAATTATTTGGCAAATAGTTGCAGGCTTAACAAGTTTTTCAAAACGTTATAACCCAACTCAATGTGGCTTGGTTTTGTTTTATCTGGCATAGCAACAATGGAGAGTCTCATGATACAACGTTAGGTTAGGTTAGGTTGGGTTAGGTTAAAAAATTAAAATGAATTAGAACTATTCAAATTAAACAACAGGCTTATGAAAAATTACAATACACTGCAGAGGTATTCTGTTTGCATTTGTATTCATGAAAGTTGGTTACATATGCAATACACCGGAGTTTATCAGAGCACGTCTATAATAGACTAATATCTGAGTATTTGTATCTAACTAGGTTGGAACTGTGTCATGTCATTCAGCAAATGTAACTTCCTTCTAAGTTTAATTAGAAGCACATATGTACCTAAATAACATTCAACTCCGTGTTCCGTACAAAAGTCCTCCTAAAGTAATTTAAATAAGTTACCCTACATTCAATATATAAGGATTTATCTGTTCCATCAAAATTTTAAATCGATTAAATAAGCCATAGCTCACGAAATCATTTATTCAATTATAGTACACTGCACTTTTGATTATTTATAGTTCTCAACATCGTGCATTTAACATAACTCACTGGACTCGCAACTGAGCATAAGTAACTATATAGTATCGTTCATCAAACGTAAATTTATCGTGTAGTTATTTATAAATCACTGTATCGTGTAGTTAATTACATCTCTGTATCGTGTATTCATACATAGCTCACTGAATAGTGCAGTTCAATGTAGTTAACTTTCTCCTGTAATTTTGGATTAGTTATGTAATTAGATACTTCTCCATATATCATGTAATTAAATATAGCTCACTGTATCTAAACGTATTAACTACGTGTGTATGTGTGTGTGTGTGTGTGTGTGAAAAACATGTAAAAAAGAAAAAAATTTATTAAAATCACGTGAAACGAAGTTTTTAAAGATGTGTATGTAACATTCTGATGGTGAATAATTGAAAAGACCATAATCAATTCACGCTTAGGATTATTTTACGTTATTAACTTTAAATTTTTAATATGATTTAAGAAAGCCCATTTTTCGTTCATCTTGAATAAGCATTGCTTCTAGCAAAAAGATGAATCGTTGTTTATTTACTCGTAAAAATAAATAATGTAATCTTGTAATGTAATAGGAAAAAAATTATATTAATATAGAAAAGTGTTAATGATATTTTTCTCTACAACGAGGAGAGTAGTTATCTTATCGCTAACCAAACCACTCTACACATGACCTCATGTACTATTACTACCACCCATTTATTAAAAAATTTACAAAAATATTACATAAATCACAATTTTTACTTTATTTCATATGCTTTAGCATAGAGAAATTATTGTGTCGTAAAAAAATCTTTTTGCAAGTTGGTCTAAAAATCCATTTTAGGGTCACCTGAACCCAAATAAGTGTTTTTTCGAAAAAAATGAATGTGTGTCTGTGTAGGTGCAGTTTGCTGAAGACTAAAAGGATGTATCAGTTTTTATTAAATTTGGTATGTAATTGAATTTATCCAATATCTCCAGACCATTTTATTCACTTCTGTGACATTTTAGTTTTTCTTTTTTTTATTTTGTGGACAAAAAACATACAAAAATGGAACTTTCTCAAAAACTCTTATAACGATTTTGATTAAATGTTCAGGAAAGATTGGAATTACAATTAAAAATATTTCAGTAAATACCGCATATATATATAATTTGACCGGTTTTTTAGTTATAGCAAAAAAAACCTATTTAGGAATCAAACTAGTATTTTTCAAATTTTTTAGTTTTTGTGTTTACCATGGGGGAAAACTTGTGCCAATTCTTTGGAACCACTTATTGCCCTAAAACTAGTGTTTATTTAATATTTCATTAATTTAATCCATTTATTTAAATGCTAAATCATGAATACTATTTTAGTGCTTGATTTATGAATATGAAATAAATTATGAGGACAACGAGACGCGTAAATTAGAAGGCTGTGGTTAAGCAGAGTTCACGTCATATTACACAGATCAGAATCCCTATTGCCTTTCTTAGGTTCTATAAACGATAAGGCTCGTTTGTCAAGGATTGACGTGATGCCTTTGACTTTGGTCGTATGAGCCACTCTAGCACCTGTGAGGCTTGACAGTAAGAATAATATTTCCTTGATTATTATATCACGTGTCGGTAGAAATACGCAACAGTGAAAGGCACACAACACAAATTTATCACAGTAAGAGCAAAAATGTTCAAATATTATTATAATTAATTTTGATAAACCACCTTTTGCCACAATAATTCATAAAGAATAAATGTAGTAATTACAATCACGTTTATTGAGTAAGCAATTGAAGTCCTCTGTTTCGGAACTTAATTCATTTGATCATTAAAGGGCCAAAAAAATCATACGAATATTGTATTGCTTAGTTAAATTTGTACTTTTCATAAGTGAATTGTATTTATGACTAAAGGGTTCATTTCCTAAAGTTAAGGTTAGAATCAAATGAATATCATTCAAAACATTTATGTCTGTATCTTTCCTTCAGCATATTAAAACTAAATTCAAAATTCAGTAAAGGATCTCAATAAAATATGAGTACTGTAAATCAAAATACGAACTAAGTAACAAAAATAATGCAAATAATTCGTACAAATAATAATCTTTAATAAACATTGTAAAAATTTTCAAATCAAAACGAAGATGCTAAGATCTTAGTAGCTTTCATATTTCAAGCATTATTCTATGATTTGCATTTCGTGACTTTAAGGAATGTTTATAAATCACATTAAAAATGTATGACAAATGAAAGCCTATAAAACAGATTTGAGAGTTGAAATTACTACAAAAATATGTTGGGAATATAAGTTTTTGATCTCTTTTTCTAACTTTTGTTACAAGTATCTAATAACTGTTCTCTAACGGGGCACTGCTGAAAACCAAATATTTTTAGAAATGGTTTTAATGTTAAGAAGTGACGATTGAGTTTAGCTCGGCATTCTAACGTTCACAAAAAATCTGTGGGTCATGCATGTTTTTAGTATTCTCAAACTGAATATGAGCCTTTGAGTAATGAGCTCAATATTCTCACGTCGATGAAAGAAGTGATGCATCATTAGCTTGGTATTCTCACGTCGATAATAGAAGTGAAGCATCGTTATCTCGGTATTCTCACGTCGACAAAAGAAGTGATGCATCATGAGCTTGGTATTCTGACGTCGATAAAAGAAGTAGTGAATCATGGTATTCTCACGTCAACAAAAGAATGTGTGATGATATTAATATTTTCACGTCGATAAAAGAAGTGATGCATCATGAGCTCGGTATTCTCACGTCGATAAAATAAGTAGTGAATCTTGAGAACATCATTCTTACTCAACAATAAAAGTTGTGAACAAAAGCTCAGTATTTTCAAGTAAACAGTTGTAAGTCATAAGCTTAGTATTTACATATTAACTAAAAATTAGTGGGTCCTTATTTGAGTATTCTTACGTCAACAAAAGAACTGTGTGATATTATTATGATATCAATAATCTCACGTCCATAAAATAAGCGATGAATAGCTGATAGGTATAGCTGATCCTTCTCACTCAACTATAACAGTTGTGAACGAAATCTCAGTACTTTCGCGTTAACAAAAGAAGCTGTGAGTCACAATTTAGCATTCACGTTTCAACAAAGAATTTGTCAGACATGAGAAAGGTTTTGACGTTGAGAAACGAAACGTTGGGTAATGAGCTCATAATGTTCACATTGACCAACTGACTTCGTTACTCGTGTTAGATGGTAAATCGACCGTTCAAAAGCAGCTGTCAATTATGATTGTCAATAATTTGGAAACCTCAGACATGCCAAACTGATTCTAATTTAGCAATAAAGTGTACGTGCTCGTACAATCTAGATCTTCTTGTGTAGACTTCATAAATATATCACGATTTCAATGTATTCTCCACCACTCAGTGCTAAGTCTCAGGACTATAAAAATGTTTATCTTGAATGAAATGTTCATAATTACTACTTAAGTTTGTTCATAAGATAAACAATATGCTCAGTTAAATTTGTATTAATTAGTTTATACTCATCCGAGATTGACTATCATGAGATATTTCACGCATTTTAGTAATTGATTTATTAAATAAACTATTGAGAGGTCTATTAGTAAAAATAATCACATTGCTACAATATAAAATAAATAGTGTTTTAATTAGTATAATACGTGTTGGTATATATACAATACAAGTAAACGTCACACAACACAAATTTATTACAATATAAGCACAAAATACACAAATATATTATAACAAAATTACAAAATGCACAAATATTATGGTGGTCTATTTCGGTGAACCACGCTCACCTTCCTCAGACCAGAGGGATTCACAAAGGAATCTAAGATTCTTTTGTGAATCCCTCTGATCTCAGGAATCTAAGTGAGGGATTTCTAAGAATCTAAGATTCTTTTGTGAATCCCTCTGGTCTGAGTAAGGTGAGCATGGTTCACCGAAATCGGTCACCATAATATTTGCGCATTTTGTACTTTTATTGTAATATATTTGTGCATTTTGTGCTTATATTGTAATAAATTTGTGTTTTGTGACGTTAACTTGTATTGAATGTAAAATATGCATTTGTTTACAAACAAAATAGTTATAACTTTATAGTTTTCATTGTAAATAAACTCTTATTTACATATTTCCTGTAACGTTGTTTTAAATTAGTTTATAATGGGAAATTAGATCATATTAAATGTAACAGATTAAGCATTAATACCTAACAATTACCGAAATCATGTATAATCAAGTACGCACTGACTTATTATTTAAATACTGTTTCTCCATCCGAGTGTTGACAGTTCTTTTATACATAACGAGTTACAGGATGGACCAACCCCCCCTCTCATCACAGCCAAGGTACAGGATGGACCCCACCCCCTCCCATCGCACACACAAGATACACGATGGGCCAACCCTCTCTCTCATCGTACACATAGTACACCATGGATCCACCCTCCCTCTCATCGTACACATGGTACAGAATTAACCTTCCCTATCACCGTACACATGTTACAAGATAGACCCACACTCTCTCCCATCGTACACAAGATGTAAGATAAACCCACCCTCTCCCTCATGGGACACATGATACACGATGTACCAACCCTTCCTCTCATCGTACACATAGTACACAATGGACCTACCCACCCTCCCGTCATTCACAAGGTATGATATGGACTTTCCAAAAATATGGATAGGGTACTTTCCCCTAATCGTCCACATGGTACACGATGGACCTAGCCTTCCTCTCATCGTACACAAGTTACATGATGGACCCATTCCCTCTCATCGCACACAAGGTCCACGATGAACACTCCCTCCCTCTCATAGCACACAAGGTACACAATTGTTTCACATTCCTTCCCATCGTACATGAGGTACACGATCAAACCACCCTCACTATCATCGTACACAAGGTACAAGATGGACCAACCCTCCCTCTCATCGTACACATGGTAAACGTTGAAATCGTACACTTTATACACGATGGACCCATCTACCACTGTACTTATGGTGCACGATGAAAAATGATACAATCTATAACTGCTACTTAAGTGAATCGTCAATTCCATTCAATAATTTACAGGATGTTTTGCATATTTAGCTAAGTATTACAGTGAATGAATATTCCACAACACCCAAGAGGACGACAGTCCTGCTCAACCTAACTCATTGCCCTACTCTACAATCCCCACCTGGGAAGTTTAGTATCATCTCTTCACGGATGGAACTAATCACCTTTCACCCTGACTGAGTTAAGAGGAACTATCTCGTTTTGCCACAACAACGGTCACGTTAATAATTAATTCAGTTTAACCAAATGAGTCACAAAAGAGTATTTTTTTTTTACATTTCTACAACAATAGGTTTAAAAAGTATCATCCTGTTGTTACTATCTAGAAAAATTATTCCTAGCTTTTCAATTCACTTTTCAAAATTCACAATTTTTAAATTATTTATACTTCATAAAATATATAGTTATTTTTTTAAATTATCAATATAGTAAACATATATAACTTAATAAATGATATATAATAAAAGTTTTATGTTAAAATTGACATGGTTATTTATATCCCCAATTATATCACTATTTAAATGAATAAATGGTTCTTACAGATACTTAGACAATTCTGTTACTATTTCTTTACTCATTTTACTTTACCTCCTCATTGCCATGATCTGTTTACTAAAATACAACATTTTTATTTTATAATATTCAAGACTGATACACGTTTATTATTGCTATATCCCTTCAATGAAAATATTATTGTATGGTACTTTGTTTTGATGTTTCAAACTTCTTTAGTAATTTCAAAATGAGCGTACGTGTATGGGTGGATGGGTGGATCAACACCACCGTAGTGGGTGGGTCAACATTCCGAGTTGATAACTATTCCGTTTTGGTTATTTAAAATATAAGCGTACGTTTTATTATGAACTATTTATAGGTTGCCATGAAATAAAACATTGAAAACGAGGCAATGTTTAAGAAATACTGTATATTAAAATTATATGGACATTGTTACAAAGAAAGAGATGGAAAAATGTCACAATCTAACTTTTTAAATATCCAGAGTTTGTCTTTCATTCGAATCGAAATGGTTACTTTCAATTTATCTTTAGTAAGAGTTAAATAGTTATAAATAATAAAGATACAAAATACTAAAATAACACACCTCCTCTTTTTATTAACAAACATAAACCTCAAGCAGGTGCATCAAACCAATAATTCAAAGAAAATGTACAGTATAAAAACACCAGTCGGTCTCTATTGTTGTAACGTCGTTCCAATTCCAGGTGGACTACCTCAGGGGTGTGCCATTGTACTCAACTAACCCAACTGCTGAAATCTAGACTCCTTCCTCAATTTCTCTTTTTTCCTATTTTAATTCCTTTATATTTAGCTGTACTTTATAATATTTATTTTCTAGTGTTTACACATCACGACTCGCCTAAGTTCTTGTAGTAACTTAATAGATAATATTAATTTTATATTTACTTATAAAGTGAGTTATATTGTGTTCAATGATCGAGCATGAACATGTTTAGTCTTTAAATATCACACGAGTGTATACCAGATCCAACATCGTAGATTATTTGAAACTTGAGTAAATTATAATCAAATAAAACTCGGTATAGGATAATATTTTATTACAGTAATACGTTTTTATTGACTCTACAAATTAGTTAGTAAATCTTATCTACGAAATTAAACGTCCAATTAATCTTTATACAATTTATATGCAACAACATTAATACATTTTACAAGTGTTAATATATATATATATATATATATATATATATATATACATATATATATATATATATATATATATATATATATATATATTGATTCAAAGCAATTAAAGAAAATCACATGCATAATTAACTCGTCTTTAAAGTTGAGATTGAGATAATCATTTATTAATGAGTTATTCTAACTGTTATAAACATTCCTCATAAATTAAACAATATTACTTCATTGCACAGTTTGATCCAAAAATCAGATAAATTGGTTACGTTAATTTCCACAACTTCATTCACTTGATTTCACTGAGGATGCCACATCACAGCATGGGCAAAACGTCTGGTGATGTAAAAATTATAAATAACACCTTGTCGTGGTTAATAACGGAAGCTTTAGATTTTAGTAATGACACCTGCCACTTATCCTTCAAGTTAAGATAAATGAACTTGGTATTTTTTAACTAGATATATATTTTTTTAAGTAAATTGAAGAGGTGGGTTGTAATGGTTTTAGATTTTTTTTAACTTGGGTACAGTACGATTAAAACGTGACTGATAAAAGTTTGATAATGAAGTAATAATATACTATTACAAATATATAATGATCAACTTCAGTAAACATTTAACATTTATATTTCGTATGGTTTTCGGGGGAGCGATTGCCCGAGTAAGACATAGTTTTCCTCTTGCCTGCTTAGACGAACCTATTTTTACTAAAAACTAAAGAACCTATTTTTTTGCACTTTAATCATGACAAGCTACTACCTTGGTCATTATTTAGTTTATCAAACCAACCTCAGACATAAGGGATTTACAGAACAATATATTAACATGTACCTTAAAAAATCAAGAAAATATTGGTAAAAGTATTCAAATATACGTATCGTATTTATGTTCGTTCTGAACTTTCTTAAATTGTATGCTTAAATTAGAACTTGTAAGTTTGCACACCTAGGCATATTTTGTATCATTACCTTAACTATAATGACAATTTTATTAGTATTCAAATGTGTCAGATTCAATCAATTCAAATTGCAATCGTGGTGGCTCAGTGACTAAGGCTTCGGACTGAGGAAGGCAAAAGGTGCAAGGTTCGAATCCCCACTGAGGTAACGGTCGGTATTTCACTCGTTGAATAAAGTTCACGCACAGGCATGTAGGGCCATGTGAACTGGCATTTGATGTTTTTTTTAAGAAGAAAAGAAGTGTATCATGAAAATGGAAAATCATTTTATCAAAGTTTGGTGACACATTGAAGAGAGTAAAAAGTGTATTAATAATACACAGACAACTATTCCCGATATTATTCCAGCTTCATTCCAAACTAAAAATATTTGGCATCCTTGTATAGAAAAAAGTCACATTCTATAAACTGACATTTCACTCAAATTATGTCAAATTTCAGCACGAAACCAGCCCCTAACTCACAGGAAACAACCGCAGACCATTGCAGAGACACATTTAAACGAGCCCATCTGAATGATAAATGTTCAATTAACTAAATAAATTAATCTCACCTCCAATTTAACTTGGTTGCCGTTCTAAGTCGTCTGGTTTTTGTATTTTATTGTTCTATTTTACGTATCTGATTGCACTCCAGTTTAATGGAACGAATTAATCAATGAAAGTAAGATATTCTTTTAAAATACGAAGTAATATCAAATCTGAAAACTTTTAACGATTATCGCTGAATGAAATTTGTACATTCAATTTATAAAATGTACACACAGGGCTCTCTAGTCCCAAAACTATTAATAGATTTCATTCTAAATTATCAGAAATATATATTTTATAACATTTCGTAGGTTATCCATAGATAATTGATTAGGAAATGTTATAACTATACAAAATAGATTGTTGAAATAATGGTCTAAAAATGATTAAGTTGGTGTTCTGCACAATGCTCTCTGGTTGAAACACTATGAACTTCAAAATAGTATTCACTACAAAATACGAATTCGTAAAAATAATGAACCTGTTATTTAATTTCATGAGTATTTTGTGTATTTTTAGCTAAGAGTTATCTAGCCTATGTAAAATTTGGTATGTATAAATTCAAAAGCTATGAAAAACTTTAGTTTGACTATTCTTAAATACACATTTAGAGGATTTTCGTGTATTATTTATTGGTAAATACAAAAATATTAAAATATATTAGTTTGTAATTATAATAACAGTCTATTAAATCTCAAAGTGGTGTTCAACACAAGGAATATCTATGAGTATTTCTCAGGTACTCTTTCGGGAAAGATAAAAATACGACCAACTTTTGGCAAAGATAAATCTCCTCACATACCATCTAAGATGACCCATTTCATGCGATTCCGTTATTTATTGTGGGTTCATGCTCTCTTTCACAACTTTATTCTGTCAACTGACTTTTCCGCAAGGGAATACTTGTGTGCTTATATTTAACTCGCTACCTGTTCTGATCTCTATGGATCAATTCTATTCAGTTAAATAGCAACAAGATAAATATGTTCAGCTGAACGTTTTTTCCAATATTTTTTGAAAAATTGAAGAGAAACCTAATTTACAATTTTTGTATCCAAATAAGATGAATATATTTTGATATTAGAACAGCTTATATATAATTTATGCAGTAATACATGGTACATTTTATTACCAGATTTAGCCTTTAGAGCAGTCTGCATCTAATTGATTTAGAAGTGCATTGCATATTTAAATTTTGGAGAATTTAACCAACATAGATTTCTGTATCAGTACAGCTAATTTAGTTTTACATGGAAAATGTAGCTTAAAAAGTAGTTTAACCTAAATTAAGTTCTAAAAAGTTAATAACTATTCTTGAAACTTTGCAAACAATCAAGTTGCATTTAATCCATTTCCCCCTCAACTTTTTACTTATCCGCCGACGTTCTAATTTTCAAGTATGATTAACAATTTATAGTAATGTGAAATTTCTATGAGAAAATTTACTTTACTTAAAATCTCTTTTGATGAAATTACTTTTCTATTTTCTAGTAAATCATTTAATTTAAATTCGCTTTGTTTTAAATTTGGGAACAATTATGCAAATTTTTTAACAATATTAAAACGATCAAAAGAATTAAAAGAAACTTATGAGTCATTTGTTGGCTGTACACTAAACACTTAGTAATATTTTATTCAGTTTTGCATGACCATATAGTAGATCTTAAAGTTCTAAAAAATAAACATATAATATATTTCTTTTCGAAGGTATTTTTCACTATTGATGTATGGTCAATCACATGATAATAAGTTCAAGTTCAAAAGGAGTTTCCAGTCAGAAAATACAGCTTTTTCATTTGGTTGAATCTCATCTTCATAAGCTAAAGGTTCTCAGTACGATCGCAAAAAAGAATCATAGCAAAATTTGAAAGGAATATATACTCATCACACCCATTTTAAATTCATATTCACTCACATCTTGATTATAGGTGTCTTAACAAAAAATAAATAAAAGACTTTAATCTCGTAAAACTAGTGCAACGGGGATATTTGTCTTTTACAGCTCCATTTTATTTGATAATAAACCTTTCTTCACCCCAAATACTAAATACACGATTTAAACAAAACTTCCTTAAATAAAACTATCAATGGAAATTACCATCTGTCAAAAGAGTACAAATAGTTATTCTTATCTCTCACGATGTATAAAATATTTTGTTCCGTCATTAAAGTTGCCTTTTATACAAAATATTCTTTAGTCAATTATAAACAATACATAAATGCCTTCTATGTACGAGTAAAGAGATTATTACACATAAAGTAACAGAACAAAGTAGTTGCGTCACCTGCTGATAATATTGCTTGGGTTTTTTTAAATTGGGACGTTCGCTTATTATACCAGGGTGAATTAAAACTGATATGTAAAAAACATTATTCTATCACTTCAAACATAACTAAAAAATACGAATAATTATAATTATGACGATAGATATTCTACAAAATAGGTTTATAAAGAAATGTTCAAATCATTCATTTGGTATTTGTAATAAAACATATATTATTACTATTCAAGATATGGACGAATATGTGTGATGAGTTTAAATGAACGAGCGTAGCTATTATTACTAACTTAGGTCTAACGTTAGCCCAATAGCCAATACAACTAAGGGACCTACAGCTTTACGTGGAATCCAACCCACGAAGTGTTGATCTGATTTTTAGCTAAATGACAAGCTTAACACTCAGTTCTCTTCCCTACACAACATCCAAACCTCGACTATCATCCAACATGGACACCCCAGATTCTCTAGTAGTGTCTACGCCGTTGGAAACTATTGAGCGGACGTCGTGTCGGTATTAAGAGGACCGAGCATAGAACCTATCATCTACAATCTCCTCAATTCAACACTTTGTCCCCAAATAGCTGGTTTACAGCACTGCGCCACCAGTGCCGATATAATTTCTTATATAATTACTCTGATAATAACTATAATATGATTTCTCAAAAGTTTTATATTAATTTATAGCTCATTTATAAATTATAAATATCACTGTCCTTAAGAGGCATTAGTATTACGACTCAAAATCTTTGTATAGCTATATTATTTCACTGGGTCCTTCTTATGACCTTATATTTGCACTTTATGATTCTATTCACAAAGACCTTCAAAATTAAATATGACTCAAAGTAGTTTGATAGTTTTAAACATTCCTCACATGGTCATGCAAAACGAGGCTAATATGTCTAAATGCCTAGTGTAATAGGCTATGACAAATACCTAACTTTAAAGTTTTACCCTATGAATACAAAATATACATGCTCATGTATCTATTTTATAGTTTTATTTTTTATTCTACACGAACTGACTAATCAGTACGTACTATTCTAGTTTCAGACATCAATTGCTAACATATTTCTTTCGAGTCTTTCAGTTTAGAAAATAAAATAAAATAAGCGAATAAATGTACTATAATTATTTGAACAATAGATACACTTAAATTAAGTATATTAGAATCCTGTGGTCTGTTGTTACGATAATGTAGTCATTGTTGCCAAAATGTTTCCCGGAAGGACAATAGAGTCGTATGGCCATCGGCCAGCCCCGTTGTTAGCACTGTACTTCAACGACCTACATATCAACATAGGGATTAAGAGCTTTACATTGTTGGCAAAAACATTCAACTCAATTAAGTTGTTAGTTCCAATCTTAAAAATATATATTTAGCCATCATTTACGACTATCTAGACAACAAAATTAGGTCATATTAAAATAAAATATTTTAGTTGTTAAATGTTATCTTGAAAGTGCAATACTTATTTAAGTGTTTATTTTTAATTATTTTTTTATTATTATATTTATTGGATGCAAAGCTTGTCTGTTTATGTTACCTATAAACATTAATTCTAACTAAAAAAGAGCAATATCATACTTTTATCAATTTAAAAAAGTTCCCTTATTATAAAGGATTTTATTTATTTATTTTATTTGACATCCAACGGTAACAACCAATTTCATACAATAATATAACAATAACAATGGCAGCTCACACCATGACACAAATTAATAATAATCCTATCTATTATATTCATGACTTGAACACAAATAACAATTAAATAACAAGAATAATACAAATTAATTAATAGAAAATGAAAACGGAAAACCATAGACAATAAACATACAACAAGATCATAATCATAATAACAATGCAAAAAATAGTAAATTCAAATCATTAGACAAGTAACAAAGCAATAACAAAATAATAAATTACTACAGACCAATAAGCGGCAACGTGCATGACAGTAAATAACCTAACAAAAACAAAACTGAACAGTAAATAAAACAAAAAACCTAACAGTAAATAAATTAACAATAATAACAACAACAAGATAACGAGTATCAAAATAACAATAAACACCATCACTGAGTGTTCTGAGCGGCAATCACAGTTGCACTAATCAAGTTCACCTTCCTCTTGAAAGAAGTTAGAGACTCCGAAAAAATCTCTAACTTCCCAACCGCCCAACCATACACGTACAGTGGTATTGACCCACCCGCTCACCCATACACGCACAGTGGTATTGACCAAACCACCCGGCCATACATGTACAGTGGTATGTGCCACCACCCGCCATGTGGCGGGTGGTGGCACATGGTGATTATGTGTACCAAGTTTTACATATGTCAGACTATAAATTTTGACTAACAAAAAACACGTCTCTTATTCTGCTTTCGAAAATTAGAAACCTGAAATATTTAATGGAGCTTATTTAATTATAAATATTTTTAAGAACAAGAGATAAAAAAGTAGGTAATCTCAAAATATTTAATAAGGTTTAGATTAAGATTGCATGTGAACGTTTATTTATTTTTATTTAAAAATGCAAGGATCGTGACACATTAATGTACGAAAAAGTTAATCATCCTTCTCATATATGTTTCGTAATTTATTTCCAGCAAATCAGAGAACTTAAATACAAATCATTAAAATTAGCCAATTATATTTCAGCAGTCGCCATTTTGACGATTCCAACGAACCGTCATGAGTTACCCAGCCGTGACAAGTCTTAGTAGTGATAGTTGACCATCAGTTTCATTGCTTTGTAAGTCCCTCATGAATATTAGCCATAGCTAAGAGGCTAACGCTGGTTTTCCAGAAGGCATTAAACCAAAGAGACTGAAAAACAAAACTAAAAAATTTGCTCGTCTATTATTATTTATTTTATTTATTATTTATTTGTTTACGGTTACACAATTTTTACAAGGTTGACATACTGAAATTATAATACAGTATTGATAAATTGAAAATTCAGACAATACGAATGTGAAATATAAACACGAGTGAAATGTGAAAGGATAACATGACTAACTAAGCCTAATTAATTTTGCCTCCCTTCTTCCTTTCCTCATGCTTTTTTACTTTTTTTTTATTTTTGCGTATTTTTATTGAAAGGCAGATTAGGGAGTTACATAGATTCTGATGTTTTGTAATGATAGGATATATTAATGAATTTATAATGTGACAGTGAAAAGATAAATACTATGATGATGATAACAATAATAATATAAGGATCTAGAATAAATAACTATAATAATAAATAACAGAAGATAACGAACACAACAACGCAATAGACTAACAACACAAGCTAATGGAAAGGAAAAAAATTAAATTGTGACTTAACATTGGTTAAACATTTGTACAATATCAATACAATAAATATACTACGAGTAATCTTACGACTAGATAAACAGCAAAAATATCTAGGGTGGCGAGTGGAACTGTCTTATATTTGGGTACGTATCTCCAATAAAAACGTGAAATATTACTTTCAGTGATGAATTTATTGAATTATAATTAATTGTTTTTTTATTGAAGAATTACTTAGCGTACCTTTAAATTACAACAAACAACTAAATAATTGAGAATAACTAATTAAAGTGTGCCGGGGCTACGTGTCTCTTGCAGTATGATACGTTTAGGATGAATATTATAAAATATCATATATTATACTGCTTATTATTATTATTTGCATTTATTTAACTCATATAGTGATATTACTAATAACTAACGCTTCCTGTAACGACTGTGTCAAGGTGTTATCCACAATATTCAGATCACGAAAGGTTTCACCCACGCTATGATGTGGCATCCTCAATGGTATTTCAAAGATGCCACTTTCATTGTACAACATGTATACAATTAATGACTCACAACATTGTAGTAATATTGTAGATAACACCTTGACGTGCTCGTTACCGGAAGCTTTAGTTATTAGTAATGACTTCGGCCACTTAAGCCTAGGATATAATATTTAGTGATTTATTTGAAGGAAACTACACATGACACAATTTCGACTAGTGATTTTTTACAATCATCGGTGTGTTTATTTCGTAGCCTAGGATGATAATGAAACCTAAGGTTAAATAACAATAATTTATATGATTAAAACACACAAGTCTCTAATATTATCTCACAAAAAACAAATAAAATATAATTACATTTGTTGAATGATTGTATGCCGTTCCGTGTAGATTATCCTCATCAATTTTGATCACGAGTTCAATTAAAAGATTCCGTCAATAAATATAACAGGGGATTATGCTGCAGTTTTTTAATTTAATACGTAAATCGTACTATTTAATTATATTTATATTTTATTTATTATTTAGTTATTTAGTTATATTTAGAATCAATAATTATCTTTTTAAAAGAAAAATATCTTTATATAATTTTAAATAATATTTTTAGATAACCAATGAATCAAATTATCTTTAGAATCATGATACTAGTTACATGACCTTGATTTAAAACACGTTAGGAAATATTTATATATATTAATATTTATATTTATAATATTTATATATTTATTTCCTAACGTGTTTTAAATCAAGGGCATGTAACTAGTATCATGATTCTAAAGATAATTTGATTCATTGGTTATCTAAAAATATTATGTAAAATTATATAAAGATATTTTTTTTAAAAAAAGATAATTATTGATTCTAAATATAACTGATACATTTCATTGTTAATTTACTAAAAAATAATTTCCTCTGCTAAATTAACTTATTTACTGCTTGTTAGGAACATATTATTTATTATTTTATCTCTAAAGTCACACATTCCAAGATTTTACAGAGGTTTATATGTACGAATGTAATTTTGAAAGTAGAGAATCTATGTTTCCATGAACATTCAATATTGAAGGACTATTTCAGTGATTATGTTTACATAGTCGAATCTACCTCTCAGTATTTTAGTTTGAAATAAAAATTTCAAAAAAATAATATGTATTCAAAATTATATTTGATTTGCACCTCTTAGAAGACTCGAAAACCGATTTGATTTTATTTCTTTTCTTATATGTACTGCATTAAATTTATTCAAATGCATCGTAGAGTTATCATTGTTCTATTTTAAATGTTTACAGTAACCATGATTATTTTCCCATAAATTATTTATTTATTGAACATTTTCTTTGAGTTTCCCTAGTGTGTAGTTAGTGTCACACTAATATTTAACTTTATATAAACACTATAAATTTCAATAAAGTTATTTTACAAACTTTATAAATTAATTGTTTTTTATTAATGGCACTGATTTAAGGCTTTGATTCCATAATAAATATGCTATATTTTTTTAACTCTCTAAATTATTAAAAACACAAAGAAAATCCATGAAGTGACATTTAAAATTACTTGAGAAAGGGTTTTCAGTATTTAAGCTGGAAACCTGATTTCTGCAGTGATAGTAAACTGTTTTTAATGTACTTTAAAGCAAAATGCGCCAAAGCATTCCATAATTTGATCACATTTACCCAGTTAAAAGCATTCTTCTTTTACTTTATGCTAATAAAACAGTGTAAAACTGTAGTATATTTTAACAAACTATTACCTTGCTTGAGAAAATAATATATAGTTATTAATTAACTTAAAAAAAACATAAATAATTCAAAAATTTTAAATTTATAACTGTTTTAAGGAAACATCAAGATAAATGTAACTATCGATACATAACTATCGATACATAACTATCGATACATAACTATCGATACATAACTATCAATACATAACTATCGATACATAACTATCGATAAAATACAAATTAAAGTTATTTTAATTTATTCATTACATAATTTAAAACTGTTGTTACCTTTCTTAAGTTTTTTTAAAACGTGTCCTATTTGAAGCGTAAAACCATTGTAATCAATAAGTTTAACTTATAAAAATTACTAAATAAAACACCTTGACAGTAAATATATAATTCATTCACAATAATTTTAAATTGATATATTTTGTTTTATGATTTATTCACCTTCTTTATTTAGATTACAAACATTCATAAGGAGGAGGCAAAATCTGTCACAAAGCTCCAAATATCTTTAATTGGTTTAAATCCTTTTAATTAGAACAAAATTAATGAAATCATTACGATAGTATCTTTACAATTAGTAGAGAAATATTTTTCAGTATTTAAGTTGGCAAGCCTGTTAGTTGAGTGATTACCAGCAGTTTGTAATGGACTTCCAAGCACAATGCTTTAATCACTCTGTAATTTATACCCCATTTAAAAGCATCCTGCTTTCCTTTTAGTTTTATCCTTCCGAACTAGTATTAGGTTAAAGAATTATTTTATAGATGTGGATTTTATAATGGAACCGTGTAGTTTTAACGTCTTTGAAAACAGGAACAAACCTTTTGACTTTCTAATTACATGAGTTCTAAGTTAAAGATGAAATGTAATTATTTTGTATAAGACAACTAATTAAATTTGGATTACTACTATCAATGTTCGTATTAAATGTATTCATTTTAAAAATAAAAATTCAACCGTAAATTATTTTTACTTTCCTAAGTTTGCATGACTAGATCTTATTAAAAGAATAAATATTTTACATTAAGTTAGCTTGGATAAAGTTATCGAATAATATATTTGGCGCCCTTAACCATTAATTCAATCAATTTTTTTTATTCAATTAAGTTTGAAGGTTGTTTTATAAAATGATAAGAGGCCTACATAAAATCTAATCACACCTTTGTTTTTCTCGTTTAATTGTACGTTATTAGATATGAATTTTAAAAAATGATTGAATATTGTAATAAAATTTTAAAAAATGTATTACAAGATTCAATCATTTCTATCCTAGTTGGAAAAAAACCGAAATTTCAACTAATTTTCAATGTACATCATATTTACATTGTTATTACCCGATGTACCGAGTATTAGTCGTTAATGTATCGAATACTAGGTTGACAGGAATGTTTTCTAAAGTTTTATGAATTTTATAATTTCAAATTTACGAGAAAAAAGTTCCTATAAACTACCTGAAACATTATTTCCTTGGCTTTTAGAGATGTAAAATAAGTGGCTTGTTCTTGTAGCATGTATAGTCAGCATACATAGCTTTCATATTTGTAAGTAAATGTAATGATTTTAAATCGAATGAAATCAATTTAAAATAAATTCAAATTGATAAATTTATATCGGTTTTAATTAATCTAAAACCATGGCTTTTCCTAAAACCACTTCTTTTAATTATACATATGAAAGATATGTATTGTACCTACTGTATATATTTCATAAGGATTACAACAAGACCAAATAATCAATTTTACGATCTCTAGAAAGCGTTATAAAATTAATAAAACTTACACAAAACATTTTTATGAACCAGGTATTAAAATAAAATATGATATATTAACGGGATTTGAGTAATACTGGTGTAAATGCTATGTACAGTGAGAACTATTTAAAATTCAGGGACTTTTAATAAACTTAACTTGTAATAAAATTTAATAATGCGTCATATTTCATAACGCACAATGAAACGAAGAAAACAATGGTGTGATTATATTTTTCATATGCCTCATAATTCCTTAGAAAACAACCTTCAAACTCGGGTGCACATAAGTTCTGCGCCGACAGTAATAGTATTCCTTAATTTTTACATGGAAGGAAAACACTGTCAGGAGCATTTCTGTTTACAAAAGGGATTAACCCTTTTCTTGGCAAAAAATTAAATTCTTGACAATATTAAAAAATATGGCACTAATGTGTCGAAAATGTCCTACCTTAACCATAAAAAGTAATGAAAAAAATCTATTTAGGCATTATCTATGGTTTTTATATAAAATTATTAATGTATCTTTTTGGATACTTTGCCATATTAACGGTAAATGAAAATTATTTATTAGTGTATACAAAAAGACACTATTCCGAGTAGGCCTAAAGGTCAGACATTTAGGAAAAAACAATAAACTTTATAATTTATTAGGTTTATTGATGACTGTTCATGAAAAACAAATCAACCAACATTTGATTTAAATCTTCTTATGGATATTATAAAAACAGTTCTTTTCTTGGGTTAAGCACAATCGTATCCCACATTTCAAGCACTGCACTTTGGTCTGTCCCGTCTTACAATATCCACACCGACCTTTATTTATCATTTGGGGAAAGTGCTCCATTCTGTCATATCTCAAGTCGTCATCAGGAGCTCTTCTCGGTTTCTTGGTAACAACTTCTTTTGATGAACACTTAGGACTTGCAGAATACCTCTTTCCAGTTTTAATTAGATCAGCTGCTATATAATGGCGAAAAGCCTTAAGAGGCAGTGGCTTTCCAGTCCCATGCTCATTGAAGTCTCTTTTTATATAGTAGCCAGGCATTGGAAATGCACATATCAAAGATTTGCGAGAAAAATAGCCATATACCATATGTGGGTTCGGAATGCAGTTCGATATAGAGCTACGAACATATCTGCAAGATCCACACCACCCATGAAACGATTGTACTGTTTGATTATGTGGGGGCACGTTACATCTTCTTTTGAACGAGGACCTCTAGAGTCTTTATTTTTCTTTGGAAACCAGATTCTTTGGAGTCAGGTATTGTTCCTACTGGTTGTGCTTCACCTGGAATAACACCTGGAACTTGAGGTTTCTTTTTAGGGCTCAGCTTGTTTCGTATTCGTGATGCCAGTAAAGTAGCTCTTTTATTTTTCTGTTGTCTATTCATTTTCTGAAAAATAAAATATTGAGATTAGGCTATATTATAAGAAAGTATTATTTAATAGTAATATATCTGTGTATTAAACTTTGTCATAACAAATTGACGTACAAAAAGGGATTACAATAATTAGTAATTAGGATTTAGCTTAAGAATTAAAATTTACTATATAGCTTTTTGGGTACTTTATTGATGAATTTTATACACTTGACACATAGGCATGGTATCTAAAAAGATGCATAATCTAAAACTTGACAGTTACTAAGCAGTTGGCATTGTATCCAAAAGGACACATAACCTAAAATCATGCAACCTTTGTGTTATTGGCACTGTATATTTTAGGATACATTTAAAAATCTACTCCTATAATTTGAAAATTAAGTTTATATAATATTTCATACGGTTTCTTACCTTTATAAATCCCTTATTGTTGTAATTATATCATCTGATGTGACCAAACTGTCCCGGGAACTACTAAAAACAATACACAAAAGCAGAATTTTCACATAACTCGTTTCCGTAGCAACGGGTACTTCAACAGCTGATTTTTTTCTGTACAAATCCAGAGATTAAAAATATACGAAACATTATGTGGAAATGTATCCTAAAGGATACTATGACTATTAAATAGAAGACTGATGTATAAAATAATCCATATCACGTTATATCTATATGTGTATCCAAAAGGATACTTATCAAGAAAAGGGTTAACACAAATTAACTATGCGTTAATTTCACAATTATGTCGTCAAATCCTTACCACTTAGTTTAATGACTCTGACGCTTTAGCTTGGCACTGATGAGTAAATTACCGGCTACACTGAAAGTATATTAGGTTACTCTCTTTTTAGTTCATGTCTAGGCCACACTTATATTAAATTTAACAATTTAAATTTTCCAGTTTGTTAAAATATAGAATAGTTTATTTTATATTAATTTAATATGTTCTGTTTTATCTTACATTAAATTGTTAAAAGTTCTTATCAACAGAAGAAAGCACAATAAGCAACGGTCAGCTCTGTTATGGGTTTGTACCTTTTATTCAGATATATCGTTATCTTAACCTTAATTATATATCCTTAACCACTTAGTAACCGAATGACTGAGAATATTTTTGGTATTCAAAAAATTATAAAAAACTTTCCAAAATAAACTGTTATCAAACAAGATCTATTACAAAAATTTAAAATTTTATATGGTGAAATGTTTAAAACAAAGAGGTAAGTTGCATCTATAAGTCTACTTATGATTGTTTAGCCTTTTGTCTGAATTAACTTATTATAATATAAGTACAAAATATAATAATTAAAAGTGATCGATGTCTATAAACCACATATACCTTCTTTAGATCTTTGTGAATCCCCTTGGTCTGAGGATGGAAAACATCATTTATCGAAATCGATGTCCATAAAATTCGTGATACATTTGAACTCTCTGAAGTTCGGTTGATTTGTATTTCTAGCAATAAGTAATATGCTAAATAGAAATTCATTTTTTGCCTTCTGATTCTTTTGAAGGTTTAAGAAATATTCCATCTGAGGAATTTAAATATAATTGAAAAATTTGTTTGAAACTGAAATACCTTGACAACATTGTCCATGGGAGTTGTGAGTTATTTATTTTTTAGTTATTTTTTATTTATTTATTTTTTTTACTATTATTTCAATGTTCAATAAAGTTCAATTCATTATCTATCATGCAATGCGTACATCTTTTCAATGACAAGTGCAAAACAAAGGCATATCACACAGGGCGGATAGAAAAGTTGTTACTATATTTTACAATATGTTGTCATTGTTATTCGGCTATTTATTGTTAAAATATGTGGAAAATACATAAGGTTTTGAATCTATGAGCAAAATATTAAGTATATTTGAGAATACAGGAGAACTATGTCAGTGGACTTCTCCATGAGTGATGTGAGTACGCTAGATGAGAGGTTCATAAATAAATAAATACATATATACTTTTTTAAATTGAGTTTGTTTGAGAGGCGAAAAGGAACCTAACAGTCCCCTCTTACACTCAATATGTAAGTGGACTCGTAGTAACTAATTTACAAAACAGACTTACTTAACTAGATACAAAAAATTTGAAAATAATAGACAAAATAAACAAAATAATAATAATAAGGATGTAAATAACACGAAGGGACGTATTAGAACCTAATGACGCAAACTCGCTGCAGCCTAAAAACCTCCAAAGGGCCCCACTACTCCACTGACACAAGTAGTTTGAGCGTTGAACCAAATTGAGTACGACTATACCAATTATTTGTTGAGGAAGTTTTCTATAAATGGTATCTTTTAAAATTGAGAGATTTGTTTTAAAAAGTGGTTATTTCAATTGGAAATTAATCAGTGATAATACTGCCTTGTTTTGCGCAAGCTAATGTATGACGGATATTTAAATTTGACAGCAAGTAATCGACGCTGTCAAAACTTAATAATATTAAAAAGAAATAAGAAAAAATTTACACGTATTTTTTAAGCCTTAAGAATTGACTGAGTTCTGAAGAAAGGGGTAATATGTGCATTACGCCTACATTTAACCATTCTTTGTACGACTAAAATTTGTTTTAGATGGACTGCTATAAAATATTATGGGGAAAATGTATGAAATGTATATATTGGATATATTATTTTTTAAATCATCAGAATACCCATTGTATTGGAAAATGCTTCATTGTTTTAAATAAATCACGTCAATCGTCATTATTTACAACCGATTTAGATCTAATGCAGAAATTTATATTGCTATAAGGTTTTAGTGAAAATTTGAAATTGATTAGCTTTCATTGTTTAATCTGCCACCCTGGTTTATCGGTATATTCTTGAATTTAAAACACAAACTAGTCAATAGAGTACTATTCTATAGAAATCCGAGCAAATTATACAATTAGACACAGCCTAGATATGCTAATGTATATTGTCACTAAATTTTAAAGTAGTAGTACTGTAGATTTTATTAAAAATTGTATTTGATTAATTAAACTACTATTTTATACTTAACTAACCATAATATTAATATTATTCTTAAATATATAAAATACTGTAAAATTGATGTTACTCTTTCTACCTTCAACTCCATTAAATAAAAAAAATGCAAAAAATACATGAAATTTAGGCAATAATCATATAGTAATGGTTATTCGTGTTTCGTTTATCCAATGACTTTATAAAAAGTACATTACAAATTGTTAAATCATATACTCACGAATTATGAGAATTTTAAAATATTTATGATATTTTTATTTTATAATGTGTGTGCTAATATATGTGTATTTGGTCACTTAGGTACTCGGCAGAACCATTGACTATTGTATAAAATAACATGAAAGTGACGATCTTTTCAACTGAACCAAGCTATATTTATTAGGTATCGTTGTGCAGGAACAGAGTCCGTTGGTTTGATAGCGTCATTAAATAAATCAACAGTTCTATTCAATATGACTGCATCACGAGCAAAAATGTATCATTGAATATATTCCAACGTAGGGATTGGCCGATTGAATTAATAAATATACATTCATCCATAGTATTGGAACATATTAAATAATTTGGTATGGTTTGCATGTTAAGGTTAAACAACGTTGTATTGTATAGTCTTGGCGTAATATGTTCATCCTTTCTGCTCTATAAACATAACTTTCAACAAAAACTATTTAGACATCAAATTTTTAAGTATATTATGTTCTATTTGACAACACAATCAGGTTACATATTATTTCTTACAACCTAAATTATAATTTTAGTAAGAATATTAGCAAACCAGCACACTCACGTTTAAATATAGTTCCTTCCTGTGGACTCACCTGAAACCAAAATTAATGTGAATTGACAAAAAGGTTTCAATTAATATTTAAATGTTAAATTATGTACTGAAATATTTCCAGATATTAGACAAAATACACGAAACTGTTTATTTTAGATTAATTTATATGCATACTATTATATTAGAGTTCGTCTTACGAAAATGGTCCGATGTCAGGTGATGCGGGGTTGCCAAGTCGCCGCGAGATATAGTGCAGAAGTAGACAAGAGTTATACAATAGTACCAGCCAATAGTATGCAATGTAGACCAATAATCGAGGCCTGCCAATAACTGGTATAAGGTTATGCGAAGATGTCAATTGTCCTCTGAACTAGGTAGTATTACTATTAATAACAGTTTATATATAAGAAAACTGTAGTATGCCTTGTATTATTTTTAATATTAAATATTAAAAATATACTAATTTTAAATAACTATACATTTAAAAACCTATATAATTGTATTCGTTTATATTATTTGGAACAGTTTAAGACATTCGAACTTTACCATCTAGGTGCTCAGTAGGAGCTACTAAGCACTATCGCTAGGTGCTCAGTAGGAACTTCTAAGAACTATCGCTAGGTGCTCGGTAGGAACTACTAAGCACTATCGCTAGGTGCTCGGTAGGAGCTACTAAGAACTATCACTGGATACTCGGTAGGAACTACTAAGCACAATCGCTGGGTGCTCAGTAGGAGCTACTAAGAACTATCGCTAGGTGCTCGGTAGGAACTACTAAGCACTATCGCTAGGTGCTCAGTAGGAGCTACTAAGCACTATCGCTAGGTGCTCAGTAGGAGCTACTAAGAACTATCGCTAGGTGCTCGGTAGGAACTACTAAGCACTATCGCTAGGTGCTCAGTAGGAGCTACTAAGCACTATCGCTAGGTGCTCAGTAGGAGCTACTAAGAACTATCACTGGATACTCGGTAGGAACTACTAAGCACTATCGCTGGGTGCTCAGTAGGAGCTACTAAGAACTATCGCTAGGTGCTCGGTAGGAACTACTAAGAACTATCGCTAGGTGCTCAGTAGGAGCTACTAAGAACTATCGCTAGGTGCTCGGTAGGAACTACTAAGCACTATCGCTAGGTGCTCAGTAGGAGCTACTATAAACTATCACTGGATACTCGGTAGGAACTACTAAGCACTATCGCTGGGTGCTCAGTAGGAGCTACTAAGAACTATCGCTAGGTGCTCGGTAGGAACTACTAAGCACTATCGCTAGGTGCTCAGTAGGAGCTACTAAGAACTATCGCTAGGTGCTCGGTAGGAACTACTAAGCACTATCGCTAGGTGCTCAGTAGGAGCTACTAAGAACTATCACTGGATACTCGGTAGGAACTACTAAGCACTATCGCTGGGTGCTCAGTAGGAGCTACTAAGAACTATCGCTAGGTGCTCGGTAGGAACTACTAAGCACTATCGCTAGGTGCTCAGTAGGAGCTACTAAGCACTATCGCTAGGTGCTCAGTAGGAACTACTAAGAACTATCGTTAGGTGCTCGGTAGGAACTACTAAGCACTATCGCTAGGTGCTCAGTAGGAGCTACTAAGAACTATCGCTAGGTGCTCGGTAGGAACTACTAAGCACTATCAATAGGTGCTCAGTAGGAGCTACTAAGAACTATCGCTAGGTGCTCGGTAGGAACTACTAAGCACTATCGCTAGGTGCTCGGTAGGATCTACTAAGAACTATCACTAGGTGCTCGGTAGGAACTACTAAGCACTATCGCTAGGTGCTCAGTAGGAGCTACTAAGAACTATCGCTAGGTGCTCGGTAGGAACTACTAAGCACTATCGCTAGGTGCTCAGTAGGAGCTACTAAGCACTATCGCTAGGTGCTCAGTAGGAACTACTAAGCACTATCGCTAGGTGCTCAGTAGGATCTACAAAGCACTATCGCTAGGTGCTCAGTATGAGCTACTAAGCACTATCGCTAGGTGCTCAGTAGGAACTACTAAGCACAATCGCTAGGTGCTCAGTAGGAGCTACAAAGCACTATAGCTAGGTGCTCAGTAGGAGCTACTAAGCACCATCGCTAGGTGCTCAGTAGGAGCTACTAAGCACTATCACTAGGTGCTCAGTAGGAACTACTAAGCACTATCGCTAGGTGCTTAGTAGGAATCATTTTTCAACAAATATTATTCACCGAAGTAACAGTATATATGCAGAAAAATCGATACTGCTAGAAATATATATTACATAAGCAGAGTCCACTGGAGGCCAAATCGATAAGGACCATGAGTATATAAAATTTCATCTATTCGTTTTTAGAGATACAAGTAATAAAAATACTTATAAAACATTGATGTTGTTTTTGAACAACATGTTGCACAAAAACACGTTTGTGAACATTAATATCGCAACGATATATTACCGGATGCGTTTTGAAATATCCATGAACTGTAAAGTTTGGTTTTTGGCACCACGCACCAGGATTTGAAATTATAATGAATGCTCGAACTCTTATTTAACCACTTGAGAATATATGTGGGTTCGTCAAGACTGGCATGCTAACCATCCCTGACAGTGCCCAATAATAGTTAGGGTAGAAAGGTGGAGTAGAAGCAATATCCAAGATTACCCTAGAGAGTAACTCAGAATCCGTCATGCTACGTGAGAAATAATTTATTCAACGTAAGACTTAGTTAAAGGAGTTGATGGTTTATACTACAGTGATACGTAATATGTCATTTTAATAGAGAAATGAATTGTTAATTCTCATAAAACTATATGAAATGTTAAATCTTATTTATTATGTATTGAAATAATTTATAACTTAGATCATAAATAAATCGTTCCAAAAAATTAGCACAAACTTTCCCCCATAGTAAACACTACAAAATAAAAACTTTTAAAATTACCAGTTTGATTCCCAAATATGTTTTTTCCATAATTAAAAGCTAGTCAAGCTATAGACATGCAGTTTTTACTAAAATATTTTAAATTGTATTTTACATTTTCCTGAAAATTTAATCAAAATCATTAGAGCCATTTTTTGAGAAAATTCTTTTTTTGTATGTTTTGCCCATAAAAACTAAAATTTCAAAAACGTGAAAAAAATAGTATGTAGATATCGGCTAAATACATCTACATGCAAAATTACATAAAAATGTATGTTTCTCTTTTGTTTACAGGGAACTGGACATACACACATACGGACAGACCAAAATATTTTAGAAAACCCCACTTTTTGGGTTTAAGGGACACACTCGATACAAGGTGTACATATAACAATCATACTTACTTATTTTGTACTAGATTAATACCCGGTATTTTTGTTTTTGGACAGTCATGTAAATATTACCAGATTCAGGTAATAATTATGACATTTTACATCTTGATTTAACCACAAATTTCCTACAGTTTTGTGCAAACGATTTTTTTAGTGTATTTATATCTAAAAAAAACAATACGTATAATTGAACCAATTTTACGAATTCATATCACCAACTTTCATTAAATTACTTTCATTACTATCCATGGTTATTATTCATTAGTAAGACGCCGATCGTCAAGATATGGGCGAATATGAGGGGCGAACGAGTGTGGGTAGTGTAGACTAAGGTCGACTGTTCCTCAGAAAGAAATATTCATTATTAGCCTAATAGGTCTTTTGACATGTAAAATAAATAGATCCAAAATTAAACAAGTAATGTATTTTTTTACACATTCACTCCACAAAAAGCTAAAATGTCGTCTTTGTTTCTTTATTAAAGTAGGCCGAGAAACACCCTGCCGGATAATCTCATAAAAACGACACAAGAGAAGTTACAGAGGATATTGCAGCACTGTTTTGCCCTGGGACTTTCTGTTTGAGGGCGATTGCATTTTGAGATAAAAAACAAAATTGATGGTAAGGTTAAATTGTTCTGACCAATGATTACATTTAATAAATCAGTATCATATTTAATTATTTAAAACAAGTATCGTTCGAACAAGTTTGATATGTCACGATGAATATTTATATACAGAGTGTTTCTTTTAAAACACAACCAATGATTTCAAATAAAAAGGAAAAACAAAACATATATCTATAACAATTTTTTTTTTTATTATTAACATTTATTAATACTGTTTACATGATTTTAATGACATTTTTGGTTTTTATGATTTTGTTTTAAAATATTTCCTCAAAATAAACATTCTCTGGTCTTTGCTCAAAACTATGTTTCTAACCTCAACTTAATGACATTGCACGAAACCCAAATAAAGTGATCAACAATTCAACAATGTAAATCAGCTGATAGGCAAGGAAAAAATTACCAGGGCTACCAACCTATGAACTTGTAACTATTTTAAACCTTCATATTCTGTACTTGTTAATGAAACACCTTGTATTTCTTTACAATCTTATTTCAATATTAATTTTACCCTTAATCATGTAAGGACTAGATACATAACCTTTACTCTTAGTCTATTCCACATTACATACAAACACAAACGCTGTGATAAAATCATGCTTTTCACGATCGGTTTAAAATGGGCTGATTTGTCTTAATCATCACAAATAAAATAATCAATTGTTACGAACATTAATGTATATCCAAACAATCATCTTTTTTATATTAATCAATAGCACTGATGATCTTTTTTCAAAATATTGACATTAATTTCTAATAACCTTAAATTTTGACTGCGTTTATTAGTCAGAGTGACTATTGTATTAATGGAAATTTTAATTAATAATTAAGGAATAAATTGTTTTTTATGATTCTACAAACATCCAATAATACCAAAAAACAATGTTATAATTTACTTACATTGTTTCTGCACAACCAACTCGAGCAAGCCAGTCTAAGGCGACAGGAGTACAGGTTCGAATCCCATGTTGTTAATATTTATCAGTAACATTCACCCTATATAGTGCCGGTTCTACACCGTAATTTGTCTAAACAGGTTTCCCATAATATTCTATAAAACCTGGACAAAGTCTTTCCTCATTTTGTAATTTTTCCGGCTTTTACACAGAAAAACTATCATATTCTTGTTTCTTAGTTACCTACTATAAAACTGTTGTTAAAAAATTCTACAAGGTTCTGGTTTTATATAATCACCAATTTATAATTACAGATAATTTAAGACTTTCTTGTCATAGAACTGACCACTAGCTTCAGTATTAGTAAATTGAAGCTCTGCATTATCTTTAATATAAACCGTCTTCTATCTCAGGTCAGCTACTAACTTCGTGCGTTGGGGATCACACCTCTAAACCTTCTTGATAATGCTTTTATCATAATAAAAATTGTATTATGGTTTCAAACCTTGGAATGTGTGTTCGTGCTTGGAATCTGTGGTTAATATATGCTTTCTTCCATTTTGTCTTTAAAATGCAAATTCCTTCTGCCTTGAAAATAAAACATATATATATTTCCTGACATGGTACTCAGTGGTTGAATCTTCGGACTGCAATCCAATATCAAAGGTTCGAACCTCCACACTGGCTAAGGTTGTTCCTTCACTTATTGAATAATGGTTAAGTATAGGCCTGTATTCCATGTAAGTTTGTGAGTTTTCAAAATTAAAAAGAACTATACGAGTCCAAATAGACAGTTTTGACTATTGCTATAGAATATACTATGATTTTTAAATGATTTCTTGTAAAACCATTAATGGTTTTCATAATTTATTAAATATCTTCATACTGCTGAAAGCTTATAAGTAACCAAAAAAAAAAAGGTTCAACACTGCATGAACGTTTATGACAGGATTTTCGGGTTAATAAACAATTTTTTTTATATATAAAGTATGTATTAAAGAGTTTTAATTTTATATTTTTGCTTAAATGACTTTGAAAGGAGCTATATTATGTATATTTGAATTTTTCACACAGATTAATTGGCAAGTTTCCGAGTTTTGACCGCCAAAAACTACATTGTATTATATATAATGTATGTATGTTTGAATTTATCCAGGGTTGACATAATTACAGTGAAAATTTATATTATAATTTAAAGTGGGAAAGATTTATAATAGTATATATTAATTTTAGTATTCATATACAGTATACTATAAATAATATTATTAGTATATAAAATAGTATATATAAATAAGATTTATATTAGTATATATAATATAATTTATTATATTAGTCTAATAATAAATTATATAGACTAAATTATATTATTAGATTAATTTAGTCAATAATCCTAATCGAATCGAAATAAATCGTTGAAAATGAGAAAGTGCTGTCTCGAAATTAGTTGTTCACCGTTTTATTACGAAATTTTAAAACATATGCTGTTATTGGACTTTTATCGGGATCAGTAAAATTACTATTGTTAGATGGGTATATCTACACCAAGCAAAAAATTAGTTACTGATTTATATATAGTTAATTTTTCAAGATTTTCTGTAGTACGTACAGATTTAAGATTCAAGATTTACGTACAGTTGTTTTACTGTACGTAAATGAAGTCTAAATACGAGTATGAACTAACAATATTGGCTTTGTGAATATCGAATTGTTAGAGAGGGTTTATTAGAGTACGCAAAACGCTGACAGGTATTAAAGGGGATATATCGACACCTGACTTTGTGTATCCCGGTTATGGATCAAGCGAAACCAATAAAGGTATCTGCAAATACGATCTGACTGTTATAGGAAAAATGTTAATATATTTTTTTTTTATATGCTATAATGAGTTTATATAAATGTAAAATTATAATTAAACGGTTAAGTATTTTAGTCTACAATTTTTTTCTAGTAGTAAAATATTATTCTGTGGTGATACACTTCATCTAGTATTACATATTTGCATATTGGAAAACTACATATCAAGTGGAGAGGGATTTTCAACTTTCAACAGTAATACCCACCTAAGCTCGTGTGGGTTGCTGAACATGGATTTAATCTGTCATCCACGATGCTTTCAAATCATCGTGAATATCAAAGTCGTACCCTCGAATAAATTTAAGTTATACCCATGTATTTATTTCAAGTTAAGTACTAAATTTGACTTTTTTCAATTCGAAATTAACGTTTGTTTACATTTAATTTGATGTTTATCTATAAATTTGATTAAGTTGACAAATCAGTCCCCAACAAACTTATTATTATTATTCATTTCTAAGACGCCGATCATAGATATATGGGCGGTTATGAGCAGTGAATGAGTGTGATGAGTGTAGATGAACGAGTGTAGTCATTGTTACTATATGAGTTTGACTAAGCACAGAAAGGACTATTTATTAATAGGCCAACAGCCAGGGCAACTAAGAGACCTACAGCTTTGCGTGGAATCCGAACCACGTAGTGTTAGTCTGATTTTCAGCTAACTGACAAGTCTGACACTCAGTTAGTTATCTTCCCTAAACAACATATTTACTAATATGCAACATGGACACCCCAGACTTCTCTAATAGTGTCCACATCGATGGCAATCATTTTGTGGACGCCGAGCCGGTATTAAGAGGACCGAGAATGGAACCAATTGCCTACAATCTCCCTAACACTTTGTCTCCAAGTAGCTGGGTTACAGCACTGCGCCACCATGTCTAGCGAGGAAGACGATAAATTAACTTGATTAGTCTCATTTTAAAGCTTAAGGTGACCATTTGAAAGCTCCCAGGAATTCAGTTCTCGATTTCGCTCAACTGTCGCTAGGAGTAGCAAAGAACCCGCCTCACTAACACTCACACAACTGTTCCCCCACCCTCTATACCCCTCACTGTCCCAGTCTGCCCCACCACACGAATTGTACAAAAGTACATAACTTTAGCAATGAATTGTCTACTATGTATGATTATACTCTTTGTCTAAGATAACTGTACAAATTTAAATTCAACAGTAGTAGAGATGTAATTTATAAAAAACTGATTGCTTACACTTGAAATATTTTTTTTGTTTTGTTTTAATTTACACTAGGTTTAATAGATCTCTATTAGTCCACTATGTTCTCAAAATTTTAATTAAATAAGTCACAAGGTCTCCAATAAGAATTTTTTCCTTCAACAAATTAATTACTTACAGGAAACTAACACTTCTGTTCAACAAATTCTGAATATAACCCTGAAACAAAAATAATAGGCTATCTTTGGTTCCTAACTTTACACATATTTTAGGTATATTCATTAAATAACATAGAAACATACCTATAAATATATGATATAAATATAAAATACAATAAGAAAATTTACAAATATTTGAAAATAAATATCAGAAATTCGTAAAAATGTGCTTTACGTAGTATCAATAGAGCACTTCCAGCGGGGGAGGAATGGAGGCGGTTGGCGATTTACCAACTCTCAACATGCTCTTTTTGACAGGGGTTTTAATGGCTCCTTCCTTGATACTACATAGATGTATTGTATAGTATTGTATAGAATACATATGTATTCTATTGTATAGTTGTATGTCTACAAAATAAAGGTTTTTATATAATTTTGAGAAATGTTTAACCAAGCTACATTTCCTACTCATCATTAAAATTAATTGCCGAATTTATTTAATAGCTATAATAGTTGTTAATAATAATAATATGAATTTATTTGCCTTTAACAGTATTTGCATTGGCAACAAACACGTAATATAACATAGAGTGTATATAAATATGATCATGTATATAGATATTTAATGGCTGTATAAAATTATACTGTAAGAAAAACTTCAACTTTATACACTTTTTCATGTAATAACATACATAAAATTCTTTTACAAATATTTCATGTCTTTTTCTTCTTTTAAATATGTTGGTATTTTGTTGTATAATTTTATTCTATTGTAATGAATGTGTTTTTTTTTTTTTTTTTTTTTTTGTTTGTTTAATTTGATCGTGTGGTATGGTATTTTAAGGTCAGATTGAGAATGAAGATTTCGTAGTTTGGTTGTTTGAAGATTTGGTGGATTGTTTTCAACAAATTATAGTGATTCATAAACGTAAATAGATTGTTAAATCATAATTTTAAAATTTCTAAAGAATTGTTTAAAAGACATTTAGCGCTTTTGTAAGATTAGAATTAGTAAACCATATTTTTGTAAAATGAAAATGTTCTTCCAGTTAGAATTTCCCCAGATTGGAATTCCATAAGTTAATTTTGGCACAATCAAATCATAGTACATTATTAATAAGACGTTCGCTTGACAGCAGGATGATAATATTCTGGGTACAAATAGAATGTTTGAAATTTGTTTGCTTAAAATGTCGGTACGAGTATCAAACTTTAGTCTACTGTCAATTGTAAGTCCTAAAAGTTGTCATTAATGGTTCTCCAATTGTTCCCTAAGTTTAATTTATGTATCTAAAATTGTATGCACAAAACATAACATTAGTTTCTGCTGTTAAAAATGTGTATTATTACAAACTGTATTTTGAAAACCGCGCAATCAAAGGTTTCCATTATCAATGTAAGAGGCCTATTTAAGGTGCCCGTTTTCATAACTGCACAGCTTCTGCCGAGAAGTCGAGAGCTCTACCGTAGAAATATAATTTGACCCTCAGGCGAGCTACAACAGCTGTTGTATTTCAACTGTACGGTTCATGTTCTTCATTATGTGTTAAAAAACCACGAAAAGATTTAATTGAAATCCAATTTCGAGGGCCTCAAGTTAATATCATGTCTACCACAAGGGCGAAAACCACAATTAATGTAATCTTCTATTATTTTAAGGGCAATGTTAGAATTTAACTGTTAGAGAGTACTTAGTGGAATGGTAGTTCTAGCTCGACCACATAAAGTTGTTTTTTAATCCAACTCATGGTTTGCTTTGATAGCATCGTTTACTTATTCTCTTCCACTCTTAGCGTAAGTTTTGCATTTAGTTTATTTGTGTTCGTTTAGATGTGCTGATTGTCCTTAGAAAGAAACATCCTTATATATGTAATACAAGAAACTTTTTTTTCTAACACAACTCCTCCCTTATTACTTGATTAATCTAAACGCTTGATTTGTCAAAAACATTGCCCCTTGTGAACATGAAAATAAGACTACCATGTTCAATATTTTAACCTTCAAAACACTAACATGGAAATATTGACAAAATACCCTTCAAATAATAACATGGAAAGATTTAAATTTGTCATCAAGAAACACCTGTTCATATATAGATAGTAGTTTTTATGAATTTTAACAGCTTCTGAATAATATTTTACATATATTTGTACCTTCTTCGCCGGTCATACATTTGAGTTTGATTGAATAATCGAAATTTGTAGTAAGCTTTCAGTTTACCCAGTATCCAATTTACTGTTGGTGATGTTATGTATAATTTACTACTATACTCAATTAATTTTACTTTTTAAAGTTTAATCTACCACAATTTTACTTAATTCATTTAACATCTGTTAGTAAAATAATCAATTAAAATAGCTCCATTATATTCCATGGGAATTTTGGAGGCAAGTGGGATGGAGTGTTGATGTCGTAGATAAAAATTCTTTCTTAGTGAGCCTCTAGGAGCAAAGATAAACCTATGTACAATATTTTAAGTTAATTGGACGTATAATTTTGGAGAAATAATAATGAGTAAATTGCTTTTATATAAATATACTACTAAAGTTGTCAAAATTTTTCAATGCCAAGGCCGAATTCCGAGGTTTCACGAGCGCAACGAGTGACGATATTGGCACGCGAAGCTTGCAGGGATGTCCCATAACCTAAAAAGTATATATATAAACATTATTGGCATTTATTTACCTTGGTGTATAGCAAAGCACATTTTTTTGTAAGCATCTAGCTGAGACAATCTGGTTGATGTTGACGTTCAGAAGAACCGATAAACAAAACTGCGCAGTAAATTAATTAATTATTGGGCTGTATCTTGTAGTTTTTTTTGCTGAATTCTAATCCTTCGCCAACTAAAAGTATCTAAAAGATTAGTTGGGGTTAAAAAATCTCCGGTGTAATTGTAAAAAATAAGTATTGTCATTAATTACTAGTAGTCAATTGTTTACATGAATTTAGTTATGCTGCATTAAATGTCTTCACAGAAATATCCCTTGGTTATAATTTTATATTTACAACTACAATAATAACAATTACTGACCAGTCCATAGCTCTGGACGTGTGGTTCGAGCATGCGCATCAATGTACTTCTCTCTCCAACGATAGTTGTACAGTCATGTTAAAAAAATTAACATCTCGGCCACGATATCTAGAAAATACTTCCACGTGATTGGTTGATTTTGTTACCAGTATTTAATTCAATAATCAAACCAGCCTATTTTACCTATGTAACGAACCGTGTCTCAGCTAGAACAAAATCAGCTGTTTTTTTTTTTTCTTTTAAAAATATGCTTTCATTATTTAATGACTGTTTACATTTTCCTCGGAGCAAATAAGTAACTAAATCAGTTTTTTATCTTTGATTTCAATAGCACAAGCACCACCGAAAATGTACAAACTTAGTAGTCAACCTAAATAATATTTTGAAAAGTCTGTACGCAATAGACATAGGAGAAATATGGTGGTGGATATTCACTATCTCGCTTGCACTACAAGCCAAGAACCATGGCTTGGTTTGCAATATACCTGTATATGTAACAGTACACAACATGTTTTAGCAGTGAAATTTCATACCTAATTGACCTAAAAATTAATTGACAGGAAATACATGACAATCCTAATAATTAGGATATTGACTCCTTTTCATGTGGGTATCCACAGTTTAGGTAGACGTGGACGTTGGAAGATATGTTCAATACAAAGAAGCGTTTAATTCTAATGCATCTCATATTCAGTTTTTCCAGAACAATCACTGATCTGAAAATTCTTTTACCTCTTGATTGATGTACTTTTAAAAAAAATACACTTTTATGCACGAATTTCTTACTAGAAAGTGCGGTACTATTCTTAATTTCTCCTTGTGTTATATTTTATTTTAAGACAAGGGGGATGACAGATTTTTTTCTTTCTTTAAACGTAACTGTAGACATAAACCGACGTAATGGTTTGAGGCAGTTCCAGATAACGTGATTTTCTTTCCCAATCCAGAATGGCTTGTATGTTTGTTGTCGAGTGGCCCAGTTCTGTCCAGTCGAATGGCTTGTATGTTTGTTGTCGAGTGGCCCAGTTCTGTCCAGTCGAATGGCTTGTATGTTTGTTGTCGAGTGGCCCAGTTCTGTCCAGTCGAATGGCTTGTATGTTTGTTGTCGAGTGGCCCAGTTCTGTCCAGTCGAATGGCTTGTATGTTTGTTGTCGAGTGGCCCAGTTCTGTCCAGTCGAATGGCTTGTATGTTTGTTGTCGAGTGGCCCAGTTCTGTCCAGTCGAATGGCTTGTATGTTTGTTGTCGAGTGGCCCAGTTCTGTCCAGTCGAATGGCTTGTATGTTTGTTGTCGAGTGGCCCAGTTCTGTCCAGTCGAATGGCTTGTATGTTTGTTGTCGAGTGGCCCAGTTCTGTCCAGTCGAATGGCTTGTATGTTTGTTGTCGAGTGGCCCAGTTCTGTCCAGTCGAATGGCTTGTATGTTTGTTGTCGAGTGGCCCAGTTCTGTCCAGTCGAATGGCTTGTATGTTTGTTGTCGAGTGGCCCAGTTCTGTCCAGTCGAATGGCTTGTATGTTTGTTGTCGAGTGGCCCAGTTCTGTCCAGTCGAATGGCTTGTATGTTTGTTGTCGAGTGGCCCAGTTCTGTCCAGTCGAATGGCTTGTATGTTTGTTGTCGAGTGGCCCAGTTCTGTCCAGTCGAATGGCTTGTATGTTTGTTGTCGAGTGGCCCAGTTCTGTCCAGTCGAATGGCTTGTATGTTTGTTGTCGAGTGGCCCAGTTCTGTCCAGTCGAATGGCTTGTATGTTTGTTGTCGAGTGGCCCAGTTCTGTCCAGTCGAATGGCTTGTATGTTTGTTGTCGAGTGGCCCAGTTCTGTCCAGTCGAATGGCTTGTATGTTTGTTGTCGAGTGGCCCAGTTCTGTCCAGTCGAATGGCTTGTATGTTTGTTGTCGAGTGGCCCAGTTCTGTCCAGTCGAATGGCTTGTATGTTTGTTGTCGAGTGGCCCAGTTCTGTCCAGTCGAATGGCTTGTATGTTTGTTGTCGAGTGGCCCAGTTCTGTCCAGTCGAATGGCTTGTATGTTTGTTGTCGAGTGGCCCAGTTCTGTCCAGTCGAATGGCTTGTATGTTTGTTGTCGAGTGGCCCAGTTCTGTCCAGTCGAATGGCTTGTATGTTTGTTGTCGAGTGGCCCAGTTCTGTCCAGTCGAATGGCTTGTATGTTTGTTGTCGAGTGGCCCAGTTCTGTCCAGTCGAATGGCTTGTATGTTTGTTGTCGAGTGGCCCAGTTCTGTCCAGTCGAATGGCTTGTATGTTTGTTGTCGAGTGGCCCAGTTCTGTCCAGTCGAATGGCTTGTATGTTTGTTGTCGAGTGGCCCAGTTCTGTCCAGTCGAATGGCTTGTATGTTTGTTGTCGAGTGGCCCAGTTCTGTCCAGTCGAATGGCTTGTATGTTTGTTGTCGAGTGGCCCAGTTCTGTCCAGTCGAATGGCTTGTATGTTTGTTGTCGAGTGGCCCAGTTCTGTCCAGTCGAATGGCTTGTATGTTTGTTGTCGAGTGGCCCAGTTCTGTCCAGTCGAATGGCTTGTATGTTTGTTGTCGAGTGGCCCAGTTCTGTCCAGTCGAATGGCTTGTATGTTTGTTGTCGAGTGGCCCAGTTCTGTCCAGTCGAATGGCTTGTATGTTTGTTGTCGAGTGGCCCAGTTCTGTCCAGTCGAATGGCTTGTATGTTTGTTGTCGAGTGGCCCAGTTCTGTCCAGTCGAATGGCTTGTATGTTTGTTGTCGAGTGGCCCAGTTCTGTCCAGTCGAATGGCTTGTATGTTTGTTGTCGAGTGGCCCAGTTCTGTCCAGTCGAATGGCTTGTATGTTTGTTGTCGAGTGGCCCAGTTCTGTCCAGTCGAATGGCTTGTATGTTTGTTGTCGAGTGGCCCAGTTCTGTCCAGTCGAATGGCTTGTATGTTTGTTGTCGAGTGGCCCAGTTCTGTCCAGTCGAATGGCTTGTATGTTTGTTGTCGAGTGGCCCAGTTCTGTCCAGTCGAATGGCTTGTATGTTTGTTGTCGAGTGGCCCAGTTCTGTCCAGTCGAATGGCTTGTATGTTTGTTGTCGAGTGGCCCAGTTCTGTCCAGTCGAATGGCTTGTATGTTTGTTGTCGAGTGGCCCAGTTCTGTCCAGTCGAATGGCTTGTATGTTTGTTGTCGAGTGGCCCAGTTCTGTCCAGTCGAATGGCTTGTATGTTTGTTGTCGAGTGGCCCAGTTCTGTCCAGTCGAATGGCTTGTATGTTTGTTGTCGAGTGGCCCAGTTCTGTCCAGTCGAATGGCTTGTATGTTTGTTGTCGAGTGGCCCAGTTCTGTCCAGTCGAATGGCTTGTATGTTTGTTGTCGAGTGGCCCAGTTCTGTCCAGTCGAATGGCTTGTATGTTTGTTGTCGAGTGGCCCAGTTCTGTCCAGTCGAATGGCTTGTATGTTTGTTGTCGAGTGGCCCAGTTCTGTCCAGTCGAATGGCTTGTATGTTTGTTGTCGAGTGGCCCAGTTCTGTCCAGTCGAATGGCTTGTATGTTTGTTGTCGAGTGGCCCAGTTCTGTCCAGTCGAATGGCTTGTATGTTTGTTGTCGAGTGGCCCAGTTCTGTCCAGTCGAATGGCTTGTATGTTTGTTGTCGAGTGGCCCAGTTCTGTCCAGTCGAATGGCTTGTATGTTTGTTGTCGAGTGGCCCAGTTCTGTCCAGTCGAATGGCTTGTATGTTTGTTGTCGAGTGGCCCAGTTCTGTCCAGTCGAATGGTGATCAATAAGTTGCCTAAGGGTTACTAAATAAGACGTTTTCTTTTGGAGCTATTCAAGAACTGAGAAGTAGGGTAAACATATTAGCTATCACTACACATTTAATAACGTCACTATTTTCATACTGCCTCTATAGATAAACTCTATATAAGACTTATATTTACCCTAAACACATATTTACCATGTGATCTATAAAAGTACCGTATAGTCAGTATAGGAAATGTTTCTATTCAGTGGTTGCTTTATTATTATTTCATAGTAGCTGAATTCATTATTTTTATTCATTATTCAACATTATGACGCCGATCGTTGATGTATGGGTGAATATAAGGAGTGAATGAGTGTAGATGAACGATTTTAGTCATTGTTACTAACTATGGTAGAGTGTTCCTTAGAAAGAGCCATTTATTTAACCTAATAGCCGTAGTAAAACATCTAAGGGACATACAGCTTTACGTGGAATCCGAACCACGTAGTATTGGTTTGATTTTCAACTAATTGAAAATCCTGATATTCCGTTCTCTTCCCTACACAACATTCGAACCCTTGTTGTAATATCGTTTGTAGAGTATGTAGGAGAGCCTATTAAATATGTAGTACTATTACTCATAACATCAAAACTACTGAAACCCATCAAGCATTTAGGAGCCTCGTTGAATATGTGTAATGTTTCAATGTTACAATAATTAATTGGACCATATTTTGAAGTTAAATTTGGCCATGGAAATATATAATTGATTTAAAATTACTTCAATCAAGAGTTTTTTGTACGGATGATGAAAAGGCCAGTCGTTAATTATGTGTAAGATGATTAAGAGAGCAGTTCTACCAACCAGCGCATGGAGACTCCTTTACAGAACTACGTGAAGAACGTCATACCCTACCTTTCATCTAGCTTCCAGGACGACCTGCTGATGTCGGACCAAGCACTCATGCTCCGGGACCTCCTTCGTATCGTCTGGGACTGGAAGTACCGGCTGCCTCGACGTGAGCTTGTGTCCATGTCGGGCGGGAAGTTGACTCGGACCGCAGTCAACTTCCTCTCTTCTTTCTCTTCCTCCTTCTCGTCGTCTCCTCCAGGATCGACTGGCTCGGCCAGCAGAAACTCGCTGCTGGTGCCATCCGGTATCATCTCGTACATGGGCCACCATGGATGTCGGTAGCTGATCCTGGATGGCTGTTTGAGGGGTGCCTCCAACTGGGCTTCTGCCCTCTCAGCCTCCTCCATCCCTAGCACTATTCAGCATCTACATCCATCGCACCACACTTCCCACATAGTTTACCTAATAACTCAAACTATCCAATAAAATAAAATCTACCAAGATGTTTAAATCAGTGTTCGATCAAATGAACTGTCATTGGAGTAAGCTAAAGACTTTGTTTATCTTGTTGAAGTTAATTTATTGATTTATTTATTTTAAATGCACAAATCATCTACTAACAACTTTAAAGAGTGCTTTAAACGTGTGTTGATATCTTTACATCATCAAGGAATGTGATAAACCATGTAAAAGTGAGTTAATTATTAAATGGTATGGATTTCATTAATAGTAATTTAACATTTTTATAGACTACCATTGAAAGTACAACATTAAAGTGGTTAAATTTTATCGAATATCACTGCGATGAGTCAATGAACATTTAGTTAACAAAAACTAGTTAACAACACTTTAAACATTTATTACAAGTTTGTTAGTATTATTTATATGTTCAATAGAGTACTGAAACGCTTAAAAACTACTTTAACTGTTGAGAAGTTTTATAAAACTCGTTGTTTTGAAATAAGATTTATTACAGTTAATTTTCTGAACTGGTTCCACAGATTACCGGTTAGACAAGTACAGAGAAGGTCAACCAGAGGGGTGTCAGTAAGGGAATGGAAGAGAAAGCTCGTGCTCCTAGGCCGAAGGTCGGCGACGGCACGGCACTCGAACGGGTACACTGCACTGACTGCTCTAGTCTCCCCGGCACAACACCCCATCGATCGCCCACCCCCTTGGACCCCACCTCACACCTCTCCTCGCCCAATGGCTTTATCAATGGGCCTCAAATACTTAATGGATGTGGCTGTAGTAGTGGAAGCGTAAATACTAACATGTGGCATGGCCTTTATTCATCTTACCCCTTATGGAGGTCAAACTTGTAGGTGTAATTCCTTCCTATTGGAATAAATATATATACACTATATATATATACACAAAAAGGATATACATATATATATAGTGTGACAGATATATATGTATATCCTTTTTAATATCCTTAATAATACTTTCCATCCCATTGTATCCTTTTATATTATGAAAATTCTTACTTCCTTTATACGAACCTCTGTCCAAGTATATAAAAAGATTATGACTTCAAGACTTTTATTTACAACAATAATCCTAGACAAGCACTATTTATAGATTACGTACGTATAGAAATAATCATTTTTTTAAATAAAGGTGTAATAGGGTTATTTCAACTTTTTTTCTTTGAAATACGATTTAATTTGAAGCTACAATATCAGACAAAAATAGTAAAAACATTTATTTATTTTTACTATTAATACAATATTATATATAATCAATATTTTCTAAAAAACATAAGGTGCATGTCTAAACTAGTGAAAACTGCAATAATTTTGTATTTTTTAATCAGGGCTTATCCTTTTTTCTAAATTAATTTATCCTTCCAATGAATCTGCATAAAAACATGTATTATCTGCCTTGGAAGCTGTAAAGTAGTTGCTGTAGTTTATTGGTCAAGTTATTTACTTATTGTTAATATAAATTAAAGTGTAATAATAAAATTAAATACCTTCATTCAACCAGATTAATATTGTATTATAAATTAAAGCAGTCAAAAGTAAATGAATGTATTTTGAAAGTGCGTAAAAGTGAAATGAATCTACCAGGTCAAATTTGGTGTATTGAAGCAAAATCTTTCACGTTGTAGTTATTAACTAGGATAATTTGTTTGTTAAAAGCATTGTTTTCCCTAATAAAAATCAAATACAAATGGTTACAATATACTGTTGTATATTTAATAATTTATTTTGAAAACATGTATCTAATACAATGTGCGTGTGCATATGTGTGCATGTGCGTGCGTGCGTGCGTGCGTGCGTATGTGTGTGTGTGTGCGTGTGCGTGCGTGTGCGTGCGTGCGTGCGTGTGTGTGCGTGCGTGTGTGTGTGTGTGTGTGTGTGTGTGTGTGTGTGTGTGTGTGTGTGTGTGTGTGTGTGTGTGTGTGTGTGTGTGTGTGTGTGTGTGTGTGTGTGTGTGTGTGTGTGTGTGTGTGTGTGTGTGTGTGTGTGTGTGTGTGTGTGTGTGTGTGTGTGTGTCATTGTGTGTGGGTCAGTGACATTGTACGTGTATGGGTGGTTCAATATCACTTCACGTGTAATTGTTAGCTGGTGGGTTAATGATATTGTACTTGTATGGGTGGGTTAATATCACTTCACGTGTAATGTTTGGCCGGCGGGTCAATGACATTGTATGTGAATGGGTGGGCAATATAACTTTACGTGTAATGGTTAGTCGGTGGATTAATGACATTGTACGGTATGGGCGGATCAATAACACTTCACGTGTAATGGTTGGCCGGTGGGCCAATGACATTGTACGTGTAATGATTTCCGGGTGTGTCAATACTATTGTAAGTAAAAGGGTGGACATGTGTGATAATACTAATGTACTTGTATGGGTGGGTCAATATAACTTCACGTGTTATGTTTGGCCAGCGGGTCAATGACATTGTACGTGTATGGGTGGGCAATATAACTTTACGTGTAATGGTTAGTCGGTGGATTAATGACATTGTACGTGTAATGATTTCCGGGTGTATCAATAATATTGTAATTAAAAGGGTTGTCTTATCTGATAATACTATTGTACTTATATGGGTGGGTGGGTGAGTCATTACCACTTTACGTGTGTGGGTGGGTCATTAACACTTTTACGTGTTGGGTGGATGGATACTTAAGAGGTTTTGTCGTTAACGTGTGAGTGTTGATGAGCCTCTCACCGAATTTCTCCAAGAATTTTAAAATGAATATTTTTATTATAATCATTAACTACGAAGTCAAATTTTGATTATTACAATCCAACTGGTCAAAATTTAAAAATATTGAGATACTTGAATATAGAGTTAACTTTAGTAACAGTGAATTTTAATAATTTAAACAACAAGAATCGTCAATGTTCCAAAAGCTTTGGTAGTAAAATCTAAGTTTCATTCTATAATCGTGAAAAAATATAAGAATAATATGTAGATTCTCAGGAACAAATTGCACTTGTGCAAACTATCATTTTTAAAGTGAGGACAATTTCTTATTGACATGGTTTGGAATCCACTTTACATAGTATGTACAATGGAACAATAATGTTGCGACGTATTCAGTCAATGGTACAATATTTTTGCGGCTATCCAGTCAATGGAACAATAATGTCACTACGTATCCAGTCGATGGAAAAATAATGTTGTAACATATCCAGTCAATAGAAGATTAGTGTTATTAGGTATCCACTTAATGGAACAATAATGTTATGACGTATTCAGTCAATGGAGCCATAATGTTATGACGTATTCAGTCAATGGAACAATAATGTTGCGACGTATTCAGTCAATGGAACAATAATGTTGCGACGTATTCAGTCAATGGAACAATAATGTTGTGACGTATTCAGTCAATGTAACAATAATGTTGTGACGTATTCAGTCAATGGAACAATAATGTTGCGACGTATTCAGTCAATGGAACAATAATGTTGCGACGTATTCAGTCAATGGAACAATAATGTTGTGACGTATTCAGTCAATGGAACAATAATGTTGCGACGTATTCAGTCAATGGAACAATAATGTTGTGACGTATTCAGTCAATGGAGCCATAATGTTATGACGTATCCAGTCGATGGAAAAATAATGTTGTAACATATCCAGTCAATAGAAGATTAGTGTTATTAGGTATTTAGTCAATGGAACAATAATTTTATGACGTATTCAGTCAATGGAGCCATAATGTTATGACGTATTCAGTCAATGGAACAATAATGTTATGACGTATTTAGTCAATGGAACAATAATGTTATGACGTATTCAGTCAATGGAGCCATAATGTTATGACGTATTCAGTAAATGGAACAATAATGTTGCGACGTATTCAGTCAATGGAGCCATAATGTTATGACGTATTCAGTCAATGGAACAATAATGTTGCGACGTATTCAGTCAATGGAACAATAATGTTGTGACGTATTCAGTCAATGGAGCAATAATGTTATGACGTATCCAGTCAATGGAACAATAATGTTGCGACGTATTCAGTCAATGGAGCAATAATGTTATGACGTATCCACTCAATGCAACAATAATGTTGCGACGTATCTAGTCAATGAAACTAGTTGTTAGTAAATATTCATATAAACACTATATATAGTTGTAAATAGAAAGTCAGTTTTCAGTAAATTCCACAGATTTTAATTTTTATCAAGAACACTTTCGCCGGTTAAGGCATCTTCAGTTGTAAATACAGTATAAACAGAAAACATATGTGAATAAAAATAACAAAAAATCACATGTAAAACATTAAATACTAGTTAAATAAAATTTAAGTGGCTAATTTTGATAAGAATTATGAATTAAAATATGGTTTGAAGTTTTCAATTTTCGATGATATTTCATCTTTAATTAAAGGTAAAAATACATTACTAAAATTTAGAGACGGTTAGAAAATACATTCATCTTTCAAAACTGCTATACATATACAGCAGAAAACTATATATAGTTCATAGTAAATTTAATCTGAATCTTTCTTCTTTAAAGTTCAAGTTCTTTAAAATTCAAGTCCAATCAGGCACATGCATTATTCAGTTATAATTGGCCGTTCAAAATTTTATTCAGATATAAACTAATTTGGTTACCGTATTAGCTTGGTTCTTATTTTAAATAGCAGAGGCCAAAATACTAAGTGTTTGTGTATCTTATTTATTTAATAATACCTGATTTTTTTCCTTTTCCCTTCACAGTGGGAGATAAAGTAATTGAATCATGACTGTAATTTTCAAAACAGAAAACTTAAATTACATTTAAGTCGAATTTTTCTTTTTTGACAAGCAGTTTTTTTTCTCTTACTCAATGTTTATAGTTTCAGCATATATACTCCCCTTTTTATCATAATTTGACTAATTTATAGTTATACTTCTTAGGATAAAAGCATGACAAATTTATTTTAGTTTACTTTCTATTTCATGCTACCGTTCATATTGCTAAATAATTGAAGAAGAAACTAAATTTAGGTTACATTATGTTAGTTTAGTTACGATTCGGTTTTTAGCTATGATCAACTTTTTCCTTTTTTTCAAAAATGTTCTTAAATGTTAGAACAGGGCTCTAATTTACAATGAACTTTCCTTTTCAAGATATTTTGATCACTTAAGTTATACATTTGTAAAATCAAATAAGGAACAGTATTTATTAATTTTTAACTCATGTTTTAAAAATTATTTTGAATTACCTCACAACTACATCATATAAAGCCTAGCCAGTAAATTTATTTCATATAATAAACCATAAATAATGATTTATTATTGTTCATTACTATACGCAGATCGTAGAGATATGGTGTATGAGAGTGTATTCATTGCTACTATCTAAGGCCAATTGTTCCTTATAAAGAGCCATTCATTAATAGACTAACAGCCGGGGCAAACAAAGGGCCTACAGCTTTAAGTGGAAGCCGAACCAATCAGTATTAGTATGATTATTTTCAGCGGACTGACAAGCCTCATACTCAGTTCTCATTCCTACTCAACAACTGAAAACTGACTACCATCCAACATGGACACCACAAACTTCACTAGTAGTTTCCACCATGATGGTAATTGAGTAGACACTATTTTGGTATTAATAGTACCAAGAATAGAACCTACTGGAAAACGCGTCCCCTTCAAGCTCTCGTGTTCCCGGCGTAATGTGGTCTGTTCCGTTAATGTGTCCATAACAACGAGACATCCTCCAACTTGGTCCTCCTAAGGAGATGCCAACAGTTACCTCTCGAGTTGCCGGCGTAATGTGGTCTGTTCCGTTAATGTGTCCATAACAACGAGACATCCTCCAACTTGGTCCTCCTAAGGAGGTGCCAACAGTTACCTCTCGAGTTCCTGGCGTAATGTGGTCTGTTCCGTTAATGTGTCCATAACAACGAGACATCCTCCAACTTGGTCCTCCTAAGGAGATGCCAACAGTTACCTCTCGAGTTGCCGGCGTAATGTGGTCTGTTCCGTTAATGTGTCCATTACAACGAGACATCCTCCAACAGTTACCTCTCGAACTCTCTATATAAATGTATTTAATTGTTATGATTACTTATCTATAAACCAGTAGAAAAGTTAAACTTTTTAACATTTGTGACCTTATGTATGTGTATTATGGCGTATTAGTCTCTCAATTATGCTTTGACCTTGCTATGTTGGGTGAATATATGTTGGTCTTTTTTGAGTCAGTTCAACTCATTCTCCAGGGTAAGTTAATTATTTGAAAAAAAAATATATATTCAGGGAATCTCGTTAGGATATTTTCCTAAATAACATTGTACATGCATCATTACAAAACGAGAAATCCTGTTTTTCAAGCTACACCGGATCATTCCTCCTTACAGACAGACTCCAATCATTTAAACTTATAGATTATGTACTAGAAATTATATTTTCAAATTCAATAGAGGTTTAATTGAGGTATTTTAACAATTTTTAAAGGAAAGATAACCAAACATTTTTTAATTACAAAAGTTCACAATTTATTTATATTTTAGTATTACTGTAACATTGAAATGTTTTAGTTAATCAAAGATATTCTTAAAACGTAAAATGTAACTATCTTAAACGAATGATAACTGCAATAAATTGGTATTTTTCTAATTAGGATGACCATAAAACTTGATATTTCATAACATATAAAAATATATGTGTTGGATATATTGAACTATTATAAAAGGAAGACATATCTACAGGGTGACAATTAAGTCTTAGGACAACTGAATAGTTTTTAAACTATAAGAGATACCACAACCAAATATGGCATACCGTTACTGGTAATAGTAATCTACTTTTTTACGTACATCATGATAAGATTTCTTCTTTGGAGGATGGCTCGTTATGAGTAAGAAGAAAATCTTGAATGATAATCTATGTTGATTTTGTTCATAATTTTAAATGTATAGTTAAACTGAAAAATATACCGCCAACTGGACTTTAAAACGTTTATCAAGTCGGAAGCTATTGCTGTTCAAAGTTTATCCAGTCGGAAGCTATTGCTGTTCAAGGTTTATCCAGTCGGAAGCTATTGCTGTTCAAAGTTTATCCAGTCGGAAGCTATTGCTGTTCAAAGTTTATCCAGTCGGAAGCTATTGCTGTTCAAGGTTTATCCAGTCGGAAGCTATTGCTGTTCAAGGTTTATCCAGTAGGAAGCTATTGCTGTTCAAAGTTTATCCAGTCGGAAGCTATTGCTGTTCAAAGTTTATCCAGTCGGAAGCTATTGCTGTTCAAGGTTTATCCAGTCGGAAGCTATTGCTGTTCAAATTTTTAAAAATATTTAATACTTGTAACTTGTAACAGAAAGTTACAAGTTGAACGGAATATTTTCTGATCTCCTTTCAAAGCAGATGTTCAAAATATTCCCCGTTTGCCACCTGGCAATTTTAACCGGTCATGAAAGCTGGCTACTGCTTTTTGTATGTATTCTCGTGTAATAGCTCGAGCTTCCTGTGCTGTCCTGAGTCTATGATCAATCAGATCTGTAGGCTGAGTTTCATAAACTTTGTCTTTGAGGTAGCCCCATAAAAAGTAGTCCAGCGGAGTTAGATCAGGGGAACGAGTCGGCCATCAATCGCTCCACGTCTTCCAATCCAGCGGTGAGGGAATAATGTATCTAAGTATTGCCTCACTTGAACACCATAGTATGGCGGTGCTCCGTTTGGTGGAAAAAACAGTTTGAAAGTCAGTGCCAATACTATCTTGTAGAGCAGGAACTACCTCATTTTGGAGCATATATTGATACTTGTTGGCATTTAAATTTCCCATCAAGTATTCCCCAGTAAGTATTCCCTTTAACTTGTACTATATTATTCGTAATTACAATGTATGAAAAATTCTTAAAACTTTGAACAGCAATTACTTCCTACTGGATCAACCTTTTTAAGTCCGGTTTGCGGCATTGTTTTTAGTTAAACTAAAATTTTAAAATGTTGTGCAAATCAACATAGGCTGTCATTTAAGTCATTTTCGTTTTACTCCTAAACGGGCCGTCCCCCAAAGGTGGCATTTGATTACCATGTGAAAAAAAAAGGTAGCTTACTATTACCATTAACGGTATGCCAAATTTGGTTGTGATATCTCTTGTCGTTTAAAAGTTATAAATTAGCCCTAAGACTTAATTGTCACCCTGTATTCTATAACTGTTAACGGACACGCGCAAAGATTCTATCAAGATTTTTTTCAGCAGAGTTACATTTTGTTCTTTTTTTGACCATCAAACTTGATAAAAATATATGTTTCTCGGTGCGTACTTAAAAAAAAGGACTTAACATATCTATCATCGGTCAATCAGTATGACCACCTGTTCATCGTACGCCTTCGAGAACTTAGAAGGGTTAAACTTGAAATTAGAGGTTTTGTAAGCATGCAATTGGAGGGAAAATAAGAAAAATAGTCACGAGCGAGGTGTAACGAGCAAAGAAAGGCACGGTGTTGGCATGCAAAGCGTTCAGGTATGTCCCCTAGTTTAATATATTCTGAGATCATGATTTTAAACCGGCTACCTCTTACCCTGTAATGAAGACCTATAAACCTATAAACTTTAAAAAAATAATCTAAAACTACTTTTCAAGTATATGGTCTTTTGAAATGAATATCAGGCTTTAATATTTGTAATATTCAATATATAGAATCTCAAAATTGTCATTTAAGTCCTCCATAACGAGCCACATCATATAAAAAGACCACAAGTGTCACCTGAATGACTAAGGTATTCGCTTTTCGAGGTCACCATTTTGAAAGACGTTTTCATGAAGTCCATGATGATTGATCAGCCCTACTCGTTTTTATCATGACACAAACTTGTAAAAAAATTCGGAATGATAGAGGTAAACAAAACTAGCTACGTTATAAGTCACTCGTTTAATTAAACTTAATAATTGAAACAGATTTTTTTAACTCATTCAGGCATGTGATGTTTTGGAACAATTCAATAACTTTACTTAAATTATTCCAGGTTGGGTCTTAGATCTACTTTTTTTGGAGTTTGATGAGTAGAGAGGAAATGAGACAGTATGGTAATCCTAAATTGTTAAGTTAACTTTCATGAGTTTGTTACTGTTCGATTTACTGTACATAACTAATGTTAAAATTACCATTCTTCAACCCAGCAATAAACTAGTTACGACAATTCTATTGCCCTAGAAGCATTTTGTTCCCCTAGAATTCCCCCTTAGCCTGATAAATACTTGTATACATAAAGTATTTATCAGTAATGTTCACTTTTCTTGTACCAGTTTTCCCACTTCTCTGCCTAAATAAATTCTCCGCACAGCTTAATGGTAAATAGGTAATGAGTGAGGAAGGTAATAAAATAAGATTAGCATCTCTTTTTACTAATAAAAAATCGGTAAACAACGCAGCATCTGGTTTGTTATTGATTTTTACACTCTCCCATATGCGTTAGCATATAGAAAGTATTGTAATCGTCCAACATTTTTACAAATTGGTCTAAAAATCCATTTTAGGGTTCCCTGAACCCAAAGAGTAGTTTTCTCGAGAAAAAACGTTGGTGTCTGTCGGTATGTGTGTGTTTCTGTGTGTATTTGCAGTTCGCTGGATACCAAACGGATAGATCAATTTTAATGAAATTTTTTATATAGGTGTATTTTTCCAATATCTCCAGATCGTTTTTTTCACTTTTTAGTTTTTTTAAGGGCCAAAAATAAATAAAATAGAATTTTCTCAAAACAGCTCTAACGATTAAATTTTCAGCAAAGATGTGAATTACAACCTTAAATATTTTAGTAAAAACCATACCTCTCTAACTTGACTAGCTTTTGAGTTATAGCAAAAAACATATTTGGAATCAAACTGGTATTTCCAGGGTTTAGATTTTTTTATGGTTTAATATGGGGGAAAGTTTTTACCAATTCTGTGTAAATATTTATTTATTTTAAAATTGGTTTATAAAAAAATGTGTATTCTATAAATGGAACTCTATGAAACGGTAAACATTCATGTTCATTAACTGTTAACAGATTAGTGTAGATTTTGCTTCTAAAATGGTAACACTTTAATAAGAAATCGAAACAACCTCCAACTAAAAAGCAAGTTTTAATGGTCACAAATTGATTGAGACGTTCATGGAAATAAGCCTAATTGGACGTAACAAAGGCTGCTACTGGGGTATTGTTTGAATGAAAGACGATTGGGCGTACTGTCAGCAATCTGCCACAGGTCGGCTCGTTATATCGTGCAGTATAATAATAGGTTGGACGAAGGGGAATGTCATACGTTATACATTTCTGACTATACAGTACAAGTAAATGTCACACACGTAATATGGTATTATGGTGTTGGTACGTAAGTAATTGTACCAACAAATATTATGCTAATTAAAAAAACTATTTCTGAATACAAACTGTTTTTATACGTCTATAAAATTGCAACTTTTAAGCTATCAACTGCAGAATTTAATTTAAAAATGAAAATACATTACGTAATTTATCCCAACGCAAACTTACGTAATACATGGAAACAATTACAACAATTATACGGTGTTCAGAAATTGATAAGTTGACGTCTTGTCTTCTTATTGGATTTAAGATGAAAATGATTTTTTTATGATTTCAAACAGATTATGAAGTAAATTTATAATATGCTTTTTATGAGCAAATACTAATTTAATGTCTCAGTTTTTAGAAAAAAACATTTTCTTCTAATATTTAAAGATTAAACTGATTTGCAGATATGAAAACCCTCTACATTTTTCAGTCTTTGGCCTCTGGCAGACTTTCTTCCTAATAATTAATTGTTTTATCCTTAGTTTGAGAAAATTATGACGTTAATTCATACAATACTGGTTATTTTGTCCATAACCTCTTCTATAAATAATGATGTAGCTTGGTAGATAATTAAAAAAAACCCCGTTGGGAAGCTGTTCTTCCAAATCTTCGTAATCTTCCCTAAATGCAGGGGTTTTTTTAACGCAGCCCTATTTAGAAGTACAGAAAATGAAGGTTTAAGATAATTAAAAGTTCATACGTTGGTAGCCCTGGTTCCTTTCCTTCCTCGACTATCAGCTGATTTACATTGTTGCATTGTTGTTCACTTTATTTGGATTTCGTGCAATGTCATTAAGTTGAAGTTAGAGACCAGAGAGTGTTTATTGTGGAGGAATATTTTTTTTTAAATCGTTTGTTTTATGTCAAGATGATTTCTAACAGTATTCTGAACCCATTGTATTAACTATATAAAGGCATATTGTTAATTGTATGTACAGTATTGTATTAAAATTCAACCTATTTTATATTATGGGTTGTAGTTTATAAGAAACACCTTGCTTAATATCGTGTGTAGCAAGTAGCACGTCATTTGACGTGGTCAAGTGTTCTTCAGTATTGACTTTTTGACCTTAAATGACCTTGATTATTTAAGTGATCAACATGACGTCACTCCTTAAACAAGTGACACGGTTCTTCCAACTTCATTTCACTATCAATTAAGACAAATTTCAATTAGTTCTGTAAGCTGATAATGGGGACTAACTCAAATTCGAACAGTGTGAAAGGAACATTTTTATTCAGTAAAATTGAGTACAAAATATTCTTTAGAAAGTCTGAAATACTTTTTTACATCTTTATACAGTAGTTTGTATCACTTTTCAGCATAACCTCAAAATATCTAATACTTAATCATCCCCACGCTAAATATTACAAAGTATGCATTATTTAATTAGCTAGGTGATGCTAAAATCTGTAATACAAAATGTCAAGTCTTCGTTTTGGAAATGACACGCCATAAAAGTACTCAAGTGGCTTTCCTTAAGTGTCACATTGAGAATATATTGTCTGTAAAGTGACTGAGTGCACTACAGCAATTTTCTCTACACACCTCTCGTCAGGTATTTGGGAAAATGAATGGCTTGCGCAGTGTCACACGCAGGTCCTGTACCATATACGCGTGTGATAAGTTATATTTGCCGTAAAATACATCATTGCCTCCGATTCACTTGTTACATTCTTTCATATCATTTCTTGAATTTCTTCCAGCTTTTGTCAGGTTAATGTTAGGACATTGTTGCTTTAGTTATTGAACGTGCTTTATTTCTGTTTTTGTTATTTTTTTTCGTTTCACTAATTTCCTTTGCCTTTCATAATATAATTCAATAATATTTTTAACTGAATTTTCTGACAAGTACATTAATAAGTATCCAACGATATAAATTCTAAATTGCACCCAAAGTTATTGAGAAGTGTTATTATTTATAGATCTAAAAATAATACAATTCTAAATGTAATGACGAAAGTGTATGAAATTACTCAACCTGTATCACTTATGTATTTTTAACTATAATTACGTTTTGACAAAGTAAGTAAATACTTGCGTTGCGTATATTTTGAATATATTTACATATCCAACTGTTGGGCGAGCCGGTGGCCGAGCGGTCTAAGGTGTCAGGACTTTGAGCTTGGGTTAGAGATAGCGCTGGTTCGAATCCGGCCTGGAATGGAAGATACAGTATAATATACATTCTTCTGTAGTGGTTTGCCCCCTTACTCTGTCTGAATAAGTTCCTCGCACAGAACAATAATCTATGGGGAATAGGCAGAGTAACGTTAAGGAGGAGATGGGCCACTCCTAAAAAATATAGGATAATATATTATAGAATAAAATTACATTTGTATAAGCATTCCTTTTCCATTAGGCTAGTCAAGATGTTTATTGATTTTTTTAAATTTATTTTTCATTATTTTTTAATTCACTTGCCAGTTGGTGTATGCCTTTAGCCATGCGCGTGAACTGTATTGAAGGAGTGAAATACCAACCATTAATTTGTTTTTTGTATTTCTTAATGATGGAGTATCAGATGGGGAGGATATAGGTTGTTGGACATTTGCCATCATTACGTGAAAATTACGTTTCGATTTGGTAGAACCCAAATCTTTTTCAAGTGCTAAAAACTAAATTACAAAAGCACTTGTAATTTAGTTTTTAGCACTCGAAATAGGTTTGGGTTCTTCCAAATTGAAACGTCGTGATTGGTAAGTTTCACGTAATTATGGCAAATGTCCAACAACCTTTGTCCTCTCCAACCAACCATTAGTCCCGTTTGGGATTCGAACTTCCTATTTTGCACTCCGCAGTCCGAAGCTTTAGCCACTGAGCTACCACGTTCATCATTTACACTTATAGATGTTCGTTACAAAACACGTTATGCTATATAATTGTGATAACCGAAACAAATTTAAACACTAATATCATAAATATTTATTTTTATAATTTGTTTTAAATATTAAACGCCTAAATGAAAAAAATAATACTATTTTTAACAGTATTGTGTGGCTGCTCATAATTTTGATTCAGTGTCTTAACCAAAGTAGCACTGGAGATGTTCACCAAAGGTACAGTCTCATACGCACTATTTCTCATGAAATCTTAAACTGGGTTATCTGCTGGATTTTTATTTTAAAACAACATTTCCATGTGAAAATATTTTGCTAAGATATGTTTTATTCATCAAGCGAATTTAATATATGGCTGTAAAGTTATTGAGTGCACTACACAATGTTCCTTTACATACATCTGGTATTTGGGAAAATAAATGGCTTAATATTAAAGGAAAGGTTAATGTTAACTAAACCGTAAATTTTCATATATAATTTAACAATAAGACGATACTTATATGTTATTATTCAAGAGAAAATTAGTAAATACATAAATAGTGTGCTTCATTTTTATCCTACGGTTAGTAGTATTCAGGCCTGCATTTTTATTAGCAGAGTGTAATGTGTTGTTATTATCATTTTATAATTTAATTTACTATAGCAAAATATAATAATATCTTTTTTATATATTTATTATGAATTGTAACACCAATTTGGTCGTGAAACTTATGTTTTATTATATCAATAGGTTCACTAGGTGCACTCCTAAAAAGTCAATATCAAGATAAAGCGTATTTCTACCGATTGCCACCAGGTGCGCACTTAACAGTTACCACAACACTCCGCCAGATTCCAGCATTGACAACAAATGAATAATAAAGAACGCGTTTTCAATTAACTTATGTTTAAAGATATACAGATTATTATATTATAGTTATATTTCAATGTTCAGATTTTATTTGTTGTATCTTGTTTGTTTATTTATGGTTTCGTTATTATTTTCAATTTTTACCATTATTTGTTAATATTTAATTGCTTTTGCTGTTTTCCTAATTAGTTTTGTTTAAATGTTTATTATTTTATAAAAATGTTGATAAGAAATGTCAGAAAATCAGTATTTATCGACGTATCTTTCTTACAATTTAGACAAGGTGATATTGGACGAGCCCAGTTTTAGCTTTTTAATTTTATTGTGATGCTGCAATATAGTTCGAACATTAATGTTTTGTAGGGTGATTAAATACATTATAAGTAGCAATATTGGTGTGTTATTAATCTCCTGGATCATTAAAGTTATTTCAACAAACCGGAAGTGTATTCTGAGGAAGAGTAAAAATTGATGTTCCCTCGTTATTTTCGCGGAGTCACTTAACTCATTCTGCCCCTATTACCATCCATCCCTTATCAATTAAGAAGCTTTTTTTGAACTATGGAATCTTGAAAAATATCACTACATTTCATTACAGAAAACACAGTGTAAGCAAAATATAAATTATATTCATACATACAATTGTATTGAGCATGACACAAGCCACAGAGAAAAAAGGAAACGGAGGTCGCAGTAGTGCGCTAAATATTTATCGAGCAGTAATTTCTTTCCTTTGCCATGCGATGACAGAACCAGAACATTGTCAGCCCATCCTTATCATCCCCAAATCCTCAAGGATATACATAGTAATTATTACTAGAGAAACATAAAGATAAATAAATTTTTTAAATGCCACCGAGACGTTCACTACGGCCATAAGAAAACGACCTCTGTAGATTTTTCTCTGTGCATGTGCACATATATCACAACCTATGGAGTCTAATTAATTTTATTAGTCAGCTACTCAAATTTCTGGAGGATTAGATACCCTCTGTATTCACTTATGTACGGTCACAAAACATGAAACCGAAAGTAACAAGCCTACACCTACTCGACGATTCCATATACTTTTGTTACTGCAAGTAAATAACCCCAGTTCTTAAAGACTTAGGGTTCTTAGGGACATTTCACAATAGCCTTTAGTAATATATAACTCTTAAATGGTATTTTGAATAACTTATAAGACTTCAGATAACATGCTCACAGCACAATTAACTGGTCACGGGAGCAAATATTTTACTATACTTAAAAGCCATTGTAGAAATATTATAATGTAAAAATACACGGTATGGTTTTGAGAATATAAATAATTCAATATACAATTGGCAACACTTAATTATAAAGACAAAAAATCTGTATATCACCTCTAGGGTTAGTAACTATCGATTTTTTTTACAATTTTTACAACTTTATTTGCTCTTGGATTTAGAAGGTTACAAATATTACTCGCCTCACAGTTCGTTAATCCTTGTGTCTTCCAGACGATATTATTATTTAATTATTTATTCTTAAGGCACTGACAGTGAAGATATTGGTAAATATCGATTTCGAATTATCATGATGAGTGTGTAAGTTGAATGTAATGTTTGTTATGAATTAAGGTCAATAATTCATTATAGTTGAATGGGATGGTTTCCGTTAATTCACTCGATAAATTAGGTTAACCTAACATAACTAAACTCAACATAACGTAACTAAACCTAACATAACTAAACTTAACATAACGTAACCAAACCTAATATAACTAAACTTAACATAACGTAACCAAACCTAACATAACCAAACCTAATATAACTAAACGTAACATAACGTAACCAAACCTAACATAACCAAACCTAATATAACTAAACGTAACATAACGTAACCAAACCTAACATAACCAAACCTAACATAACCAAACCTAACATAACTAAACTTAACATAACAACCAAACCTAATATAATAAAACTTAACATAAAGTAACCAAACCTAACATAACCAAACCTAACATAGCCAAACCTAACATAACTAAACTTAACATAACGTAACCAAACCTAACATAACTAAACGTAACACAACGTAACCAAACCTAACATGACTAAACTTAACATAACATAACCAAACCTAACATAACATATCCAAACCTAACATAACTAAACTTAACATAACGTAACCAAACCTAACATAACATAACCAAACCTAACATAACTAAAATTAAAATAACGTAACCAAACCTAACATAACATATCCAAACCTAACATAACTAAACTTAACATAACGTAACCAAACCTAACATAACATATCCAAACCTAACATAACTAAACTTAACATAACGTAACCAAACCTAACATAACATAACTAAAGTAGTAGTGGTGAATTAACGGAAAAGGTCCAAAATGAATGTCCCGACTTGACATGAGCGCGCTTAGTGGAGTTTTAGTAAAGTTCTGACGCATAGTGTTATCAAGAGTACTTGTTACAATAATAATAAATTATTATTGTAAATTTTAATATTCTTATTACGGTAAGGATATGTTATAGATAGCTTCTTCAGTGGTTGCAGCATCACCATAATAAAAAAATAAAGTGATAAAACAATCTATAAAAATAAGAAACAAAAATTTGAAGGTGAATATAAACAATAAGACGATTATAGTAGGTTTATTCACTATTAAAATAAAACAAAACTCGTAGTTTGAAACTAGATTTGAAATTTGGGATTTATTGAAAACTTAATCAAAAATTGAAAAATCAGTATAAGCGATACAAGGGAGAGACATTCTATTCATACATGAGGAAGCTAAACACTAAATGTATAGAAAAATATTTCTTTACTAAACATATTGTTAAAACTATTTTAAAACTCATTTATGGGAAAGTTTTAATATTAAGTCACAATTCGTCAATTATTGATCAATAATTCTACTGTGGTGTGAAAAAAATACATTATAAATCGCTTTCGGAAAATGTGCTTATCTTAATTAAATCACAAAGTTAGAGTTGATAGAACATTTCCTTTTCGGTAAATAATATGACACGAAACCTACACGCAACGTTGTGGCATGCAATCGAACCGACTCACTCGCCAGTTCTGCCAACTGTTGAGAATCAAAGATTGACGTGCAAAATCAGGGAACAATATGATTTAAACTGTATTTACAAATATTTCAAAATGTTTACAGTTAGCATTAGTTTTGTTTAATATTTCTGCTATCATGCGAATATTCTTCGTGGGTTGTGTTTGAATATCAGTTATTCTAAGCCACTTACTTTCCAATATTAATTATCTATAATGAATAGAGAATATTAGCAGAAAGACGTCAGGAGGCACTACGTAAAGAATTCAATAAGATCTTGAATGTCCCACACCTGCCCCATTACCCAGTATCACCCTCGTCAGAACGGTCACCTTAAATCTCGAAACCCACCTCTACGTACTGCTTTTCAGTTGAGCAGATTAAAGTTCTTGACTAATACTAGCTGGGTCATAGTGTGGAACAGTTTTTATGGACGAAATAAGTTCCTTATTAACGATCCTTCAATACATGTAGGTAGGATGAACCATCCTCGTTGGGAGTGGACATTGTTGAATACAAATGGGGATTGACAGTACATCAGTCATGTGATTGTGGAGAGTATATCCAAACAATTGATCACATAGTTTCAGAGTGCCTTTGCGCTGTTTTACGGAGGGATAAGCTAGCATAAAAAGAATCAGTGAGGCAGGTCTTAAATGGTTTGATGGATTGGATTTAGCTTTGTGACTGGAAATCACTTGTTATTTATCTATTTATTTTTAATTTTTATTATAATCTAACGGATTTTGGAGTTTTTCCAAGTAAAAAATATAGCTCTTATACAATTTTAAATTTAAAAATATGGAAGTTGGCAAAAAACCATTTACTATCAGATAAATAGAATAAGGAATGAAACAACCAGAGAAAGGTTAAAGTGATACCGCTACAAGATACAATCGAAAGAATGTTACAGAAGATAGACCATGTGAAGAGGATGGGACATAATAGATTGCCGAGAATAGCCCTGGAGAAAGAAGTGAGGAAGAAGACCGAGAGGAAAATTGAAAGGAAGGTGAGAGGGGCCAAGTGTGATAGGATGTAGAGGGAAGACAAATGCATAAAAGACAAGTGGAGGAAGAGGAAACCTGGAGGGTTAGGTGAAAATGGAGTATTCTGTGAAAATGGAAACGTCAACAAAAATGATGATGAATTGTTTATAGTTTAATTTATGCTTGGTTAAAAAATAAAAAGTATTGTAACATATGTGTCCGTAATGTCCAGGAGACTACTGGGACCCTGATGTATATCGGAATAGTTATTGGTACTAAAAAAGAAAATATTTCATGAAGGGATCGGTTTGGGAATAAACGGATAATTAAGTTTTTTAAATTATTAACATGATCTAATCCCATAAACTTAGTTATAAAAATACAAAAAAATAATAGGCCTACTTTTAAAGTTCAAGTTTACTATTAATTTAAACAAAGACACCATTATCTGACAAAATACAAACTTTGTTAACATACTGTTAACTCAAAATGTTTAGAATTAATTTTTTAATTAACTTTAAAACCAAATGATATTCAAGGTATATAAAGATGGTTATTAAGAAGTGAAACAATGGAAGTTATTAATAGAAAATGTTTTAACAATATCTAACTTACGTAAAATGACTACTTCAAAAAGAAGGGAACAAATAAAAATTAAAATATATCTAGCTAGCAAAAACAATAGAGCTTCAATAACTCATACTAATAAATAAAAAATGAATAAAAACTGAGCCCTTAAATGTAAAGTAATAGCGTTGGAGAGTGAAACAAAGTACGGCAAGTTTTATTTATGGAGAAATAAAAAGGTCTTGCGTTGGTCGAAAACTGTTACGCTCATATACATTGATTTATATAAACAGTACAGAGTGTGGGCTGCAGCCGAGGTCCAAATAACTAACTTCTTGTATTAAATTATCAAAAATGTATCCTTCGATATTTTTATATTTTCTAAACAACTTAGTATTAATCAACATTTCAGGATTGATTAAGTCTCATCAGAATATCATAGTTAATTAATTATCCTTAAAGGTTAGTATTTTATTTAAAAAAGGTCAAATATATTTTGAGAAATAAGACAAGGTCCAACTATAATTTCAAAAGTCCACATTACCCTCTTTACATATGACATATTGCATATTAGACAAGGAAATATAAACGTTTTATACAAGGTGGAATAAAGTATGGAAACGCCTTCACAATTTTTGTATGACTTAACTTGTAAAAGTCAAATCTTGCACATGATCATAGTTACAGAGAACATACTTTTTGACGCCATTAGTGACATTTAATCTTTTCAGAGGGACGCCCCGCGAGGAGTTGAACGAAAATCTTCAACGTAAGCCTAGGTCGAATCTAGAATCAAATGAGAGGTCTTTTCAAGAGAAAATAACTGCCGCAAACCGAACTTTGAAAGGTTTATCCTTTCCAAAGTAGCGGTCATTTGAATTTCAAAGTAAATCATTATACAATATTTACTTTGAAGACGGTTTTAAGTAAATTATTCTGATAAAAATTATAATTTATGGAACAAAATTATTTAAAAAAATAAATTATCAAATTATCTATGGAAAAAATAACGCTGTTGTGAAAGTGTTTCCATATTTTTTCCACCCTGTATATTCGATTGCCTTAAGTTTTATTACTCTGTAGTGATCGTTCTTGGCCTAAACACGTATGAAGTACATAGCCTCTCTTCCCATTACGACACTGATGTTACCATAAGTGTCTTGTATACTTATTACTACAAGACACCCATTTAAAAGTATTTATTTTTTGTCTTAATCTACTAAAACCAACATTTATAAGAAAGAAGTACTTATAAAATGTTCATCCGAGTTGTATTATGAGGTTAAGATGATGTTTCTTATAGTTGTCTGTAATATTATAAGATTATCACTTGATCTCGAAACGCATGGATAGTAGAAATATTAAACCAGGAATGTCGTGGGGGCAGAGCTACAATAACTATTGTTGGACTTCAACAATGAGTTTTTCATTTGACATCCAAATGTCAGTTGCATGGCAGTGGTGAATGTAGGTCATTCGTTTTGTACACGGAAACAAATGTGTATAGTGACAAGGAATTTTTAAAACAAAAATACCATCTTGTTCATTATAAGAAAAAGGTGTGTTTCCAAAATTAATTTTAACCTTCCAAATACAAATTATTAAATCAGCTAAGTACGTTTATAAGAAACTTTCCGACAAGCTCTTTTACCACATATTTGCAGTAACATATTGAGTGACGTCATATCACTAAATTAAATAGTGGTTACTTATTCTGTATGGTAAACAAAAAAAATTAAAACACCATAGTAATATGAGAATTATTTTTCTCTGAAAAACTTATAATTTATTGACGAATAGTACTTTTATATTTTAAGAGAATTTAATCAGATTTCTTTAACATTTAATCTTTAATGGGATAGGCAACTAATTATATATTTTAAGGAACAATTAATTAATGTCCATAATAATTATTTATATATCTTAATAAAACTATACTGTCTATTACCATATTATATATAATCATAATAACCTAGCAGTAAGTTTTGGTAATAAAAATTACAGTTTTTTTTTTTTTATTATTGCTTAAGAATGTTTTTAACACTTTAATATGTACAGTATTTATATATCTTCATAAGACATAGTAAAACATTTTATGAATATGGAATATAGGAGTTATAATCAAAGGTTCATGCTGTCAAAATATGAAATACGTTTGTTCCCAAAAATCATCGATTAGTTTATGAGTTTATAACAAATCTGGGAACCATTTGCAGCAGCATATTATTAATTTCATAGTTAAAAATTATCTTATGTTTAAATTATACAACATAATCACTATAATACTGTACGTTATTTATTTTTCGATAGGTATTGGGTTTATAAATAAATAAAATATGTTTTATTGGTAGTATGATTCTATGTACATAATTCCCAATTCTATGACGTAGACATTAAAAAAAACCGATGTACTGTTTCAAGATTATAAGCATAAAAGTTAGTGAAAAAAATACAGGAAAAACAAAATGGTGACTATTAATTAAATAAGGTCTTGTGGAGGGTTTAAATATTCTCTTTAAATTTGCTTTCAGCCCAAAAACAATTAAATATTGTTTGGAAATGCCCTACATAGGTCTACACATGTACCTATCAGTTATTTTCATGAGTAGGGCTGAGGAATATCAGGTTTATCCCCCCCCCTCATTCTACATCACATGGGGAGTGTAAAATAAGGCACACATATTTTTTGTACTAGGGGTAGGATGTCAGTTGTCGTATTTTTATAAAGGGCGTCTCTAAACTCTCTAATAGCTCTCTTGGTTATTTGTTCTGGTTCATTAATCATATTGAAAGTGTCCGACACACATCGATTATCCTTGCAGACGCCATTTTATTATTTTTATTTTTAAATTTATATATCAAAAACAAAAAGGCGTCTTAAGCTGAAATTTTGTAATATAAACATACATTTTAAGAGAAATTATGGGTTTTCCTGTATTAAATGTTTCAAAACGGCGGCCAGTTCAAATCTTAAAATTTTAAATAGCTCATAAACAATTATTCATATTAAAAATTACACAGAATATTATTTTTTTGGAAATTGTATTCAAAATCCGATATAACATTTTTTGATTGAATGAAAACAACAATGAAACGATAATTATTGTGATTGTATGTAGGCACAATGCAATATGCCTATACATTGTGCAACTCACTTATAACAGCCGGTAATAATAAAGTAATTTGTGATAGTCTTAAGCAATATGTTTATATAACTTTATTGTTGCACTAATCAGCTGATTTCAGACAACACAAATTACTTTATTATTACCAGCTGTTATAAGTGAGTTACACATTGTACAGGCATATTGAATTTTACATATTGTCACTTAAATTATATTTTCTTTGTTAGTTTTTCATCCAATTTTTAAAAACGTTATATCAGTGAATTTTTAATTAAATTTTCTAAAAAGAAATTATTCTGTGTAATTTTTTTTTAATTGTAATAATAATAAAAAAACAATTAATGATAACCTAGTAGTTGTTAACAGATGTAAAATACAAGTATTTGTTTATGAGTTATTTAGGATTTTAATATTTTAAATGGCCATCGTTTTGAAACATTTGATAGAGGAAAACCCAAAATTTCTCACAAAATGGTTGTTTATGTATTTATTTAGAAACTCACTTTATTTTAGTGCATATATAAGTGCCCGCATCCTCTTTACCATTATAACAGTTTTTGAACTATATTCGCACGGAATATTTTGATACTTTTAACTTTTTATAAAAGGAGAAAGTTACGCAATTTTTCTTTTGTTCAATAAATATTTTGTTAATAAAAAGTATCTTTTATATATTAGTTTAATACGTCTTGGTAAATATACATACAGTATATTTGAACGTCACATAGCACAAATACATTACAAAATTCACAAGTATATTAAAGTATAAGCAAAAAATACAAAAATAGACTGCAATTAAAGAACAAAATTCCCAAATATATTAAAATATAGGCATATAATGCACAAATATACTGCAATATAAGTACAAAATGCACTTATGTATACCTTGATGTCCATTTCTTGTATAGTTGGATATTGTATAATGATGGGCTACTAAGGTTTTGTACATTTTGTACTTATATTTTACTATATTATATTTCGTGCATTTAGTATTATTATTGTTATATTGTGTTGTGTGACGTTCACTTGTACTTTAATTTTTTTAAATTAACATGTAAACATTATTGTACGTGTTAATAATGTAACAAATAACAACAATTTTAAATTTGTACATGAAAAAGTATATAAAAATTATTTGGATAATAAGTTGTAAAATCATAAACGTTGATTAATTCAAAAACATCATGAAAATAAGAGTTTGAATTTGTTTTAATAAGCAGAGTATAAAATAAATCACTTTTTGTAAATAAGCCTACATTATCTTTACCTTTATGCAAGTTCGTGATAGCAGACACATTTTTGTTTAGTTCAACTATTTATCATCGATATAATTATTAATTTTGTCAGAAATAAGTTCCACAAATTTTCTATTAAAGACTTTGTACGTCGACAAATGCATATTACAATATGACACCCTGTTTAAATATACAGTTCCCATCATACGACGGAGAAATCAGAATTCTCACCTCCAACGTCAAGGGTTGAATGTCAATAAAAATACATCGTCGAGATTGAAGACGTGACATTCGACCTTTCCATCATACGACAGAGAAGGTAGAGTGCTCGTCTCCAATGTCAAGGGTTGAATGTCAATGAAAATACATCGTCGAGAGGGAAAAGACGTGACATTCGACCTTTCCATCATACGATGGAGATGGTAGAGTGCGCTCATCTCCATTGTCAAGGGTTGAATGTCAATTAAAATACATCGTCGAGAGGAAGAATACGTGACATTCGATCTTCCCATCATATGGCGGAGATGGTAGAGTGGTCGTCTCCAATGTCAAGGGTTGAATGTCAATGAAAATACATCGTCGAGAGGAAGAATACGTGACATTCGATCTTCCCATCATACGGCGGAGATGGTAGAGTGGTCGTCTCCAATGTCAAGGGTTAAATGTCAATGAAAATACATCGTCGAGAGGAAGAATACGTGACATTCAACCTTTCCTTCATACGATGGAAACGGTAGAGTGATCGTCTCCAATGTCAAGGGTTAAATGTCAATGAAAATACATCGTCGAGAGGAAGAATACGTGACATTCAACCTTTCCTTCATACGATGGAAACGGTAGAGTGATCGCCTCCAATGTCAAGGGTTAAATGTCAATGAAAATACATCGTCGAGAGGAAGAATACGTGACATTCAACCTTACCTTCATACGATGGAAACGGTAGAGTGATCGCCTCCAATGTCAAGGGTTAAATGTCAATGAAAATACATCGTCGAGAGGAAGAATACGTGACATTCAACCTTACCTTCATACGATGGAAACGGTAGAGTGATCAGCCTCCAATGTCAAGGGTTAAATGTCAATGAAAATACATCGTCGAGAGGAAGAATACGTGACATTCAACCTTTCCTTCATACGATGGAAACGGTAGAGTGATCGTCTCCAATGTCAAGGGTTGATTGTCAATGAAAATACATCGTTGAGGGGGATAAAACGTGACATTAGATCTTTCCATCATATGATGGAGATGGTAGACTGCTCGTCACCAATGTCAAGGGTTAAATGTCAATGAAAATACATCGTCGAGAGGAAGAATACGTGACATTCGATCTTCCCATCATACGGCGGAGATGGTAGAGTGGTCGTCTCCAATGTCAAGGGTTAAATGTCAATGAAAATACATCGTCGAGAGGAAGAATACGTGACATTCAACCTTTCCTTCATACGATGGAAACGGTAGAGTGATCGTCTCCAATGTCAAGGGTTAAATGTCAATGAAAATACATCGTCGAGAGGAAGAATACGTGACATTCAACCTTTCCTTCATACGATGGAAACGGTAGAGTGATCGTCTCCAATGTCAAGGGTTAAATGTTAATGAAAATACATCGTCGAGAGGAAGAATACGTGACATTCAACCTTTCCTTCATACGATGGAAACGGTAGAGTGATCGTCTCCAATGTCAAGGGTTAAATGTCAATGAAAATACATCGTCGAGAGGAAGAATACGTGACATTCAACCTTTCCTTCATACGATGGAAACGGTAGAGTGATCATCTCCAATGTCAAGGGTTAAATGTCAATGAAAATACATCGTCGAGAGGAAGAATACGTGACATTCAACCTTACCTTCATACGATGGAAACGGTAGAGTGATCGCCTCCAATGTCAAGGGTTAAATGTCAATGAAAATACATCGTCGAGAGGAAGAATACGTGACATTCAACCTTTCCTTCATACGATGGAAACGGTAGAGTGATCGTCTCCAATGTCAAGGGTTGATTGTCAATGAAAATACATCGTTGAGGGGGATAAAACGTGACATTAGATCTTTCCATCATATGATGGAGATGGTAGACTGCTCGTCACCAATGTCAAGGGTTAAATGTCAATGAAAATACATCGTCGAGAGGAAGAATACGTGACATTCAACCTTTCCTTCATACGACGGAAATGGTAGAGTGATCGTCTCCAATGTCAAGGGTTAAATGTTAATGAAAATACATAGTTGAGAGGGAGAACACGTGACATTCAACCTTTCCTTCATACGATGGAAACGGTAGAGTGATCGTCTCCAATGTCAAGGGTTAAATGTCAATGAAAATACATCGTCGAGAGGAAGAATACGTGACATTCAACCTTTCCTTCATACGATGGAAACGGTAGAGTGATCATCTCCAATGTCAAGGGTTAAATGTCAATGAAAATACATCGTCGAGAGGAAGAATACGTGACATTCAACCTTACCTTCATACGATGGAAACGGTAGAGTGATCGCCTCCAATGTCAAGGGTTAAATGTCAATAAAAATACATCGTCGAGAGGAAGAATACGTGACATTCAACCTTTCCTTCATACGATGGAAACGGTAGAGTGATCGTCTCCAATGTCAAGGGTTGATTGTCAATGAAAATACATCGTTGAGGGGGATAAAACGTGACATTGGATCTTTCCATCATATGATGGAGATGGTAGACTGCTCGTCACCAATGTCAAGGGTTAAATGTCAATGAAAATACATCGTCGAGAGGAAGAATACGTGACATTCAACCTTTCCTTCATACGACGGAAATGGTAGATTGATCGTCTCCAATGTCAAGGGTTAAATGTTAATGAAAATACATAGTTGAGAGGGAGAACACGTGACATTCGACCTTCCCATCGTATGACGGAGAAGGTAGAGTGATCGTCTCCAATGTTAAGGGTTGAATTTCAATGAAAATACATCGTCGAGAGGGAGAATACGTGACATTCGACCTTCCCATCGTATGACGGAGAAGGTAGAGTGATCATCTCCAATGTTAAGGGTTGATAGTCAATGAAAATACATCGTCGAGAGGGAGAATACGTGACATTCGACCTTCCCATCATATGACGGAGAAGGTAGAGTGCTCGTCACCAATGTTAAGGGTTGAATTTCAATGAAAATACATCGTCGAGAGGGAGAATACGTTACATTAGACCTTCCCATCATATGACGGAGAAGGTAGAGTGCTCGTCTCCAATGTTAAGGGTTGATAGTCAATGATAATACATCGTCGAGATGGAGAATACATGACATTCGACCTTTCTATCATACGGCGCAGATGGTAGAGTGGTCGTCTCCAATGTCAAGGGTTGATTGCCAATGAAAATACGTCGTCGAGAGGGAGAACACGTGGCATTCGACCTTCCCATCATATGACGGAGAAGGTAGAGTGCTCGTCTCCAATGTCAATGAAAATAGATCTTTGAGGGGGAGAATACGTGACATTCGACCTTCCCATCATATGACGGAGAAGGTAGAGTGCTCGTCTCCAATGTTAAGGGTTGAATTTCAATGAAAATACATCGTCGAGAGGGAGAATACGTTACATTAGACCTTCCCATCATATGACGGAGAAGGTAGAGTGCTCGTCTCCAATGTTAAGGGTTGATAGTCAATGAAAATACATCGTCGAGAGGGAGAATACGTGACATTCGACCTTCCCATCATACGGCGGAGAAGGTAGTGCTCGTCTCGAATGTTAAGGGTTGATAGTCAATGAAAATACATCGTCGAGAGGGAGAATACGTGACATTTGACCTTCCCATCATACGATGGAGAAGGTAGTGCTCGTCTCCAATGTTAAGGGTTGAATTTAAATGAAAATACATCGTCGAGAGGGAGAATACGTGACATTCGACCTTCCCATCATATGACGGAGAAGGTAGAGTGCTCGTCTCCAATGTTAAGGGTTGATAGTCAATGAAAATACATCGTCGAGAGGGAGAATACGTGACATTGGACCTTCCCATCATACGATGGAGAAGGTAGAGTGATCGTCTCCAATGACAAGGGTTAAATGTCAATGAAAATACATCGTCGAGAGGAAGAATACGTGACATTCAACCTTTCCTTCATACGATGGAAACGGTAGAGTGATCGTCTCCAATGTCAAGGGTTAAATGTCAATGAAAATACATCGTCGAGAGGAAGAATACGTGACATTAAACCTTTCCTTCATACGATGGAAACGGTAGAGTGATCGTCTCCAATGTCAAGGGTTAAATGTCAATGAAAATACATCGTCGAGAGGAAGAATACGTGACATTCAACCTTTTCTTCATACGATGGAAACGGTAGAGTGATCATCTCCAATGTCAAGGGTTAAATGTCAATGAAAATACATCGTCGAGAGGAAGAATACGTGACATTCAACCTTACCTTCATACGATGGAAACGGTAGAGTGATCGCCTCCAATGTCAAGGGTTAAATGTCAATGAAAATACATCGTCGAGAGGAAGAATACGTGACATTCAACCTTTCCTTCATACGATGGAAACGGTAGAGTGATCGTCTCCAATGTCAAGGGTTGATTGTCAATGAAAATACATCGTTGAGGGGGATAAAACGTGACATTAGATCTTTCCATCATATGATGGAGATGGTAGACTGCTCGTCACCAATGTCAAGGGTTAAATGTCAATGAAAATACATCGTCGAGAGGAAGAATACGTGACATTCAACCTTTCCTTCATACGACGGAAATGGTAGAGTGATCGTCTCCAATGTCAAGGGTTAAATGTTAATGAAAATACATAGTTGAGAGGGAGAACACGTGACATTCGACCTTCCCATCGTATGACGGAGAAGGTAGAGTGATCGTCTCCAATGTTAAGGGTTGAATTTCAATGAAAATACATCGTCGAGAGGGAGAATACGTGACATTCGACCTTCCCATCGTATGACGGAGAAGGTAGAGTGATCATCTCCAATGTTAAGGGTTGATAGTCAATGAAAATACATCGTCGAGAGGGAGAATACGTGACATTCGACCTTCCCATCATATGACGGAGAAGGTAGAGTGCTCGTCTCCAATGTTAAGGGTTGAATTTCAATGAAAATACATCGTCGAGAGGGAGAATACGTTACATTAGACCTTCCCATCATATGACGGAGAAGGTAGAGTGCTCGTCTCCAATGTTAAGGGTTGATAGTCAATGATAATACATCGTCGAGATGGAGAATACATGACATTCGACCTTTCTATCATACGGCGCAGATGGTAGAGTGGTCGTCTCCAATGTCAAGGGTTGATTGCCAATGAAAATACGTCGTCGAGAGGGAGAACACGTGGCATTCGACCTTCCCATCATATGACGGAGAAGGTAGAGTGCTCGTCTCCAATGTCAATGAAAATAGATCTTTGAGGGGGAGAATACGTGACATTCGACCTTCCCATCATATGACGGAGAAGGTAGAGTGCTCGTCTCCAATGTTAAGGGTTGAATTTCAATGAAAATACATCGTCGAGAGGGAGAATACGTTACATTAGACCTTCCCATCATATGACGGAGAAGGTAGAGTGCTCGTCTCCAATGTTAAGGGTTGATAGTCAATGAAAATACATCGTCGAGAGGGAGAATACGTGACATTCGACCTTTTCATCATACGGCGGAGAAGGTAGTGCTCGTCTCGAATGTTAAGGGTTGATAGTCAATGAAAATACATCGTCGAGAGGGAGAATACGTGACATTCGACCTTCCCATCATACGATGGAGAAGGTAGAGCTCGTCTCCAATGTTAAGGGTTGAATTTCAATGAAAATACATCGTCGAGAGGGAGAATACGTGACATTCGACCTTCCCATCATATGACGGAGAAGGTAGAGTGCTCGTCTCCAATGTTAAGGGTTGATAGTCAATGAAAATACAACGTCGAGAGGGAGAATACGTGACATTGGACCTTCCCATCATACGATGGAGAAGGTAGAGTGATCGTCTCCAATGTCAAGGGTTAAATGTCAATGAAAATACATCGTCGAGAGGAAGAATACGTGACATTCAACCTTTCCTTCATACGATGGAAACGGTAGAGTGATCGTCTCCAATGTCAAGGGTTAAATGTCAATGAAAATACATCGTCGAGAGGAAGAATACGTGACATTCAACCTTTCCTTCATACGATGGAAACGGTAGAGTGATCGTCTCCAATGTTAAGGGTTGAATTTCAATGAAAATACATCGTCGAGAGGGAGAATACGTGACATTCGACCGTTCCATCATATGACGGAGAAGGTAGTGTGCTCGTCTACAATGTCAAGGGTTGAATGTCAATGAAAATACATCGTCGAGAAGGAGAATACGTGACATTCGACCGTTCCATCATATGACGGAGAAGGTAGAGTGCTCGTCTCCATTGTCAAGGGTTGAATGTCAATGAAAATACATCGTCGAGAGGGAGAATACGTGACATTCGACTTCCCATCATATGACGGAGAAGGTAGAGTGCTCGTCTCCATTGTCAAGGGTTGAATGTCAATGAAAATACATCGTGAGAGGGAGAATGCGTGACATTCGACCTTCCCATCATACGGCGGAGAAGGTAGAGTGCTCGTCTCCAATGTCAATGAAAATAGATCTTTGAGGGGGATAATACGTGACATTCGACCTTTCTGTTATGTAGCAGAATTACTGCTGACAACCACTCTTACGCTCAACACATGCAACACTCGTTTCTGTGAATGTTTTTAATATTTAAGTAAATTTTTTTTATCATAGAATAATTTCTATGAAAAATAATTATTTTAATTATTCTTATCCGAATATAATTATTTTACCACGAGTTAATTGCCGAGTGTTTAATAATAAAAAAGATACAATTATTAAATATGTTCATTAATTTTATGACACTCTACTTTGCATTTTAAAAATTTAATATCTTATAGACTAAAATAGGTGTACTTTACCTTCACGTCAAACAGTTCACAGTGTGTGAGGTGAGAATACCAACTACATGTTTCACCGTGAATTTGTCCAGGTCCACTGTTTAGAGACATAATTGTGTTGAAAATAGAATGAGACCTAAATTTTAGTTTTTCATTAAGTACTGAATCGTTTGTGTCGTTATTACTATAAACCTGAAGATGCCGTATTCACGGCGAAACATGTAGTTGGTATTCTCACCTCACACACTGTGAACTGTTTAACGTGAAGGTAAAGTACACCTATTTTAGTCTATTTACAACAGTTCAGAGGCTACAAAATGGTATTTAATATCTTATGTTTCCAAATAAATGTGTAGTAGGCTGCAAGAATATTTTTTCAACGACGTTTTTAGTTCATTTTTTAGGTTATTTGAAATGATAATTCTTTGAAGGAGTTTATTTTTTGTATAAATAAGAATAGTAAAAAACGAAATAAAGCAGTTATAGATTATAGTAGAATGAATTATAGTAGTTCGTTTTTTTAATAGATGCTAAAGCATTCGAGGCAGACGTGAAACCTATTTGTATGCAGTACAATTTTCTTTCAATGCAATTTAGTCTGAAAAATTAGGTTTTATTACAATTCATTGGTTTATTAAATACAATTATTGAACAGCGATCATTACTTTTCAAGAATGAGAATGTGTTCAATATACTCTGGGAACACAATGTGTCAAGTAATTCAATGACTAACTATCTCAATATTGTTGTAAAATAAACGCCAACATTTAAATATTTAACTCCGTTATGATGGAGTGTGAGTTTTTTAACATTTGTTCCTCTTGGAGTTTGCTATTTATAGAAAGAAATACGGTAATTTGTAATTAATGTTAAATATTGTTAATCAATACTTAACGACATTTTGTTCAGTTTTTATTTTTTAATTATTATGTTTGTATAGGTATGAGACGTAGAAACAACCTTTTACGTAATTTAATACGAATATGTTTTAATACAAGAGTGTGGATGACTTGTGAAGTCTGGTTACTAACTAGTTTGACTTATGCTCAGAAAGGGAAATTTATAAATAGCCCAGTGTAGTCAAGACAGCTGAGGAACTTAAAGCTTTTCTTGGAATTCGAACCACGTAGTGTTGGTCTAATTTTCAGGTAATGACAAGTCTGATACTCATTTCTCTCTCCTACACAACATCCGAGCACTAAATAACGCCCAAGATTGACATTCTAGGCGTCTCTAGTAGTGTCCACTTTGATAAAATTCATTGAGCGGACGCCATGTCACTATTAAAAGAGAACTGAATGTAAACATATCACTTAAAATCTACAACACTTTGTCTCAAGTAGTTGGGTTATATCACTAAACTAATAGTACTGATTGTTTAAAATTATTTCAAATTAAATTTAACTACCAGTAATAATCAAAACTATCTTAAAAAACAGAAAATTTGATATAATGAACTTGCTTACTTTTTTTTGAGAAACATAAAAAAATATTCATGATAAAATTATTGGAGTGGAATATTGCAGCGTACAAATAAATGTATTTTTGTATTGAGCATGACAAGTTAGGACAAATACTCGTTTATGTGTGAACACTTGAAAGAACCTCAATAATTGAGGACACGTATTTTTTTCTTACAAATATTAAATATTTAAATTTTATAGTAGACTTTATACGAAAAATATTTTCCAAAATGTATTCTTTCGCACTTTTTCTTATCCACAACACACTCTCATCCCCCTCTCTGATCATTTAGTAACAAATTGTAACTAGTTAACATCACCTAACTAGTATATTTGATGTACTATACTAATTATAAAATTGTTACATTTAATATAAATTTTACCTTTATATTCTTCAAAAAGATCAAATTAAAACTAGGGCTCATCCCTGCACGCTTTGTGTGCCAACCCCGTCACTCGCTACGTTACCTCCGCCTTCGGCCTCGTTAATTCCTGTAGGTAGTACGGATCACTCGCTAAGTTTGTGACACCTTGGCCTGTAACTTTTGACTAAAAATAATAGTACCGGTAAGTAACAGGTATCGTGTAAAATCACAATTTCCAATTACTTATTTACACTATCCCACCCACACTACTTGCGTTGCTAACAATATATTAGTATAAACATCCAATGATATTAATTTGCCTATTTCAAACGTATTTAATTTGTTTTTGTATATAAGCTGAAGATTAATAAAATAACTGCATTAGATTACCATTAAAACCTTCAAGTCCAGTAGAGAGAAGCCCTGCAATGTAATGTGAATAAAACCACGCATACAACCTTCCTCAGTTTAACATTATGAAAGACCTAACCTCCTCAATATTACAAACACCATTGTTTACATTCAAACAGCTGTTAAAACTGTTTGAAAAGCGTTATTTACAACTAAACACCTGTTACTTTTCGATTCATTTAAATTTTTTTAGTTAAATTCATTTTCATTTCATGTTTAAAATTAATTTTAAATTACACTATCTCCATGTTATTCTTATAGCCGAAAGACGTACTTAAGTGGTTTCCCATACCTTTCAGGGTAAACATATTGAATAATTATGACCTTATTGCAGAATTACGGACAGAGGCAATTTTTTTGACACCTCAACCGTTTAATTTGGTCAAGAAAATAAGGGAGGAGTTGCGTTTATAAAAAACGGATTCACATATTATATATAACGATTACTGATACTTTCCACCATACTTGGCCCTAAAGCTTTAAAATAAATATAATCGAGTCATTTTAACTCCATGCTAGCTAGAAAAATATCATGATAACCGATTCACTTTTTTTGATTACGTATTTATTGAGTTAGGTATACATGGTTAAGTATACAGTAGTAATGTTCTGTTATCAGCAAAATGTCATCAAACACAAACTTTGCGATAAATTGTTTTGACAATGAATGTGCTTCAACTCTTAACTGGCTGTCTATTACACGATATCAGGTAGACATGCGTCGGAATTTGCAACAGTTTGTTCAAGTACAATTTCATATTTCACTGTTTTCTCTAGAATTATTTCCCTACCCATGAATATGAAACTTCTTGCACCTGTAATGTTATATTTTAAATTAAAAATTTAATCCTCAAATACTAAATATATAGTGTGTCCAGCTTCGACTGTCGCATATTTTACAGGATTTTTTTATCAGGTCAATACAAGCAAATGTGTTTTTCTCGATTCATTTTCTGTGTATGTTTTTTTTAAAAACTACTGAACATCTCGTATCCCATTTTATATACAATGCTGAATTTTTTTAAGTTAATCCCAAATAGACACATTTCATATAAAAAGGCTGTATTTCTATGATTATCAGTTTCAAAATGGCGACTGTTTAAACATTTTAAAGTAAAATATAAAAAAATTATACATTTTGCCCAGAAATGTTGAGATACAATGTTTATAAACGACATTACGCCAAATTCAACCCGATCTTTTAATTGACATCATTTAATTTTGCTTGATGTGGTCTATAAACATTGTATCTTAACATTTTTGGGTTAAATGTGTAGTTTTTATTTTTATTCTACTTAGAAATTGTATACAGCCGTTATTTTATACTGATAAGCTAAACTGTAATCAGCCATTTTACTTGAAATGTATATTTTTAAGATCAACTTTCACATCAAAATTTAGCATTGTATGTAAAACTGTTTTTTATATATTCAATTTGTTGTAAAATAAAACACATACATACAGAAAACAAATCGAGATAGGAAACATGCTATACGGCATTATTCAATTTGCGGGAGATTTCAAACGCTTCAAGTATTCGACGAGTGTAAAGCTAACACATCGTTTCGACAAGTTAAACCACCTCTCATTTTCAAGTGTTATTTACTACATTGGTATACATTAAAAACTATTTTTTGTTCTAAATTAACCCATACGAGTAATTTCTTGATCATAATTTCAATAACTATTATTTATTATTAAGACACCGATCGTTTAGATGTGGGCGAATATGAGGTGCGAATGAATGTGATGAGTGAAGAAGAACGAGTGTAGTCATTGTTACTAACTAAGGTCGACTGTTCCTCAGTTATTTATGAATAGCTTAATAGCCAGGGCATCTAAGGGACCTATAGATTTACGTGGAATATGAACCACGTAGTTTTGGTCTGATTTCGACTAATTGACAGGCCTGACACTCAGTTGTCTTCCTTGCACAATATCCTTGACAACCATCCAACATGGACACTCCAGACTTCTCTAGGAGTGTCCACGTTGATGGCAACCATTGAGCAGACGCCATGTTGGTATTAAGAGGACCGAACATAGAACATATCGCCAACAATCTCCTCAACACTTTGTCCCCAAGTAGTTGGATTACAGCACTGAGCCTATAGTGCCGACTATATGGTTTTGTAGTTCTACTGTTACATTTAAACTGATACAAACATAATTTTAGTAGTTGATAGATTGTTTTGGAAATCTATAGACATTAATTATAAAGTCAAATAGGAAAACAATTTATATATATTCAGTTAAGTATAATGACTTTGATATTTATTTTAGAGACTTCATATAACAATATTTGATTTTCTCAAACAACATATAAAAATAATTTAAAACTACACTTATTGAAATGTTTAGTTTATATTAAAAATTATTTAATATTTTTAACCAAATTACTTTCATAGAGTTATTACAAATGAATATTCAGTATCATTAATTCCTTATTTAAAATATTTTACAAAAGCAATATTTTCCTTTACAACTTGTTTTGTCTTTGTTCTATCAGCAAAACGTATTTCTTCAGAGACCCCGTCGGTCTTGTAGCACAAGCCAGCGTCATAACAGTTCATGTGTATTTGACTTCCTCTGTTCATGTCGTATTATTGGATGTCTGAGTACCATAAAACATTATTCGATTCTCTACATATAAATCTAGATTATATACCAAACTATTTTTTTTAACTTTGTCTTTGATCTTAAATATAGTCGGGTAAAGTTTTGTTTTTGTTTAATAAGAAGTCGATGTAGTTTTTAACTTTTTCACACCTTTCTATAGACTATCGATCTTAGTAGGGTACTTATTCAGATGGTATGAATAAGGTTAACATCATTGATAAAAATGTCTAGTCAAGGTCAGGGATTCGAACCTACACTATCTCTAAGTCAGACTCAAAGTCCTGACACCTGGAACCATTTGGCCACTGTCTCTCCATTGACTTATTCATATATTTTTATTATATTTATTGTATTTTTATGTGTTGTTGTTCGTTTTTGGTGTTATTATTCCTCCTATTGTTTTTGTCAATCTGTTCTTATATCGTTATTGATATAGTGTTACTATTATATATATACTATTAATATATTAAACTTTTTATGCTGCCTTATTGTGTTTGTATTAATATTATTTATTATTATTGTTAGAGTGATAATTCATAAAGCAAGATTGGGACTTTGTTGATTAATTGGACATGACTACTTGTAACATTTGTATTTATTGTAACTCAATTTAAATACAGCTACTTTGTAACTGGATTTTTCTATTTTTTAGCATTCAAAATAAAATAAATAATATTAATAAAGTAAGTAAACAGTTAATTTTAAAACCTTCTTTATAATCAGTATAAGTTGAACATATGGTATATACTCGGTTATACCTTAGTCACATACTCTACAATCTATGTTAACTTAATGATATGTCAATTAAATTATTTGAAATTAAAATCATACGAGCAAAAATATATTACCTTTGATTAATGCACTTTATAATTATTTTGCTCAGTATAATTATGCATTTCTGATTTAGGGCTTACCTTTACGAGCGTTTCAAAGTAGTAGTTTAAGTAAAATAGTAAACGTTTATTTTGACGTTTTTTAGTTTCGATTACGATACTTAACTAACAAAATAAACCTTTTGCCATGAATATATAAAACAATATTCTGACATAAGTTAATGAAATTGTCTTGTAAATAACTGAAAGCTAACTATACAAAACATATAATTCAGGTCAAATATACAATCCCACCCATTCTTATGTTAACAGAGAAACAAATTAAAATCATGCGTTATATGATGTACTGTACTTCATGTCGGTCTATATAATAAAAGTACATTATGTAAATAATAATCCATGTAAACTAACTACAGTAATATTGTTTGTTAACATACTACTTTTAATATAAAACCTTTCACCACTGACTACAAAAACAGACAGGCTAAGGCAAATGCATTTACTGTAAACGCGCACCTGTGCTGCTATCTAACGGTGAATAGTTTCAAATAATCACGCAGACGAATTTGCACCTATTACTTGCTTCAGTGTGTGCTGGTTAGAGGCAGAGAGGGAAGACCGCTGGTGCTCTCTGTGAAAACAGAACATGAACTAATTTCACCGAACATGGAAATTGTGTTCATGGGTTTCTTAGGGGGCAGAATGTTTTTATTTCTATATTAAATGCTTTAACATACAAATGTTGTTGAATATATTTAACTATTATATTTAAATATTGAACTTATTCATATATTTTTATTATATTTATTGTATTTTTATGTGTTGTTGTTCGTTTTTGGTGTTATTATTCCTCCTATTGTTTTTGTCAATCTGTTCTTATATCGTTATTGATATAGTGTTACTATTATATATATACTATTAATATATTAAACTCTTTATGCTGCCTTATTGTGTTTGTATTAATATTATTTATTATTCTTCTTTTCAAATGATAATTCATAAAGCAAGATTGGGACTTTGTTAATTAATTGGACATGAATATGACTACTTGTACCATTTATATTTATTGTAACTCAATTTAAATACAGATACTTGGTAATTGGATTTTTCTACTTTTTAGCATTCAAAATAAAATAAATAACATTAATAAAGTAAGTAAACAGTTAATTTTAAAACCTTCTTTATAATTAGTATAAGTTGAACATATGGTATATACTCGGTTATACTTTAGTCACATACTCTACAATCTAGGTTAACTTAATGATATGTCAATTAAATTATTTGAAATTAAAATCATACGAGCAAAAATATATTACTTTTGATTAATGCACTTTATAATTATTTTGCTCAGTATAATTATGCATTTCTGATTTAGGGCTTACCTTTACGAGCGTTTCAAAGTAATGGTTTAAGTAAAATATTAAACGTTTATTTTGACGTTTTTTAGTTTCGATTACGATACTTAACTAACAAAATAAACCTTTTGCCATAAATATATAAAACAATATTCTGACATAAGTTATTGAAATTGTCTTGTAAATAACTGAAAGCTACCTATACAAAACATATAATTCAGGTCAAATATACAATCCCACCCATTCTTATGTTAATAGAGAAACAAATTACAATCATGCGTTATATAATGTACTTCATATCGGTCTGTATAATAAAAGTACATTATGTAAATAATAATCCATGTAAACTAACTACAATAGTATTGTTTGTTAACATACTGCTTTTAATGTAAAACCTTTCACCACTGACTACAAAAACAGACAGGCTAAGGCAAATGCATTTGCTGTAAACGCGCACCTGTGCTGCTATCTAACGGTGAATATTTTCAAATAATCACGCAGACGAATCTGCACCTATTACTTGATTCAGTGCGTGTTGGATATAGGCAGAGAGGGAAGACCGCTGGCGCTCTATGTGAAAACAGAACATGAACTAATTTCACCGAACATGAAAATCGTGTTGTATTGTTCTTGGAATTGGAGAATGTTCTTATTTCTATATTCCATGCTTTAACATACAAATGTTGTTGAATATATTTAAAATAAAACGTTCAGTTCTAAATAAGTGTAATCAGTCGCAATTAACTGTGAGAAGACTGGTATCAGACATTTGTAAATTGGTAAATAAATCAACCTTTACACCAGTTATGTATTTACTTCAATATTAACCATGTTCAATTACAGTTCCAATTGAACTGAAAATTAATTAATCCAATCTGTTATAATGTATGACAAACGCGCCTCTGAAGTTTTCATGTACAGGGTGGAAAATATATGGACACGCTTTCACAACTGTTCTATGACTTCACTTGTAAAAGTGAAATTTTGTACATTATCATGGTTACAATAAAATACTTTTTGACGCCATTAGTGACATTTATTGTTTTCAGGGGGATGGCCCACGAGGAGTTGAACGAAAATCTTTAACGTAAGCTTAGGTCGTTTTTGGTGTCATATGAAATGTCTATTCAAGATAAATTAATTGCCACAAACCGGACTTCGAAAGGTTTATCCTTTCCAGACTAGCAGTAATTTGAACTTCAAAGTAATTAATTTGAACAATTTTATTTCTCTACTATTTAACGGTTTTAAGTAACTTATTCTGATCAAAAATTATACTTTATGGAACACAATTGTTAAAAAAGTTAAATTATCAAATTATTTATGAAAATCCCGTTGTTGTTTGTGTTTCCATATTTTCCCCACCAACCACTTATATATATATATATATATATATATATATATATATATATATTTATTTATTTATTTATTTATACACCCACATTATACACTTGAACTACAAACTCAAATCGATCTATTAGGTTTACGTGATTAGTTTGGAACCAAATTACAATAAAAAACAATATTTGATAACTTTTAAGTGTTCAAATACGTACTTATGTATTTTAAATGGCAATAAATTATATCATAATTGTTGAACAATTCAAATTATTGGGTACAAATTGTAAAATAAAATTGACTATACTGTAATATTTTATTGTAAATTGGTGTTTTAAAACTTTATTGTAGGTGTAAGAAAGGCCTCAGCCTTGCCAGTTAATCATTTTGGTTTAATGAAGACATTTAATGTTATTTCATCCCATAAATTTATAACAAATTGATACTAAAAATAAAGCACGCATCGAATTTAATTTCCACCTTAATACTTTTATATAATTATGTTCAGTGTCACTCTAATAATTCGCAAGGCTATTTTAACTATCGTACAAAATACAAATACAAATTATACAAAGAAATCGTTTTCAATTAGGTCTATTTTATATTCAAATGTACAAAAATTGTGTGATAAAACATATGCCATTAACATGCTATAGTTTTACTTTATAAAAAAATCATAAGTGGTTTGGAAAATTCATTGAAGTTTTAAAAAGTGTTTAAATGATTATTTATAGATTTATAAATGTTAGACGAGTCATACTAAATAAAGGTTGGTTTTTATAACTTATAATTTCTAAACGAAATATAAACTAAACAATGAATAAAATCTACTCTCATTTATCACGTTTCAACCTGACACGTAAGCGTCTTGTCTCACTAACTTTGCTCGTCGGCTTTTTTTAACAATGTATAAAACAAAACGTTAGTTACATAACATAGATACAAAATTATAATTTATTTCTTTAATTAAGTAATACATACAAAGGTGTACGTATTTCATACCACACTAGAAACAATATGATGTATATGTACACAGAGAATCATCAGATTGTTTAAAGTTGTTCAAAAGCTTTTTTAAAGAATTATTTTTACTTAGAATTTGAATGATTCACATATTTATATAAATATTGTGCTAAGCGGTAGTTTACAGTAAGAAAATTATATGAGTATTTTTTTGAATATTCGTTGTGCATTATTGTATTAAAATATTAACCTCTTTTTCAATAATTATTAAATAAAAACAACACAAATTTTCGTTGACTACAGGAATATCTTAAAATATATATAATCTATAAACTGTAAATAAAACTAATTCTATAGTTCTGATTATTGATTTTTGTAATTTTACTTTATACCCAACACTGTCAATACATCGATGACATCAGAGTTATTAGTGTGTGCTGTGTGGATGGGAGGGCTGTTACTATCTCACATGTATGAGGGTAAATTAACAGGTAGCCCTTTGGTTCAAGTGTGGGTAGATAATTTAACGGTTGTATAAAAAGAAATCATCAATAGTAAATATCAATCACTTATAATATATATATATATATATATATATATATATATATATATATATATATATACAGTACAAGTAAACGTCACACAACACAAATTTATTACAATATAAGCACAAAATGCACAAATATACTATAATACAAGCACAAAATGCACAAATATTATGGTGATCGATTTCGGTGAACCACGCTCACCTTCCTCAGACCAGAGGGATTCACAAAAGAATCACAAAAGGATTCTTTTGTGAATCCCTCTGGTCTGAGGAAGGTGAGCGTGGTTCACCGAAATCAATCACCATAATATTTGTGCATTTTGTGCTTGTATTATAGTATATTTGTGCATTTTGTGCTTATATTGTAATAAATTTGTGTTGTGTGACGTTTACTTGTACTGTATATGTACCAACACGTATTATGCTAATTAAAAAACTATATATATATATTATAAGTGGTTAGTGGCAGTAAAAATTCCACCGTTCATATATTTCTTTGAATATAAATAAAAAGTTGTATTGGTTTTCATTGGTTGTTACAAGTAAATATTTACAGTAACAGTCACACAACACAAATGTATTACAATATAAGCACAAATATATTACAATATTTGTTACTTAGCGGGGCCATAATTATGTAAAATTTTTGGAATAAACTTATTCTATTCTATTCTTCTATTCTATACCAGTACAAAATGCACAAATATTATGGTGATCGATTTCGGTGAATTACGCTCGCCTTCCTCAGACCAGAGGGATTCACAAAATAATGAAAACTGGTGTTGAACTACTCAATTTATAGGCCTATGATCACGTGACCCCATTGGCTAAACACCTTCTGAATTGTACCCACAGTTTGAATAAAATAGATGAACATGTAGATATTCTAAAAGTCTGTAAGAAGGGTCGTATTATGAATTCTTGGGAAGATTTATTTATTTTTAAAGAAAAATGTAAGGATCGTGATAACTTAATCAATGAACAGGTTAGTTTTGATTCCGAAATAGTTTTTAATAGTGTATTTTCAGCGACTAAAAAGAACAGAAGTAACAGACAATCGGGATTAACCAATAATATCACAGCAGCCACCATTTTGACGATTCCAGCCAATGGGGTCACGTGATCATAGGCCTATAAATTGAGTTGTTGAACACCATTTTCCATTCTTTTGTGAATCCCTCTGGTCTGAGGAAGGTGAGCGTGGTTCACCGAAATCGATCACCATAATATTTGCATTATGTACATTTTTGAACTTGTATCGTAATATATTTGTGCATTTTGTGCTTATATTGTAATAAATTAGTGTTGTATGACGATTACTTGTACTGTATGTGTACCAACACGTATTATGCTAGTTAAAAAACTATTTGTAAGTGTTTAATAAAAGCTTGTTTTACAAACTTTTAAGGTCAAGACAATAAGGAGGGGTGTTGTGTTAAAATAAATAATTGCTTTGCGTATTATATTGAAGGATGTTATTTAAATGTACATGTTTATGCGTTAAAACCACGTAATTTATAAAACAAAACACACCAAAATAAGTGAATGGTGATAAATTTAGATAGTCGAGCTTCAGTATGATCTGAACATAAATAGCTAAATCCAATATGCAGTTTATTAAGTCAAAGTTGGCAGAAAATAAATTACTGAACAACGTAGATGGATAGTAAAACCCCAACACCCTTGTAACTACTGTACCTAAAATTGAACATGTCTCGTGTGAAGTATGTTTGAAATTGCTTCCACTCACTCACGTCCTTGGGGATCTAATCGCAATCACACTGTATCCCAACTGTTGTCCACGGGGAGTCTACCTCAGTGAGTTTGTTAATGTCTAATACTTGGAGGATCTTTCTTCAAGAATTCAGTTGGAAAGAGGGGATTGTACCAAAAACTATGTATATTACATTAATTTTATGTAATTATGCTCCTTAACTTAAAATGAGATCCATTTCTTCTTACGACAAGGAGTAGCTTAGATATTCCTAACCTACTCTCAGTTTTTGTTGAAGATTTCAGTTCTTATTTGTAGGACGAAAAAATAATTAAATATTCGTGTTTAGAAGAAAAATGCATAAGAATAATGTAATATAGATCATTGTTACTATTGAAAATTTCTGTGGAAATTTTCTGTGCATTCGTGTTCGTAGGTTTAGTATTTACAGGTTAAATATAATCATTAAATACAGGGAATGGGACAAGTACACGGACTTGTCAACCCCCAGAACTCAACACCTCAATGTCAAAAACTCTATTTTCTAAAGCCTCTACTTGCATGGAGTTACGGACGTGACGTAAAGCATTAACCTTACCGAAAGTAGTCATACCTTTGAACTAAATAACTGTCATGTTTCCGATCATAAGTCTACGCTCAGTGGCCATAAGGCTTTTAAGGTGTCTGGGTCTACGGTCCTATAGTAAACATATACTCTTAATGTCAGTCGGCCAAAATATTATGTTGAATTTCAACTAAAAGCATTGTGTTTTTTATTTTTTATTATAATTTTTTTTTTTTTTATTGTGATTATCATTGTGAATTAAAGTGAACACTTTACGATTTTATCAAAGGTCCAATCTAGTGGAAATAAGATGAGATCAATGTGTTTTAATCTAAAATTATTAAAAATTGCATTTAAGTGATATTTATTAGTAAAAAATTATAAAATAGCAAATTGTTTTAAAAAAAACCAACCTAAGTTTCAATATAATAGTTTTTCACCAATACTGACACTCCAAGTGTTGTGGTACGTTTCCAATTTTTTAAGTATTAAATCCTTAAAATTAAAAAAAGACGTGTTCTTGGCGTTTAACGTATAGCGCTAGAGATAGCAATTGAAGATTTTGGCCAACTTCCCATAGCGTGTATTGAAGTTTTTAAAAATTGACAAATCTTAAGACTGTGTGTTGCGATAAGACAAATAAAACAAAACTGACTTAAGTTATGTGTTTTTAGGTTGGCAGAGGTTTTTTCGACGAGCACACTCCAACCGCAGCTATCACAATAAACGTAAACACATCAACATAAACACCCATACACAATTTAAATTTTATTTTCACTAAGCTGTCATATAGTTAGGCTGAAAATTTCAATACTTAACCACAAACAATTATTAAAATTGTTTACTTAACGTATAATTGTCAATTATATAATTGTCAATTATTAAACTATACACTTATTTGAAAATACTTTGTATTTACAGCTTTTACAAATTCGTTAAATTACACATTTTTTTAGTAAGAACTTATAACAATTGCATCAGACTTAAAGGGGATTTAATAGTAAAAATCATTTATTTAATAGTCATATCAACACAAAGACAAAATTTATAAACAATAAATCTTACGTTGATACAAAGTTACCAATTAATTTATCAGTGGTCTACTAATCAATGAACATTTACTAAGCAACAGGTTTGTAACAATGACTGAATTCGCTCATTTACCCTCATCACACTCCTTCACCGGTATCTTGCTGGATCAGTGCCGTGAGAGTAAACGAACAAGATAATTCTTAGACATTTTTTGTAGATACCAGATAACAATCCCTATAAATTGATCTCGCCATTAATTGCATCCTAAATCCACTCTCAGGCCATTTACAAGACCAGTAAATATTAGATTTTTGTTATTGAAGTGATGTAATTTTAATGACTATCGTGATAATATCTAACGTAACGAAAAAAGTAATGGAACACCGTATTTTTTTTAAACCTCTAAGTCGATGATGGATATTTTTCGTAGACGTAATGTTAGCTCTAACACACTTGGAAGGAAATTGCTATCAGCAGGATTCCATCCGCCGGAACTCCAGGATGATTGCCTGAGGCACTTACTTCTGTAAATGATAAACTTACTTCTTAGAATATCCAAGGGTTCAATATTGAAAAATAATAAGTATTCATTTATTTTTCACTAATCATCAGTGATATGGCTGAATATAAAGAGAGGGCAATTGAGAGACTTACTGTTTTACTGCAATCTGAACCACGTGGTATTGATTCTGATTTTCAGCTAACAGACAAATCTGCCACTCAGTTATCTTCCCTACAGAACATATGAATAAGACTACCACCCAACATGGACACCCCAAACGTCTGTAGTGGGGTAAACGTCTATGTCAACCATTGAGCAGACACCGTGTTAGTATTAAGAAAACCAATAATAGAACCAATGACGTTCAATTTGCTCAATACTTTGTCCCCAAGTAGTTGGGTTACAGCACTACGCCACTAGTGCCACTATACCTGTCGGCTTATAGTTGCAGGTAGCTAAAGTGGTTTTCTGTAGGAGTTATTTATATAGTAATGTATGTACACAAGAGTTTAATGGAATCACAGTAAATGATGCTTACCAAATATTTTTAGATTAAATATTCGAATTGCTAACTCTTTTTCATGAGTAATTCATAATGTACATTTGTACGACGTGCAGCAGCATTTTTTTCTTTGATTTAATGGTGCACTCTAATTGTGGCTACTAATACAATATCCTACTACAATCTTTAAACATCTGCCATTTTGTACTAGATCAACCTTTTTAAGTGATATTTGTGGTATTCAGCTGTTCTAGACAACCCCTGTAAAATGATGCACACCTTGACCTATGCTAGTTTTAATATTTTTATCGAACTCATGGTGGACCATCATCTATTGGAAGTGAAGAGCCACCAACTGTCCTAAAGAAAATATTTATTAAGTCCAGTGGTCATTTACAAAGTGTAACTTTCCCTAGTTGAGCTAAAGAAAGACTAATAAACCGACTAAAATAGGACTTAATTCTTGACGGTATGTATTTTTTGTGATGGTGTTCATTACTGAGTTATTTTAAATAGCTACACATCACATACCGTAGTTTTTTTAATGTTATATTTCAGATTAATTATTTATTAATTAATTAAATTTAAAATTTTCTTTGTATGAGCCTATAACAACTGCATCAGACTTAAAGGGGATTTAATAGTAAAAATTATTATTTAATAGTCATATCAACACAAAGAGAAAAATTATAAATTATAAATCTTAAGTTATTAAATCAGAATTATTAAATAAAATTCAAAATTAATAAGTGACTAAACAATTTTTTATCAAAATTTATATAGTATATATTCAACTATTTTTATTGATCAAATCATCTGTTAAATATTTTTAAAACATATGATTTATTAATTAATTTAATTTTTTTTAAACTATTTATGTTGTTAAATGTTTGAAAATGGCTTCAGACTGTATAGCCGAAATATAACATTAAAAAAAAAAAAAAAAACTATGTGATATGTAACTATTTAAAATAAATCAGTAAAATAGGACTTTCATTGTATCTTTTTAAAAGTTTAAACTAGCACCATTTTTTAATAAATGAACCTTTTGAGGTTGGATTTGTAGGCTCATATTCTACTACTAAATACCTTTAATTTGATGTACTACTCGACCTATACTCTCATTTAAGATTTTCTTCTGATTCTTTGCGGGCCATTCCCCTGATATGATAGAAAAACGGTAGTTTCATCAAAAAGTAGATTAGTATGTGCAGTGCTGATGTACCAAGTTGTATTGCTATATCTGTAATTGTTCATAAATTAATAATTTGTTACGGGACTTTTCATCCACACTTTATAGATAATTCCTACATAAAACCTCTTTAGCTACCTGTAACTATAAACCGACAGTTATGGTGGCACTAGTAACTAATTTTTACTACAACTTCTTCACTAAGTATAAAACATTGTATTTTTTATAATTTTTTTTAACAAGTATATATTTGTGGTGTCATCATTATCAAATAATAAAAATGTATCCATTTCATATCTAATAGAGTACCCTGAAATATAAATCTAACAGGATGTTTTATTGTCAAAAATCAATCTATTTATGTTATAGTTTTTACAAAAACTGATGATGCCTTAACCGGCGAAAGCGCTATTTATATTAAAAAAATTGTGGAATAATTTTAAAAATGTGTTCTTCTTTAAACCCAACGTTATTCCATCAAGTATATACAACAGAAAAAACTATTTATGTACGTCATCATCTATTATTATATCTACTTATATTAACGTTCTAATTAATAGAGGTATAATAAATATAAAGGATAATATTAATGGAAAACCACATAAACAGTTTTATAGCTAAGCATAACCTCAAGCAACATTTTTTAAATAATAATAACAGTACTAATAACTAAAGCTTCCGGTAAATACTACGTCAAAGTGTTATCTACAATGTTAATATCACCAAGTGGTGATGTAAATATTGTAAATAATACCTTGACGCGGTCGTTACCGGAAGGTTTAGTTATTAGTAATGACACCAGCAACTTAAACCTACGAAATAAAATACTAACCGTAATTATGATTATATAAATTGGAAGAAATTCAAAAAAATTAAGCTTATATTTTATATTTAAAATATTTGTAAGGTACGAACTATCCCTAATATAATAGAGGCAATGTTTTTGCGGCTCGAATCAAAGTTTCGAATCACCAACTCAAGTGGTGTTCGGAAGTTTGCTCGCTGGATATACTGCTAACGTACCAGAAAGTGAAGGAATCAGTTTTTTTTTTTGTTTTTTTTTTCAACATATCAATAAGTCTTACCAATACCATTCTTTATTTAATATTCTAAAACATAGGCTATTATAGTTCGAAATCTTTTGATATGTATCTAATAATCATGTATAAAATATTTTAAAGAAAATTGTAATTCCTAGGATTGCTAGGCGAGCCGTTGGCCGAATGGTCTAAGGTGTCAGGACTTTGAGCTTGGGTTAGAGATAGCGCTGGTTCGAATCCGGCCTAGACTGAAAGATTTATCAGTAATATTCACCTTCTACTGTACTGTGTCGCCCCCTTACTCTGTTTGAATAAGTTCCTCGCAAAGATCAATAGGCTATGAGGAATGGGCTGCGTAATGTTAAGAAGGAGATCGGACTCTCCTTAAAAATATATATATATATATTATATATATATATATATATATATATATATATATATATATATATAAAACAACATTTGATATTATTAACATATGTTTTCTTTATAATAATTTTTTGTTTAATTGAATTTTTTTAATAGTTTAGAAAGTAAACACCTATGAAGATGGGATAGTTGCCGAAACCAGCCGGTTTTAATTCAATAAAATGTTAAAGGGTGTTCAACTGTTGTTTTATATTATGACTGTATTATAAAATAACTTATATTATTTACTTTTATGAAACAAGTTCACGTGGTTTAAAACTGCACGAGATATTACAATATAATATTGATGTGTCATATTATTTTGGCTAGTTATAAATACAGTATTTGATGATTTGTTCAACTTTACCGTATAGTTTAATATTGTAGGTAGAAGATTAGGTTAGTGTAGGTTAGGTTAGGTAGATAGATATGTGATATGTATCTACTCTATTATTAAATTATTCCAACCAAACTTTGTACATCGTTAGGGATTAGAGTTTACCAACAGACGTAGTTCAGTCGACACTACCTTGCTGTGTGTCACTGACAAACTTTGTCAACACACAATGGAAACTAATCCGACACTGGATCTATGACACATCTAACCTAGTTCATCACCCAGAGTAACCTTTGTAAAGTGTCCAATAAACAAACTCATAATATTACAAACTTTTCAGGTTAGACGTTATTGAAAATCTCTCTCTTCTTCCCTTCAAAATTAATATATCACAAGAACCTACTAGGTTGCTCTGAGGTAATATACTTAATTAACTCCTTCAATTACTTCAGGGCAATCTCCGCAATACATGCCAGTACCTGAATCACGTCCGCGCCGTTGTATATTTCTACTATTTAAGTTGAACATTGGAAATACCGTCGGTTACAAAATGCAATGTAACCGAGTATGAACCTCTGGTATTAATACAGTATTTTTTCAATTAACACAAATTATACACCATTTCTTTTCTTATTTAGGTTTGATTCTAACCACATAAGTTACACATTTTTACTTTAATAATACGTATTATTTACTGAGTTTCGAAAACAAAATTCATCGATTTTTAGTACTTTTGAAACATGGCTCCGATTAAATACTTTATAAAAAACATATTTTGCATAGAACATTTAAATTTGGACTACGTTTTAAGAGGATAGTTTTTATAGGATGAGTAATTCCTGTAATTTTGGTACAACAAAATGTTCTTTTATTGTAAACAATTGTTATTTCAGGATCGGCTAGTCACGCAACCTTCAAATATAGCTAATAATTAAAAGTTGATTGATAAATTAGATACGAATTTATAGTTGAAGTTACCATTGTAATACTCTGTCATTTTATATCACTTGATAAATCAACAGGCATTATTGTGCCCGTTGCCAGCCAGCAACGGGCATCAGTTAAACAGGAAGCACTGTTGCCACGTCTTACAGTATTTCATAATTGTTTAACTCTATGGAACATTAAATAACAAATAAATTAAAATGCTGTAAACAAATTGAAAACTTATCTAAATATCAGCTGGTGGAATTAATATTGTTAAAGGTTTGTACAATGGACACTATTCAATAGGACAGGTTTAATGACGCGAATAAAACCTCAAGAGTAGGAAAACAGCCAGCACAACACGAACAAAAATAACACATCAGTTTGATACACTTGAAAATAAACACAATAAAATTACACTATTATTAGTAAAGTCAAGAAAGTCGGGTGTAGTACTGCTGATGTTCCTAATTTAATATAAATTGTCATTCCAAGATAAAATAATTTGGACTTCCTGTTCTAGATAGTAGATCTTTTAATGGTATAGTTATAACTTTTTCTCTAACTCATCTTTAAATGTATTCGAAATATAGTCAGTAAAAAACACAAAAATTGTTTATAAACGTTCCATAACTATCGTTTTTGTTCCTAGTAGAACCGATGATGATATGTTTAATATTGTAATTTCCAGCTAAAAATTTTAAATTATATATTTTAGTAGAATTTAGTAAACTTAGTTGCAATATGTTAAGTTATAATTTACAAACACGAATGAAAAAATATCAAGCAACAAACACCTTTCGAAGGGTGGCAATACAAAGATTTACTTGCCACTAACTGTCTACTTGACCCGTGGAGAAACGAGTATTTAGAGAAGCTAGAGGTGTGAGTATACTACACTTTGTGAAGTGAGTATGCTACACTTTGTGAAGTGAGTATACTACAATTTGTGAAGTCAGTATACTGCATTTTGTGAAGTCACTATACTACACTTTGTGAAGTGAGTATACTACACTTTGTGAAGTGAGTATACTACAGTTTGTGTAGTGAGTATACTACAGTTTGTGAAGTGAGTATACTACATTTTGTGAAGTCAGTATACTACATTTTTTGAAGGCACTATACTACAATTTGTGAAGTGAGTATACTACAGTTTTTGTAGTGAGTATACTACAGTTTGTGAAGTGATATACTACACTTTGTGAAGTGAGTATATTACACTTTTTTAAGTGAGTATACTACACTTTGTGATTCACTACTTAACAGTTTAATATACCTACCAGTATATTGAAGTTTATTCTTTAGAAGGCTAATGTTAAATTCAAATAAGGATTACAGCTTTATTTATTAACATACAATTTTCAAAGAGAACAAGTTACCTTTTTAAAAGAGAACATAATTGTCAAAATCCCCCTGAGTTCATATTTTAATTGTATCCTCTAATATTTTATGGTTGGAAAAAACATTTATGTTTTTTATTACTATACGATGTATCTTAAACATATCAAAATACTCTGTGTGTCTATTTCATTACGATATTTTTGCAAACACTTAATTTTGATAGTTTTTATTTTGATTATGTCTATGAAATAGACAGTAAGCACTCCTTTCAATTGCTTAAATAAAAATATTTTTAGATTTTTATAGCTCTATTGTAAATTATTTTAATTGTTTTAATGAAGGATGAAGGAACTCCTAAACAGGCTTTCAGCTACAGGGGCACTATTATTTTTCTCTTTAGGGTATAAATTTGAGTTAGATACCCTGGAAGTGAGTGAACTGTTCATATAAATATTCCTTAGTTTATTAACTGAAATGTTTGTAGTATGCACAATATTAAGAGAAAGATAAATAATCTATTATTAGCATCATTATTTATGTTTAAGTCATTAATTAATGGCCCAATGAGTAATGAAAAGCCGATAGTTATCAGAAGATACCTTTTAAAAGTTTATATGTATCTGATTGGAATCAAATTAGAAAACTTAAGCTACCCAAATACGCTATCCTAAAACATAGTTACAATCTAAAAATATACAATAAAACAACCAAATTCGGTGATGAATTGTTTTTGCCTTAAAGTGTCAAAAGTGAATGAAAAAGTAAAATTACATTTTCGACTATCTAACTAATTATTTATTATTGATTCAATTGAAAGCATTTTCGGTTTACCGTGAAACTTAACATTTGGCTATTTGCTAAAGATGATTTAGATCCAGTCAGTTAGTTACAATTTGATGGTTACACAGAGCAACAAAAATATATGTACAGACCTGAGGTGCTTGCTCTCTGGAGAAAGGGGGGGACGCAGTGTTACGTTGGAAGAGGAGCTCCTCCTTCACTCCTCTAATGAGAAGGGTGACTAAGTCTCCCTTCAGCCTAATTGGCATCCAACTGACATCTAGTACTATTTTAACACTTAACCTAAAATAGATTTACGAATTTATATTTCTAAATTTAAACTTGTATATTGGTAGTCATTGAAGGTTTTGATTATTGCTACCGATAATTATATATTTTTCGTTCCTTAAATAAAAGTAAGCAATGCCATAAGGAGAGAAAATAAATCTTAAACTTTTGATAAAGTACTTTATAGTTTACATGAGGTTATAAGCATACCATCACCCTCACAATACGATTAAGTTATAATTTTGCTATAATATATGTAAATATACATGCTGTCCTAGTGGCACAGCGCCATTATCTACCTACATAGGGACACATTGTTGTGGAGCTTGTACGTGATAGTTTCTATGCTCAATCCTCCACGGCATCCGGTAAATGGTTGCTATTGACGTAGACATTACTAGAGAACTTTGGGTTATCCATGTTTCATAACAGTCAGGGTTCTCATGCTGTAAGTGGGAGAGATCTGAGTATAGGCTAGTCAGCTGAAAATCAGATCAATACTAAGTGGTTCAGATTCCATGTAAAACTGTATGCCCCTTGGTTGACTAGAATTAGTCTATAAACATAATAACACTCTGTAAGGTACAGTCGACCTTAGTAAGTAACTATGACCACACTAGTTCATCTAAACTCGTCACACCAATTCACTCCTCATATTCACCCATATATTGACAATCGGCGACTTACTAATAAATAATAAAAATTGTAAGGAAAATACACTACTTAATGGTACAGCTATCAAAATAATGAGACTGTATTTATAATAGTAATGGAAAATAGTAATATACTGTTACGTTTTCTAATATCTCTTCACTGTCATATCGATATAGCTTCCTGAGTCACAGTTTTGCTAAGGAAGTACAGTATCTTATCTTCCAATGCGAATTGCAGATGTATATAAACCCTTTTAGAATGAATTACAAGCTTGGAGAAACAAATATCGGCAATTATATCAGCAAACTTGATCTGTTCAGACACAGCCAACCGTGTTACAACTTTCTTTGTCATTTATTGCTGAATTGTTTGTTAGTTTGTACCTATTTTTTTTTTTTTTTTTTTTTTATTTATTAAGTTTTTAAATGTAATACCATAACAAATCAGAGATATATAGCTTTTTATTGTTGTAACTTCCCTTGCTAGTTCACATAGGTCTGCAGGACTGTGCGTGGACTTTATTCAGTGAGTGAAGTACTGACCGTTAACTCTGTTGAGTATTCGAACTCTGGAAATTTACCTCTGTAGTCCAAAGCCTTAGCCACTGAGTCTAGGGATGGCAATGATATATCGATATATCGGAATTGTCGATAAATACGTTCAGATATATCGATATATTAGTATTGGTATTTTAATTCGATAATATCGGCCATACCGAATTTTGGTCCGACGTATCATATCACTAAATATTGACGTTATTCTCTGTCCACAAAATCTCCATGATTATAAAAAAAAGCGCATTTAAATCGCCTTTCATGCGTACGAAACATACATTGAAATAATAAAGTAACTTTATTTAGTTGTTAACGTGAGGTGAAGTGGAAAATTGATTACCAAACTTTTAATATTTTAGATGATTTACCTGACAAGTATTGGAACCAGGTTTAGGTAATTAATTTGTTTAATTATTAGTGTGCATAAGAAGTCTAATTTCATTTTTAAATGAGATAAACAAAAACATACATTTTATTATATTAATATTTTAAAATTAATATAGTAGTCAAAGGTATAATTATTGTTATTTTGAATTTTTTTCATTCATACCCTGAGATGACAACTCGTTTGTGTGGATAAATTTATTTAATTTTTACATTCAGTAGGCTATTATAAATAGTGACAGCAAAACATGACTGTATTTTTTATCATGAAAATAATTAGTGCATAGTTTTAAACAGATAAATAATTTACAATGTGATATATACGTTACCCGATATATCGATATTTTTCTTTCGATATTAACGTTATATCGATATTTGGTTTATGATATATCAATAGTTCGATAGTTTTATAAGCAAATTAATTTATTTCAACCATAGGCATTAGTATACGGTACAAATTGGTCATTTTCTATGTTATGAGAGAACTAGTGGCTAATAGGTCTAAGGTATCAAGACTTTATACTTGAGTTATATATCATTAACTGTTGTTTTTATTAGTAATATTCAGCTTGTATTGTACTGGTTCTCTCCCTTACTCTGTCTGATAAGTTCCCCCCACACATACATATAAATAGTCTACGGGGAATGGGTAGAGTAAAGTTAAAAGGGAGATTGGCCTTTCCTTAAACAAACAAACAAATTTTAATCCATTGCTGGAACAATTTCACAGTTAAATGACGGCATTTCTTTTACTTCATTTAAACTTCCAATGATTAGATCTTCCAACACAAGTTCTGAAACATGATGCCATGAAACATGATACATCGATATATCGGAAGTATTCATTCCACTTACACAGTTTTTGGTGTCAGAGATACGATCAGAGGTGAAGGTCGATAAATCGATTAGTATTTGATAAATAGATCATATGCGATAAATCGGTTAAAACAGGTGAATGCTTTCGTGTTCATTAGGTTTGTTGCATTTACCAATCATCGCGTTTTTAATGTCAAACTTATGTACGAGGTTGTTGTGACCAGGTGTGACATTGATGAATATAGCATAAAGAATGCAAGTGTTATAAGGTGTTTTGTACTTACAACCACGTTGGTGATGTTGGTCAAAAAAATCAATTTGAAATATAAAGGACTTTTAAATGAATACTATATAAAAACAATAATGTAACAGGTTCATTAATTTATTTTCTAAAAACAATGTGATTGAATACTAACTAATTCCACAAACTGAATTAGTGATGTAATAAATGTTCCAAGGAGCCAAATTGCTATACTTTAGGATGTCTGAATATAATCTTTCGATGTAATTGGTTAGATTTATTTACCTAATTTTACAAAGTAATTTATTCAATTAGGAACAAACAAAAATACTGATGAGTTATTCAATCATTCAAACAAACTCTTTCCCATCAACTATAACATATTTCAAATTTACATAGAAGGATGTAAACTAGTCATACGTTAGAAACAAGATACCAAGAACAGAAAATGTTGTATTAATATATACTTTATAAGTTATATACTTTGTCCCGCGCACGGTCTCTAGTTCTCAACTTTCTCATTGTTCATAAAATTCAAATTCAAATATTTTATTACCACAAAAATTATACGATGTAAAGCAATTTTTAAATCGATAAATAATTAAAACTTCAAACAATCACTCCACAACGAACCCCTCGGTCAAACACACAGAATTTCCACTTACACCACATTTATTTTGTTAATGTTCCCTCTTTCAGCGCCGGATGTCAATCTGCTGACTGTGCGGTCGCTCGGTTGTATTACATGAACTTTTCAGTATTTTAAAATGATTGGGAAGCTAAAAATCGTTCCGCACGTTCAAAGAGTTTTTGACGCCCCTTAATTTGAATTGTCATCAACGCGAACGTCGAGTTCCAAAATAATTAACAACTGTTTTTTTTTTTTTAATAAATTAGGTACTATATTAAATAAAGTCGAATATAAAATCATAGTTTTAGATTGAACACTACAAAGAACGAATGATCTAAGAATCAGTTTATTTTCAAAGTGGTTTTTCAACTATGATGATTTTAATTTTTTCCGTCATTGGGTATAGTTGTTCAAAAAGTTACGATACCCTTTTTTGCAACATTTATTACCAAAAAACATTTTATACCATCACAAGTATCAATATCATAACTTATAACTTGAGACCACAGAAATTACTCCGAGGACTTGATTTTGCACTAAATGAAGTTTCACATATATAAGTTATTCATTTACTTTTGTCAACATTATCAATGTTGTCTTGTCTGGAGAGCCTTTATAATGAATATTCCAAAACATCACTTTTTATTTATTGAAATCGTGAAGACCATTTATTTTAAATTCAATATTTCATATTATTGTAGTTTTCGTACGTTACCCATTATAGAGAGCACTAAAAACACAAAAATAGAACAAACAAGTCTTTTGTCCTCTAACTGTATGCCTTTTTCTCCTTCATCTCCCCATATACGCCTGTTTCTCGTGGGTTGTGATCTAAACATGTTTTTCTGCAGGTTTCACGTTTGTGAATTTTTCTACGGTTATGTGTAGATTTTGAAAGTTTTCTCTGGTTTCTTTGTACCAATAAAAATAATTGCATAATTTTGACTTTTAAATTATGTTTAATATTCTTTTTGTCAGTCAAGTGTCTTTCATGTTGGCTACATGCGTAAATCACTGTACTCTGTGTTTTTCTGTAAATTGTAAATAATGTATACATTTACAAAAAAAATATTAATAGTATATTAGAGGTTCACTTGTGGTGTTGTCCATCCGTCCTCTTACAATATCAACTCAGTTCCCCCAATATATTTGTAATCGGCATGAACACTAGTAGGGAATCCTGGGATGTCGGAGTTCATAGTAAACTTTTCAGGGGTTCTCCAAGGGTGAGAACTCAGTATATGACTTGTCATTTAGCCAATCAATGATGCGGGGTTCTGATTCCATATTGGTCTGTGATTTGATCCCTTGGTACTATCCAATGGGATATAATACTTGGCCCTTTCTCAGGACCTTGGTTAGTAACAAAAGCTACACTATTCACATTTATTACAAAAAAATATTCTCCCATACTATATCTCTTTTATCAGTGACTTAATAATATAAATAAAAATGCATGCTATATTTCCTCTGATTTTAATATACACTTATAAGAATACTGTAAAACTAACTTAAGGTAAACATCTGTTGTTTTGTGTAAGGATTGAGTATATTATTTATGATTTTATGCTTAAGGGGTTTATATCCTTAGAGATAAATTTTTTCCCTATGCCAAAGCAATACAAGAACGTACAACGTGCTGCAGTGTTTTTACACCTTTCTGTTTTAACACTACATTTGTTCTAAAATCTCTTATTTTAAGTAGTACTGTATTACTGAGCGCACTTACAGTGTAAATATAAATTATTGTATACAATTTAAACTAATTATGATCACTTATTACCTGTTGCGGTGATGCTACAGTACCTTAATTCTTATCATTTATTAGTTTTCCCATTATTTTAGGTAAAAAAATATTTTAATTTACACTAGTCGTCTTCAAAAATATCAGTTGATACTTTTCGTAAAAACATACATGTACTTAAACAAACAGTTAAACGGTTTTAATGCAAAGCAAACAGTCACTTAAAAACTAGTTTCATCTTCAATCACGAATTTATTTATTATAGTTCCAATTCTAATTTAAAATCAGAACTAAATATTAAATCTCATTAGTTTTGTTTTAAACCAATAAATATACTTTCGTCTATTGCCTTTGAATATTTTACACATTAAACTGTTGTGAACTGCTGATAATAATATAATATTGATTCAAAACTAGAAATTACTTTTTAATGTATCCAACGGTAATTTACGTAAATTATACAACTGATATGAAGTACAAGTGAACGTCACACAACACAAATATATGACAATACAAGTACAAAATCACACAAATATTATGGTGATCGATTTCGTTGAACCACGCTCACCTTCCTCAGACCAGAGGGATTCACAAAAGAATTAAGAAGAGGTTCTTTTGTGAATCCCTCTGGTCTGGGAAAGGTGAGCGTGAATCACCGAAATCGATCACCATAATATTTGTACTTATATTGTAATATATTTCTACATTTTGTACTTGTATTGTAATATATTTGTATTGTGTGACGTTCACTTGTACTGTATATGTACCAACATGTAATAATATGCTAATTAAAAAACTATTTAACTAATATGACATAAGATAGCATATACTTTTGCCCTGTTAATTATTTTACTTGATTGTACAACATAATAAGGGCATATTATAGTTACAACAATTAATAAATGCCTTTTACCCTAGTAGTACTGCTAAGCAGTGTTTTTAATCTTAATAGTCTGGTTTATTTAGAAATAAGTTTAAATTATTGTGGTTTTCAAAATTACTAAATATGACTACATTTAATCAAACAAATATATTATCACGCAGTGGTGGGATTCAGAAAGAATAAAAAGCTAGAGACATCCACGACCTACGCCAGTCTAAGTAAAGATACCAAGCATGAAGGAAGTAACTGGAAACCCCCACACAAATGACAAACCTCCTGGACACAACAACTCAAAAAGACACTTTCGGAAACATTATCAAAAGTCTAATTGGAATAATCAGAAGCACAAGGACATAACATAAAAAAAGTATCACATCAAATGAACACTCTCGATCAAGACATGCCCAAATACTAACAGGGAAGAAATTCCCGCCCATCCCCCCATCCCAGTGGACCAGCCTTGGGTCCCCCGCTGGAAAAGCGGACTTGGAG